>JASJUZ010000251.1:0-39975 GCA_037159825.1 Tupiocoris notatus | reverse complement strand
AACTGGTGACTACGACTCTAGGCTCTACAGTAGTTGATGAAATAACGTAAAAATGTCACGTTATGCTGAGGAATATAATCAACGGTTAACCAGCTAAATACGAACGAAAACAAAATTTTCGCGATAAAGCCCGCTAGAATCGGAAATAATTGGTTTCACAATTTTTTTCGTCAACCACAGAGATGAAAAAAGTTTGACATTTTCAAAAAAATTGTGTCTCACTCACCAAAATTAAACAGAGTGCATTTTATTAAATCTCGAAAAAATCAATTATTCAAAAAAATGAATAGAATCATTTCACGATTAAAACGTGCGAAAATGTTTTAGTTGCACAATCAACACATTACGCATACATAGCATAAAATCTCAACAAAAAAAATTAATAAATAAACCTAAAAAGTAATAATGTGTAACGTTGACAAAAAATATTATCAAAACATTATTTATGGATGAATCTTTGAATGACGAGTTCCCATTACATTCGTGCTCATTGATTAATGTAAAAAATTGAAGCGAATTTTTTCCTCAGTGTCATGAAAGCTAGGTCCGGATACGAAAGAAAATCGTGAGCGCCCATTGTTCGGCCAACGGCCTTACTTGTCAATCATGTGAATTGGTAAATACAAATTTATATTTCAGGTATGGCTAGCATTTACGGCTAGTTTGGGCTTCCTGACGATCGGTCTTGTGAGAGGTTGGTCCTCCCCTGCGATTCCCTCTATGCGAACGCTCTCCCCAGAAATCGCCCCCAATGATGAAGTCATTTCGTGGATATGTAAGTAACATTTTCAGGCGTACGCCGATCGGGCTGCTTAGGACTGAGGTTTGGGCACATGCAGACAGCTTATATTATAGTGCCCTGACTAGGCCCAAGGGGGAGAAAGTGCTAGGAGAGCAAAATTAATTATAGAGAATGAGTCGTAATTGATCTTCCATTTGTTCTAAAACAAGCGAAAGCCAAAAAATTGGGTGATAATTTTTATTTCACAATTAAAACCAGTTGTGTGATTTTTTGACCCCCCACAATTATACAATGGAGGTTCATCTTTCATAGTTGGCTACCTCTGTACCGATTGAGACTGCTCAGATTTGGGGCGAGCCAATTTATTTTTCCGAGCGGACAATATTTCGTCCGTCAAACAATCTGATGACAAGTTCAGGCTATTCAGGGCCTTCGAACAATAGAAAAGGATCAAGTGTGTTTTTCGAGTGGTCAAACGGAGATTCAACCTAGCAAGACTGGATGAATGGAAATGATCATCCTCGTTCGACAGGATATTTCCAATTACGCTATAGCAATGCCGATTTCGCGATCACGTGCTGCGAATATTCACTCGCGATGGACTCATTTTCTGTACGAACAGTGACATCGAACTAGAGCAGGCTGCGGTGGAAAATATTTGACGGCCGCTCGTTACAATGGTGGAAAAGGAAACGCGAGAAAATTACGCTGAGACAATTATTGTTGTTTTATTTTGGTTGCTAGTATTAAAATCAATCGTTTAATACACAAGGCCATCAGGCGGTCCAGTTGTCAGGCAAAATAGGTGCATTAGTACCTTTGTAAATTTACTAGAAACCCTGTTCAATGACTGCTGACTGGCATTCTCCTACTGAGCTAGGCGGCAGTCCACCATAACCGATTCAACGTTGATAATCAATTATCTGCCCACATAAGAACCTGCACTAGGACACAGATGTTTCACTTTTTCATGCACTTATCCTTCTAGCAGTTCAGACAAAATCTAAAGAGATGAATAACCAGAAAAGAACTCGAAAAACTTCTTTTTTTCACTGAAATATGGGAGAAAGTCACTGGAATTAAACTTTCTCACGAATGCCATGCTGGAAATATAATACAGATAAAATAGATTACCCAACCGAAATGTATCAGGTATACATTATAATATATAATAATAATAATAATATTGTAATAATTTTAAAAATTATAAAAAAGAGATATGAGAAAGTTTTTCATATTTCCCGAATAGGTCGCTTTGCAATGGTCCGGTGTGCTAGCTCCACTTCCCAATCTCAATGTTCTTAGGAATCTTAGGTTCTGCATGGGAGAAAATATAATCGTTGAGTGCTAAGGAAGTTTATTATTTAAATACATAAGTAAAATCTATGGCGAATCTGGTATAATTAAATGACTATAACAAGGTATATAAGAATAATAAATTTCTGTCAATCCCTAACAGCTGCTGTGCCGCCACTTGGTGCTTTTCTTGGAAGCCTGTGCGGAGGACCGCTTATGCAGAATTTTGGCCCCCGCAAGGCGCTCATTATTATTTCGCCATTGTTCATGTTATCATGGCTCATCATCGCATTCGCTAATCATTGGGCCCTTGTAGTCATCGCAAGAGGCTTAACAGGATTTTGCGTCGGCGTCGTTCTCCCATCAGCCCAAATTTACGTAAGAAATTTTTTTCAAATCAGTCCAAAATTTTGCAAACGGCGAGTTGTTGAATGTGTTCGTTTCTCTGCTTTTCAGGTGAGCGAATGCGCACATCCGAGGATGCGAGGCATGATGGGGTCGCTGCCAGCTCTGTTCATGGCCATCGGTATCCTGGTAGCTTACATACTGGGTGCATTTCTTTCCTGGTATGCCCTGGCAGGGGTCTCCGCAATATTTCCAGCTTCCCTCTTTATACTGCTTCAGTTTCTACCTGAGTCACCTACCTGGCTACAGGTTCACGGGCGCCACACAGAAGCCAAAGCTTCCTTCGAGTGGCTCCAACGCGAATCCACATCAGTTGCGATTGTGGAATTGAGTACCATCGAAACGATCAAGGATACAGTAACTGCCCTCCGTACGAATGAGGTTGGAATTCATCTGTATTCTATTAATTCCCAATTTTCTCTGCCGCTTGGAAACATTTAGGTAAAAAAATTATTAATGTGCAGGAAAAGACGGAGAGAGACAAAAAGGCTATTTTGAAAGGAGCTTACTCACGCGATGCTTTATTGAGGGGCCCGGTGCTTGTACCATTCGGCATATCGGTGGGAATCCTTATATTCCAACAGTTCAGCGGTATCGACTCCATAGTCTTCTACACCGTTAGCATCTTCCAAGCGTCTGGATCATCGCTAGGAGAGTATGAAGCTACAATGATCGTTGGCGCCGTCCAAGTTGTAGCGACGATCGCCGCTCTCATGTTGGTAGATGCGAATGGTCGCAGACCATTGCTGTTAGCATCTGGTGCCATAATGGCTGTGTCGATGACCGGCCTTGGAGTTTACTTCTATCTCTACGACAGAGGTAGGCTCGAATTTCAAAATATTATTGCCATTAGGTAAATCTCAGGGGTGCGTCAACTCCTAGTGCATAAACTTCAATTGAACTCTTTTCATTGCAAGATGCAAGCACAGGTGCAAGAGCTGAACGGCCCTCGATCATCAAGCTTAAATGTATTTCTTTGCGTTTTACTCACCAGCCATCCATATGGCGCCTCATGAGAAAGAAGCTCAACACTTCGACGTTCTCTTCTATTTTGCTCTAATTTTTTCATCTATTTCAGGAGAGGCGAATAATCTGGGCTTGTTGCCGCTATTCAGCCAACTGGTCTTCATTGTTGGGTACTCGCTCGGCTACTGCAACATACCGTTCTTGCTGATGGGAGAGCTTCTACCCTCAGCTCAACGAAGCCTTCTTGGTTCAGTGGCGAGCGCGCTGAATTTAGGAGCCATGTTCGTCGTTATCAAGACATTCCCAGATTTGGTAGCCATGATTGGTTCGGATACAACATTTTACCTCTATGCAGTCCTTTGTTTGGCAAGCTGTGTTTTCGTCTACTTCCTCTTGCCAGAAACCAAAGGAAAGTCGCTTGAGGAAATCGAAGAGTACTTTGAAAATTTGTCGAGAAAAAAAAATGCACAGCCTTCATCAGTGAAGGAAAACAATGAAAAACAGTGATGTACCAGGGCTCCTGCTATTATCTCAACACTAGTCCAGGATTCAAGGAAATCCGCAATGTGAATTTCGACGTCATGACCTAAAAAATTTGCCATACCAGTGCTTTGACTAGATAAGCTCTACACGGCACAGAAAGCGTTTACCTGAGTTTGAACCAGTTCTAGCCTTTATATTGACAACTGGTCATAGCTGATTCCATTGTTGATAAATATCTAAAGTCACTAATCTAGGCGAACCAACAATATTGGACTGCCAGGCGGTATAGAATTGCACATGTTCCAGTGGAAGTATCTTTGTTCCCCTAACACTCATTAGCAAAGCTATTTCATGTGTATTTGAGTTTAATTGAAGAGAGATCTGACGTATCATGGCTGTAATCTGTAACAACGGCTAATTACCTGACGTTAATCATCGTCTGGAGACATGTTATGAGAGACCGCAGGTTTGTCTCCGTACTCTCCAAAGAAATCTTTTAATGCATCCGGGTTCAACAATAACCGATATGTTACCAATTTGCATGCCAAATACAATAGTTTTATACTTAGTGTGTGTGGTTTTTTATTATTATTTTTTTTTCATTTTTATTAGTGAAACATTATTACTAAACCTCAATTAATCGCTTTTGAAATACAGAAACCTATCACTATGTCATGAAGATGCTTCTTCACAATTACTTTTCACAGACGGTACAGAGGAGACGGACTGAAAGAAAATTACCCGAACCAACTATATACAATCAGTCTTTATTACAAGAAATAAAGCCAATTGAACAAACAAATGGATCATGGAGGTAGTGGCATAACAATTCAACACCTTAACTCAATTATAATTTACGTAATAAAGGTACAAAAAATAAAATTAAAGAGGAAAAAATAAAAGGCTTAGCAGCGAACTATATTTAGAAACGGCAACCCAATGTGACACTAAGGGGTGAGAAATATTTTACATCTATATTCTATGAGAATTGTTAAAATTGTCGAGTTTTTGCACATTATCGAGAAGAAACTTGAGTTCTCCCTTAGGGTAAATAGAGATGGATTGGTAAATACCTACAGGGACGAACAGATAATTCAGTAATGCTAGCTCGACAATCTCGATGAATTCATTTTACGATAACGATCACAAGTTAATGGTTTGTCGATGAGAAAATCTTTTGACTTGCGACTCATCTTCTATATTTACTTGAACGATTGATTAGAGTCGCCTAACATACAACGATACTCATTCCTGTAAGGAATCAATGGTCTATTTGGATCAGGAGCATTTTATTGTGCAAACGGCTCTCAAATAGTGCAATAGCAAACGAAAAATTTCCATTGGAGAATTTTTTCGTTTTGTTAAAATCAGCCCTTGAGTCGAACATTTGATGAAATATTTATGGTGCCGAGCTATTAAGCGTCTTTTTGGGAATAACTAGCAAATAATTCTGAACTGGCTGAGCATATTAACCACTGCAAATTTCACCATGTTTTTCTTGGATCTGAGTTCTAACGGGAAACATTTGTGAGCCTGAAGGTTCGAATTATGATATTTGAGGAGGCATAAATAACCCCCACGACCCCTCAGTGTTGCCATGAAACAATTATTTCAGCTTGAAACTCTTACATTCTAAATGCACTTCAAAAATTAAACCACATTATCAACTTGCATAATTCCTTGTCCCGTTTGTTCTCTTTGATGATTCTCAAACTAGGGGCAATGATTTTCTATGTTTCAGGTATTCGCTGAATATTTTTATCACTCAATTTTCATTAGATGGCAAACGGCAAAAAATAATCTCCCCAAGCGTTACACCAAGTGTAAGAATCGCCGCAAGAGTTATAAAAGGGACTGCGGATTTTCAATGGATAGACTATCTCTAACCTAGGTCATCAGTTTCTCGTCTCTAGATAGAGGCGTTCAGATGTTCGACGGAATGTTGCACTTTTTGAGGAGACGAAAAATTCAAGTTGACTAGTTGCTCATCAACATATTTGAGCTTCTTTTGCTAACGCTAACGTTCTCTATGAATAGTTTGAATATTGCAGGTGAATTTCACTTGCAACTACGTAACTACACTTACAATAAACTTTTTTGCCTACGGAACGATTCAACGGACAGGCACCTTCCCATCTGAGCTGCGTGTCGTTTATAAACTACGGAAGAATTCAAATCGAGCCCGGTGAAACTCATTGTACGTTTGAAATTCACATCTAATTATTTCTAAAGAAAAAATATATATATCAAGAGAGAGTAAAAACGAATTCAGAAAAAAAAAACGAATGAAATAACTTTTATTAATAGTTTTGACACAATGTGTTTTCTACGTGTTAAGTCACAGCAGGAGGAACGCGTACATGTAGTACGAAATATCACCTATGAAAAGAAATCGAGTTAGTAAAAATCTTAACATCGAAGAAATTATTTTCCTGGCGCCAAAAATATGCACATAACGCACGACTCGAAAGTCGACATCCCAAAAAGCACCCGACGGACCCCTTAACAAGAAGAAAACTTTGTTTTTGAAAATAAAATTAAAGCACGCCCCCTGCGTACTACACCTTAAAGTTGTGCTGGATGAGATCGAGACCTTAGTAGAAAATTTGTTCAGTAACTTACTTTTCTTCGTGTGATTGAAAAGCATTTACTATCAACTACCTTCATTAAGTATTATTATAATTGTCAAAAAATTTCATCTAGAAAGCGCTACACAATACTGATTTAGATTCACATTATTGTATCAAATTTTCGGATTTCCGATGAGGATCTGGCAACAAACGTAACCAATAGACGAAAATTGATGCACCTAAAATATCGAGGAATACCATTTTATACCAGGAATACCAGTTTTTGGCATAGACTCGATAATATTCTAAAATAATTCAATTTACAACCGAAATAGCCCGAGTAAGTTCCGTTTAAAGAAAACAACTGACCATAGGAAGGAAACGAAACAGTAAAGAAGATAAATTCAATATGTATGCCGCAATAATGGCTTTTGTTTAGATAGATGGCTCTCAATGTTGCGAAACATTCGTTAGTGTTTTCAACTGGAGGAAATGTCAAAATTATAAGTGAAGTTTATGGAACTTAGTACGATATGGATAAACGTAATCAATTAATATAAGTAAGATATCGGCACTTCTCATGTGACATTTGTAATTCGCTCCTGTTCAAAATTCATGATGAACTATTCACCTAACAAAGCTATAGAAGTTTGGGGATACTGAAATAATAAAGTTCAATGTGCGACACATTAAGAGGTAGATACTGGAACTATTATGAAAAAAAAATATATATCGGAGCTAATACATAAAATGGATCTAAAGTGCACTAAGTACTCTGGCAGATCTCGCTACAATTTTTTTTTTTTTTTTTCAAATCCTCAGCGAACATCGGGAATCTTTACATTCAACACGCAATAACAGGCAAACTCGTATGAACAAAAACAATTAAATTTCACCATTATTTCGCTTGAACGGTTAGAAAAAGAAGACACCTTGATCACATTCGGAAAGTTGTGAAATCGAGATTTTTCCAAGTTTTGGGGATATCAGAAATGCCCATGAATAGCAACAATCAAACTATATTTATTCCTGTAGTATCCTGACCTGTTTTGTCTCTCTGAAAATATTCAGCCGCGGAAAAGTAATTAAGCATGACAATAGCGTTTATTTTAGTGAAGTGATAATTTCAGCCAGTCGGTAGAAAACACTCGTTTTCTAAATCAAATACGCCTGTGAAACATCCTTGCATTCCCTTACGACAAATTGCCTCTAAATCAAATAGTCTTTCTAACCTTGCACTGTTAGCATGGAATTTTCCAAAACAGCTGCTAAACCATAGAGAGCGCGACGGCGAATAGATTAATGAAAAAAAAAAGAAAAAATTGGGGAATTGCATTTTACAGATTTTACTCTAAGCTCGGGATTTTTCTCAATGAGAAGGATCGAACTTATGAGTAAATTTCCCAATTATTATAGCTATTTTGTAATATTGCTACGCTCGACGGATGAGAAACGCTTTACAAATATTCAATAAAGTTTTCAGATTGTTTTCTTCTAAAATTACTTTCGAGGTTCTTAATCTCAATTTTGAACTCTATTCTGCAGCTACTGCGACAAAGCAAAGTTAACATGTTCGGCGAAATAAGCCAAAAGAATCGATTCTTCAAAAGTCGAAAAACCTGGAAGAAATTATTGTGACAATATTCAAGGAGGAACAGGGGGTTACGGGGTTGACCATTTCAAAAAGCACTGATACAGTGAAATTGCTCCAGTTTCCCGTTGAGGTTATCTACAGTTGAATTTATTTAATTTTTTTGAAATTTTTTCTTGCTTTTTCCTAGAAAACGAAACTCTCTTTTTGAGAGGGTACTATCAAATAGAGTACCGTACTGAGACATGTGATATTTTACAACTGAGAAGAAAAATATATAAAAGGGGTTTCAATGCATTTATTTTCTCTAGGTTGATTGAAATCAATCAGAAAATTCTAACTCCAGTTCTCTTTCAACACGACGAAAACGAAGACATTTTATGATTATTTATAACGCGATCAACAAAACAGAAAATATCGATTTACACTCGTAGAGAACGGCTCTGAAGCACGGAAAAAATAAGTAAACTGATAAAGATTCCATGTAAAAGTAAAAATCCGCCATAAAAAAGTAACCATGCGAGAAAACAAATTAAATTGAACGTGAAAAAAAATCAAAGAGGGAAAGAAAGTCGATTGAAAAAGAAAAATGCGGCCTAATCAATAACCAAAAATTGATAGTAGAAAAGCAAGGAAAAAGGAGCGCCCAAGATGGCGCTTTACTCCCTTCATTTTCTCCTTGAACTATGTTCATGTTTTACGCGACTTGCTGTCTTTTCGCATCTGGAAGATAGGCGCTTAGACGTTCTAACGTCAGACGGCGGACGCCAAGTGGAAGTGGTCCTGTTCCACAGGTTTTTTTACCCAAATTCCGTAGCCGGCTTTTTTGAACGCGTCGACCATGTGACGTTTCGCATCCTGCACAAAAACCAATTGAAAACCATAGCATAAGTGGATTTCATAGGACAAATAACACATCTACTCATTGAATGTATGTTATCGATATCGTACAGAAAACACAGTTGTATCGTAAAAAAAAAATTAAAAAAAAATGATAATGCCACTTACATTGTAACTTTCAGCAGAGAATTTTGCATCGTAGTAGACGTCTGACATATTTTCAACAGTGACGCCCGTTCTGGTAGGAATGCCAACGCGCAGACATTCAAAAAAGCTATAGAACAACTTCTGCTTGCATAAACGTGACGCAGAGCCATTGATGCACTTGCCGGTCATTGCATTGACGATTTCAATGCCGCTTTCAACTGCAAAATTAAATATATTGATTGGACATGCGATTAGAGCTTGGAACATTGTTTACATGGAAAAAAGTTCATCGGTATTTTCCATTTTTGACACTTCGTGCCAGAATTTGGGCTAATTTTTTTGCCTGTATGCGTTTTAAATTAAATTACTGATACAGAATCTAGAAAGAAGACGTGTAAATCTCCTAACCTTCGACCCAGTTGACACTATGGTTAGGAGCTTTGCCTGGATTCCGCGCCTCGGGCGAACTAGTCGTGTTCATCATCAGCTTGTTTAACCGATATGGTGGCGGCAGCCCAATTATTGAACTTTCTATGCGACCGTAAAGTGCTCTAAAAAAAAGGCACCATATAATTGACAAAATACTTGAAAAAAATTAAACAAAAATCAAACTAAAATAAGGAGAGTGATCTACCTTCGAAGGTGAGATGGATGGAACAGTGAGCCGACAACAATGCTATGCAAATAGACTGGTTCGATGAAATGCGATAACAGTGACCCCTGGAGACCAACTACGTTCCATTTGATCACCTTGTCTGAACATGACATCGTCAACAGCCTTTCACCCTGTAAGAAATTCAAAGATGATTGATGTTAACAAGATAAATTTTATGCTTCTTCAATTGAAAAAAAACTTTTAAAAAAATTTAATTACCTGCATAACACCATCCCATGTTTGCATAAACTCGGCCGATTTGACCGGAATCGTCCCTTCGCCTGATTCGATTTTTGTCCGTAATTGTCCTCTAGATTGGCGATTTGGATGGCGATCTACAGCTTCGTCACTGCCATCTTCAATATCATGTGGTGAAAAAATTCTGAAAAAAAAATCAAGTTGAAGTTACAGACGCTAGCGTTCTTATCATGACACATGACCGGACCACCAATAGAAGAACCCTTCCTCCAGTCTAAAAGATAACAAATTCAAGTATTCAACGTATTTGTAGTTCACCTGGCGTCTCCACAAGGCGATGTGCTGATATACAAGTGAAACCGGACGTCAGGCTTTAAAACAAACCCTTTGCCAGACATTTCCTTCGCGAAAATCGACTCACCAGCGGTAGCTGTTGGGAAAAACAAACCTTAAACATAGCCACTCATAAATACAAAGCGGAGGTCTTAAATACAATGAAAAATTAACTAACCTGGATTCGCATGGAGAAGAAGCTGTTCATAGAAGAATTTTACAAGACCTCGACGGCAAACGACTTCAGCGTGTGAATCATTGAGGACAGCACCTTTGACGCTAATGTGCTCACCGCTGATACATTTTGTGCCCGTACTAAGAGATATGATCCGACCGTCACTACAGTCGCTCTTGGTCGTCATTACGAGTCCAGCAAGCACCTTACGACGAGCGTAGTCCTTGTGATCGGTCATAACTTCCTGGTATCGTGTAAGGACCAATCTGAAAAAATTGTAATGCAGAAGCAATATTAGCTGGATATATGAATGGTTCGTAAAATTAGACCAACGCTGAAATATTGATCGATTAGATATCCATATGCCAGCCCCGTAATGAACAAAATTGAACTTCCTAAAGTGAACTGTCTTTTTATTATTCCAAGTGAAATGGCAGAAGACTCACTCAGCGATTTTATTTGCAGTTACAGGTTGAAGTGTGGGAACTCCTTGTGGCAGGAACGGTGTTCCGTATATGTGGGAGAGCATTGCCGTGCTGCAAAAGCTGCTGAACTTCTGTAACAGCACTGATCGAGCAGCTGCAGCTTTTGCGTGCTTTTTGCTGTTTCCTGTAGATAAAAATATTCCGTACAGGATCATCTCATTTATCATGAAGAAATAGAATATTTTGTGAAGATTTCAAGAACTTAAATAATGCTTCCACCATGTGTTAAAATTGTTGAAAATTAAACCATATTGAGCGGGACCCTGTCTATTTTGGTAGACGAGGGATATAAACATCGTTTAAAAATACATGGATGTTAGAGTTGAATTCTAACACAAGCTGAGACGAGCAATTACATAGAATACTAACCAGATCCTTGATAGAGGACTTCCTCGATTTTCACCTCGTAGACGAACGGTGAAATGCTCGATTTATTATTGTTTTCCATTATGCATTCGTATTTGAGGCCGGGCAGAATCTCATTGAGAGCCATTACCGGGTTCATGGCACCGCAAAGGGCTTTCGAGATCAATAATTCCATTTTCGCCTTCTTCGGAGCCGATTGGGCTGTAACAATCGGAAACACAGAAGGTTAAATAACTAAAGACAATTGATTCGAAAGTATCTAAAGAACGGCGGACAGCAACTGGTTAATCATTCATTATCATGACCAAGAATAGAGATTGAAATTTTACAGAAAAAACAACCAATCAATACTCACTGATTGCACACGGTACAACACTCGAGTTTGTGTCGGTGGTAAAGTCCATATCGAAATTAGACCCCGGCTGTGAAATTAGGAGATTTGGCGATATACAGAGCAGTGCGGCCTCAGCCGCTTTTTGTTTGGCTTGTTTTTTTGCATTGGCGCAACCGTGATATCTGACCCCGTCAACCTGAAAACCAATTAATAAAAGTCCATTATTAAAACAAATATCCTCCATTCTGTGGAATTGGAAACTATCAGATCTTGAAGGAACGGGATTGAATAGAATTTTCGAAAAGGATTGAACCAATGTTCAGTCTACTGAATAGTGAAATTGTGGTTTCAACTCCAAATTAGCGACTGTGAGGCTTCATAAATTGTGCAAGGCAAAAAATACAATTCCAAAAGTACTAACCTCGACCGAAGCGGTGAAATTAGGATTGTGCGGTGGTCCAGAGGTGGATGAGATTTCGAAAACGAGTCCATTCCTCAGCTCGTTGAGAATGGCCAGCGGAGTTTGGGAGCTTTGTGACGATGCGGTAACACCATTTTTGCGACTTTTCTTTGGTCGCGGCTCTGACGAAGCTAAAATAAGTTTAACTATCAACCGTTCGCAATGATTGATCATAACATCACAAAACATGGGCCGTTTGTCCACCTTTGCAAAGCGATAGCAAATTCAAAATGCGTCACTCGCTGTGAGTAGATTTACAAAATATCAAAGGGGCTAGAGGACAGAACGTTGTTACAAGGAGGTCTGCCATCGGCGTCAACAGTGAACTACGAGTAATTCAAATGGCTGTCTGCAACATCAAGGCAATCTGTAAAACTGCTCGGGGGGCATCACATCAGCAGGAGGGAAACCTAGTACAAATTGACCATACTACGGCCTGGATATTATAAACAGCCATGAGAATACGTTCCCTGATGAAGCCATAAAAACTGCTAAAAACAATAAAATAAAAAATAAGCGGAGGGTGACAAAATGGCCATCAATTGCCATAAGCAAGAATGAACCAGCCTGAAATGAAAAATGCCTGATTTATGGCCCATGTAACAGTCGTAGCCAATCTGGGTATTTTAGAGCCCAATTATCCATAGCATGCGATTGGAACTCGAGCTACAGAAGCCTGGGATTGCAATCACCCTTGACAACCAAGGCGAATATAAATTAATCAGTTCGCATCGGATGCAGAGGCTTGTATATTGCTTGAAACATGACTAAAATATATGGCAGAGCTGAGGAGGCGGTGAATATTTCGTTATTTAATATTTAGTTAGCAATAAATTGCAGGAGGCAACGTCCACGGAAATCGGAATCCAATGAAGGTGCCCGTTTTATTTTCATCAAAATTGACCAACCAAAATGATGGTGTGGCACGGTTTCTCAAGCTTCATACAGTAACGGAAGACATGTTTTTCATTCTATCACTTCCTAGATTCAAAATGTCTAGGTTACATCCAACTTCCTGTAGAGGCCTTCTTTTCTGATGACAATGTCACATGTTCCAGCGTTCATCAAGATTGGAACACGATTAAGTCGTATCACTCCATCTGCCTTATATTATCTCGGTTAATTCGCAATGCACCGGTAGACAAAGGGTTAAAGTGTCAATATGATTTTCGTGTTTGTTTTACGAACCAGTCAAGAGACTCAATTCAGTAAAATCCAGAATGAAAAATTCTAATTCTCAACAAGCACGGTGCTGCGGTGAGTTACACACATCATTTCAAGGCAGAATTTTGTCACCACAGATCATTTTCATGCGGTTAGCACATTTTTTTTTCACACTTGAATGATTCGTGTTCTAATTTGTTCTTTTTCGCAATAATTACTACCTGGAGAACTGCCTCTCTTCACCGCCTCTTTGTTGTTGCTTTTCACTTTCTCCTCTTTCACCGCACCCTGCGACAAAATCAAGGACAAAATGATGCGCACTTATACTAAACAAACGCTAGGGACAAAATAATCCTTACTTACTCCGTCGCCGACCGGAACATTTTGGGCGACTGTTGCGGTTGGGCTGCTCACTCCTGAAACAGAGGGAAAAAAATTGAAAATCAAGCATCCAACTACATAATAAATATTTTTTAAATTTATTTTCATAAATAACTTTTTGGATTGAGGTTTCAGAATACGTAAAAAAAAGAACTACTGCCTAGCAGTTACCTAATATATTCTATAAAGAAGTAAATTAACCAAGAAAAATAGTTCACTTAGGAACTGACGCTCTAGCATAAAATCCAGCAATTAAATCGCATCAGCAACTGGGGTAATTTACAAAATGCTATTAGTTTATTGTACATGGGTGTTGATTAACCGATTGTTTCTATCAATATTATCCGTAAATAACTGTCACTATAAATTACCTATGTACATAAGTGATTTAATTTCGAATAAAAAACGAGTCCAATAAAGAGCATTCCAGTTATTTCATTTTCAAAATAGGTATTATGGAATATAACAGCCCATACGAGTAATTAGAAGGCTAACGCTTAGTCAAAACTAGGGAAAATCTATTCGGTCTTCAAGCGGCTGACGAATGCGGCCCAATTAATATAAACATGAGGAGAGCTTCATTTGCTATTCATTTCATGACCTAGTATGAAAATCTAGCCGCTGCACGACTTAAGTCGTCCGAGGTGCTCGTGGTATCGAGTTGCGACTGCTTTACGTTTCGTTTAGCGCACAGAAATTTATCCTCAACGTACATTGACTAGAAAGGTGCACAGCTGAGCATTTGAGACTTAATAAATGACAATATATAGTTAATGGGCGAAAGAGAAAATTCGAGATGGAATAAAATCAAATAAAACGTACTTCGCAGTGTAATCATCTATCAAAAAGTATAATTCGTACCACAGCTATTGTCACTCAAGCTTTTACAGCAATTAGTGTATTTGCCTTTGAATTCGGCTAAATGGAATTTAAAACTTTACAAAAAAATAAAAATTTTAGCCATTTTTTGCTATATATACTTATCACAAACGGCTAAACTATTAGAAAGAATCGCCCGTAAATTGAAGAAAAGTGCTGCAGACTGATAGCTGACCGTAGCTGACCTTGACGCTCGGAATGTCTGTGAATATGGGCCGAAACATCGAGGATGTACTGAGCCAACTTACAGCACTAATTGCCATCTAAAACGTGAAGAACCAGCCCCACAGGCAGCCTTTCAAGCGAAATGGGCCGAACTCACGAACCTACCCCTCACAAGCGAACTCATTGGCCAACTTGAACCATCGTATTCCGCAATGAAAGTAAAATACAACGTACGAACGGCTCCATAATCCCGAAAGCCTTAGCTATAATTTGGATAGAACACAACCAGTTGAAAAGCGCGAATTGCTGATTCTCTCACGTGAAAAAAAAGAGGAGAAATAAATATTGTTTATTTATGAATAAACGGTTTTTTAGACGGATATATTCCAATTTTTTTAACGCCATCAGTTTTGAATTCAATACTGATACTTCAAAAAATTGTTCTCGTTGTTTTGCTGAAATTAAATCAATTTGAACGATACTTGCACAATCGACTTTCTGAACAAAAAGGATCGAACAGCATTCGCACACCAGCTCCTGAGAGGGAGCCAAATAATTCAATTTGATCAATCGTGAAACCAGATGGGACTGCGCTACTATAATTTTAAAAACTGATTTTATAACGGTTTATTATTCCTTTACTTCAACAATGATGTTAGAAGACCAATTGTGATAGTACTATTCCGAAAATTTATGAACGTTTCCACCTAAAAGATTGGTAGCCATAAGGGGGAACTCCTTGGCAACAATGGTAATTTTAATCATTAAAAGCTAAAATATTGAATTAAAATAAAATAAAAAGCTTAATTAAATTCTAAATTATTTCCCTAACGGTACAGCTGAGGAGATCGTTTGATAACAATTCCAACGAGTACAGAAAGATTTTTATAGCTCCAAAAATACTCAATTTTGTGAAAATCTTCCAATTCTACACGAAAGCTGCGAGAACTATTGAAGCTATCGACCCCAAGGATCAGACCCATTTGACCCAGCGTCCAAAAATCGATAAAAATTTATTCCAAAAATACACCTTTGTCTGAAAAGCGTCGGATAACATGAATTTCTCCACCTCAAAACCTCCCAAAATAGAGGTAGCGATTTGATTAAAGAATTGAGCCATTGTCAGACCAAGATTGATTCTTGGTGAACATTTCAGGAATTTAGCTAGTACAGTTTCAAGAAGTGTTGTCAGCGTACGGCCGGATTTTTATTTTATTTTTCATTGGATAATCAGATTTTACGTGCCTTGAAACATCGAATTTGTGAGGGGGTAGTTTTTTTTCTTGGGCTATCGCAATAGTTCATTATTGAATAATAAACCAACATTGGAATGGGCTACAGATTAGTAGCTCGTATACGTGGACAGCACAGGTTGATTTAATTACATAGGGAGGCCTCAGATTGGAGTTCGGGTCGCTGATCAGTTCCTGTTCAGTAGCTACGCGTGCTATCGAAGACTGTACATAAGATCAGCCCCGAAACAGATTTTTCCATCTTGTTGTCTCAACCCTTGAAGTCGCACTTCAACCGTTTACTCTTTCAACTCGGCGTACCTACTTGGACCCGCTAATTTAGAAGAAAAATTCCGCAGAGATAACAGCGGTTTTTATTGGATTACGAAATATACAAATACACCAATTTCGAAATTTTCGGCAATTTAACTAAAGACGCGGCTATCAATTTGTGATTGTCAAGTATGGATACTCAACGTTTTTCTCTCAGAAATAGTGTTCACAATGGACCGCAGAAGAAAATTGATTTGCTTGCCCAAATGATTTCGCACCGATAGAGCAAGAAAAAAGGTAAAAGACCGATGCAAGGTTTTCAGTATCGCTAGATACAATAAAATCGCGATAAGAATCAGCTCATCGATGACGGCCGTTAGGGCACATACTAGAACATGGAAACGGTAGCGGATTCTGAGGAATTCACTTTCAAAAGTTTCATATCACCGCGTGCAGCCCGGCGAAAACAGGGCAAATAAACGCCACCGAGTCCACAGGCGCGTACAAACTGAGATAATCCTCTGCTAACAAACAGTTGAACTCACCGTTATCTTGTGCCATCCTTTATGAAGATCCGATTCCACTATCCGACGAGTCGCCCTTTCGCTCCGAAACTGTAGAACAGCGATGATCCTCAAAGAGTGTAGCTGATGTTTCGGTTCCGAAGACAGACGAATTCAACTTGGAACAGCAACAACGCCGACAGTCTCCCAAATGGATGGGCAAGTGTCGTCCAGGTGAACACAACTCAATAGGATAATGGCCGATTCACTTCACAGTACGACCGAACGATAGCTGCAAAGCCAAAGCTGCAGCAGAGACAACGAGACAAGCGTTCGAAATTGCAATGTTGCCAACACAAAAGCACCGAAATGCCCCGAATGAAATAGCGCTGTATCGATAGCACATCGATGTTAACCACTATCGAAACTACGGGTACATCGATGTTTCTTAGTATCGATAGTGAAATCAAATATCGATTACATGTTATCACGGTTACAGGTTACAGTAAATTTGAATCTCAGTGATATATTCGATAACTTCGCTTCAATAAATCGTTACTGCATCGATACTCCGCGCAGATATTGATACAAATATTGGCTATCGATATATTTTCCTTGTACTCGCCCTAAAAATGATAAGATTCGAATTATTTCGTTTCGTAAAATAAGTTTTAGAAATTTTTACAGCGTTTTTACGCCCATTAATTGAGCTAACGTAATTCAACGGGTATATGAAAATGTTGGGGAAACAAAGGTAAAGATCACTCACCCAGTGGCAAATTTAAGGTTCCTTCGCTATCAATTTTTATCTAACCGAACCGGAGGAGATGGTCAATTTTTTTAGAAGTTAGATTATTCAACTACCAATCTCAATTGTCAGTAGAGATGTCTTCGTTTTAATTATAGTGGTATCGTGTTGCTCATTCGAATATGGCACGAGATGCGAAACAGTTCTACGCTTTAGGAAAGAAAATCATCGGAGCTGGAGTTAATTATAGGTGAGACAATAATTATAGGTAGTAATTATCATAGGTAGGTAATTATCGCTGTAATTATGATTAGCAATTGAGTGATTTTCATACTTGAATAAACTTCAGGTCTCTCATCGCTGAAAGGAACGTCGCCATCCCTAAACAGCCGATACTGTTTCTGAAACCGACAACGACGTATATTTCAGAGGGTCAAGAAATTGAGGTACACTTAATTCACTCACGACGGTTCTCATTTTTCAGCATTTTCAATCTGCATAATTATGAATACAGCTTAATGAAGATCTTGTTGCCTCCATAAATAAAAATCTTCGATCATTATGGAGCTTTTACTGATATCATTGAAAGTACAAAAATGAAGAATAGGTGATAATTATTGTGTTTATAACTATTTCTCCTCAGATTCCTCCTGGCTATGAAGTGGACCACGAAGTCGAACTTGGAGTGATTATAGGTCGTAAATGTAAGAATGTTCCTTCTGAAGATGCGGAAAACTACATCTCAGGATTCTGTCTGGCTTTAGACCTGACTGCAACTAATCTTATTGTACGTAAAACTTCTTCGAAAATGTGTGCGGTTGTGTTGTTTAAACTAACTATCATTGATATCTTTTGTAGGTGTAAGACATTTTCTGAAGGATGAGAAAACCAAATTTTTTTTTGCCGTGGTTACCTGGTAATGGTACTACGAAGCCCCGATGATGCCCGAATGGGCGAAAGTGCTTGGCAAGCCGATAATAAAAAACAGGAGGACAAGTCGCCATGTTTTTCTCCCCCTCAATCTCAACAATGAACCAAAATGATAATTCTTGTTGGAAATTTGATGAGAATATCTATGTCGTACGTTTATTTGAGCACAAACGTTGTGCTAGCTAACACTACTATTTATATTTTTGTAGAAAGTTGCCAGAGCTCAAGGTCACCCATGGACTGTCAGTAAAGGGTTTGACACCGCCACACCAGTCAGTGAAGCAGTTGAAAAATCTTCCCTACCTTGTCCTGATGATGTCCGACTTTGGTGTTCAGTGAACGACAAATTACGCCAAGATAATAGTACTGCTGATATGGTCTTCTCAATTAAAGAACTGGTATCCTTTGCTTCAAAGAACATGACCCTCGAACCGTACGATTTGATATTAACTGGTTCACCAGCCGGTGTTGGTCCGATTAGACCTGGAGACGTCATCAAAGCGGGTTTAGGAGATAAAACTACAATGTGTTTCGCTGTGAAAAACAGTTAGGAAATTTGGTCATGTATAGTTGTTGAACTTGTAGATATGAACATGAATAAAACCTTGTTGATTTCAAGTGTTGGAATTCTATGTACCAAGCAAGCTTTTGGGACAGGATTACAAACCGCTCATGTCTGCGCGCATCAGTATAGTGTATTTAGCCCTTAGCCCATATATTTTCTTTCCTCAAGTGACATTCTGCATTGTGAAACAACTACGATTAGTTTGTACACCAAACAGAGAGGCTATCTGCTGTAAATAACTTTCAATACAGTCTTAATGATGTAGATAAGCCTCTCTCCAAATGCAGCATCAAAATCTTGATTAGCTTATCTTTCTTAGTGAGATTTACCAGCCACATAAATTAGTCTTCGTTTAAATTTGATGAGTAAGATAGAGAAGTATATTGTTTTGATCATGGCGAAATTGTTCATTTATTTGCGAGTGAATCAATCGCGAGAGCCTGGGAAAAATTTCTCCTCCCATAAGAACGTCCATATCTGTGGCCTGGCTCTAAGAAGGAAAAGAAGGGGGTTATATCGACCTTACGGATAATGTGTGTGTACAACATTTGAGATAAGATATTATGTAAGGTTGATTCGCTAGGGAGATTTTTAATTCGCTGTTATCGTTGGAAAAATTTAAATACTTTTTGTTCCCTGTTGGCCTTTCCAAAGTGTTTATCTCAAGTACACAGATATTTTTCTAACAGTGAAAATCTGTAAAGCTCATCTGTTGCTATGGCTCTAGATCAGTTTCACATGTTGGGGAAAAAAATTGTTGGAGCTGGAATTAATTACAGGTGAGCCTAATGTTTCTTATAATTATTATAATAAACAAATTTCTGTATCTTCTGTGCTAGGTTATATTAAAATGTTGTCAATTTCCAGGTCCTTAATTGCTGAAAGAAACTTACCTACCCCAAAAGAGCCGATACTCTTCTTAAAACCGACAACAACGTATATTACAGAAGGTCAAGAAATTGAGGTATTATCCTGTTTTCTGCATACAACTCATACTGAGAAGCCTGGTTTACTAGTTTACTAAAGAACGACTTAGAACAATGTTATTACTTTTCCCCAGATTCCCCCTGGATATGAAGTGGAACAAGAGGTTGAACTTGGAGTAATAATAGGTCGTAAATGTAAAAATGTTCCACCCGCGGAAGCAGAAAATTACATAGCTGGATTCTGTTTGGGTTTAGACCTGACTGCAGTCAATATAATCGTAAGTAATATTTTTTTCAAACTTATTTACCTGTAAGCCATAGCAGTATTGAAAGTTTTAAAAAATTGGCGTTCCGATTTTCAGTTGGCGTAGAGAATGGCAGAAAATCTAATACAAAGAAGGCGTATTTAAATGTCAACATTTGTGTTATTGCCTTGTTGAATTCCAAAAAGAAAACAATTGTAAAATACTCGGAACAAGCAAAATAGCGTATCTATTTCCATTCTTATCTCTAGGGAACTGATTGGTTCATAAAGTTATTATAGCCTCTTGATTATGCAATCATCAGTGTCTAAATAATTGTTTTCCATTTACAGTTAGCAGCCAGAGCCCAAGGGCACCCATGGACTGTGGGCAAAGGTTTTGACACTGCCACACCAGTCAGTAAAGCCATTGTGAAATCATCACTCCCTTGTATGGACGACGTTCGACTTTGGTGTTCAGTGAACAATGTCATGCGCCAGGATGGTTCAACGGCTGATATGGTCTTCTCTGTTAAAGAATTAGTCTCTTTTGCGTCAAAGAATATGACCCTTGAGCCGTATGATATGATATTAACTGGGTCACCCGCAGGCGTTGGTCGGATTAAGCCAGGAGACATTGTCAAAGCCGGATTGGGAGATCAAATTATGATTAGTTTTACAGTGAAAAATAGTTAGGTGAAAAAGTGACATGTATAATTTATGGTTGACGAATTAAAGCTTTTTGATTTCTTTTGGTTATTGATTTACAATGTGATGCTATGGAAGCCGATGAACCAGGATTACAGAACGTCCACATTGGAGCGTCTCAGGGTTGCGTATCAAGTCTTAAGCCGTATGGCGGTCCTTTCAGTCCAACTTAACTATCATCATTGCTGATTAATAATCGGTGATTACTCGAGAGCAGGTCACTTTAAAAGAATAAAAATATTCAGTGATTTACAATCGTGTTTCTGTCATACAATAGCGAGATAATTATTCTCAGACCCTTTCAAGTTTGCCATGATTTTAGTTTTCTAAAATCTGGGAATCACCTTTATTAGCTAATTAAATTGGTCATTGAATCTTAAAAAAAAATGAAAGATAAAAGCGGAAGAATTGTAGCATTTTTGAAATAATTGGAGCTGTAAGTACTTCAAGAAATTAATTTTTTGAAATAATAATCCTACATACCTAATTTAGGTACATAACTTTTATCTACAGCTAATTTAGGTTGTTGAAAGATAATAATTATCACCCCCCACCAGCTATTTATTAAATCCATATGATTTTTCTTCTAATTTATGGTTTTCTAGCCAATGCAAAAACTGTGTAAGACCTCCTTCACTTTTCAAGCCTTCACTTGAACATACGTCACTTTCATCCTTCCTCACCTTCCCATGCTCTTATCAATAAATCCTTATCTACTTTCGTTGACTGTTGAGCTGACCCTTTTCAATTGACAAGCGCTCGGCAAGATCCGGGTCTGTATTCGGCCTTCTTGGATTCAGTTTATGTAATCTTACGGGGAAAAAACGTCGGTTGGCGATACTTTAGGTTAAACATCAGTACATCACAATTTTTTCTTCACCTGAAATACGATGGCAATGACTGTAAACACTTGAGGAGCCTAGACATCTGTTAGAAAAATGTTGGAACGCCTTTACGGAACGTAAGTCTAATTATTAAGGCATTTTTGCCTAGGAAATCTTTTTTCTTTAAAGGTTGATAAATTGATTTTGTTTCATAGTTTGAAAATCAAAATACGAAATCGCTGTGTTGGAATCAAGTGATGAATAACAGCTGTGGTTCGATTCTGAGCAATGAACAAAAATGGGTTGGCCCTCGCGGAACAATGTTCTTAAAACGTTCAGCAAAAATTTAAAGACTAATATAATTTTTTTTTGGTTGTGAACGAAATGGACTCAATGAATTAAAATGTATTGAATGAGCCTCATTTTTCATAAGTGATGCTCAAATATTCGATAAACTTAATTTTTTTTTTACAATACGTCACTTCGCATTTCTAGCTTGCGGATTTCTCTTCTGCGTCCGCCAAAGACAAGAGCGTGGAATCGTTCGTATCTGTCCAGTTTTGGCTTGTGCTCCCACCGAAGTTATCATGATGGTCGAGAAAACCGTGGGAAATATTCTAAACGGCTTTTAGCAGCAGCTGGAGTCGGAACAGGAATTATTTTCGGGATTTACAGCTATAGACTTTTCAATGGTTAGTAGTGCAACACTTTGATACTGATTTGGTTACTTTGTACATATTTATGATGGGCTGAAAATGTTGAGATTATTTAACCGATTGCGATCGTTCAGCTGTCCGAGGTCGATAATGGTGAGTTTGGTCCAGTAAAACAAAAAAGGTAACCCGTTTAAAAAAATCCTCATTCGAATCTCAAACGTTGGCGAAACGATTATGGTTTGACAGTTGTGCCGATCTATGGTAAAAAACAAATAAAAATCAGATGTTATTTTATTATTATTTTTTTAATGTTTGGATTTGAGGCGTCTCTTTATCATCTTATCTACAGATGATCTTCATCTGGCCTTTTCGACAGAGGAAATAGACAAAGAACTATCTTCGTACCGCGTTGCCGCTGGAGGACGCATTGATGGCTTGCCAACGTACAAAATGGCCGACGTTGCTAAGCATTCATCTGTCGAGAAAAGACTCTGGGTTACGTACAAAGAAGGCGTCTACGACATTACAGACTTTGTCGACTCGCATCCCGGTGGTGATGCTATTTTGATGGCTGTTGGAAGTGCCCTCGATCCATTTTGGAATATTTATGCTATCCATAAGACGGATCAAGTTGCTAAAATGTTGGAAGCGTATCGCGTGGGTGAGTCATGCTGTTAACCTCCTATATTGTTATTAACTACGGATTTTTGAAACGCTCAGTAACGCTGGTTTATTTTTAAATTAGGAAATTTGGATGCGGCGGAGGCCAAGGAGAATGCGGAAGGACAAGATCCATACCACGCGGACCCGAGTAGGCATCCGGAGCTCATTCCAAGTTCGAAAAAAACCGTTTAACGCTGAACCTTTGCCTGAACGGTTGGTGGCCAATTACATCACACCTACGTGAGTTTATTTCCTTCAATGAAAACTGGAAATAATTTAGAAATTACACATAAAGAGTACTAAAAACCATACTATGAGTTTGAGTGTTTTGAGAACATTATGTAATAATTTTTACCAAAGTTTATCAATCATCCAACAAATTTTCATTTTATTCACAGTCCGTTTTTTTTTGTTAATACATTTTTTTAAAAGTACAAATACATTATTATGCGGTTCATCGCATTTTTGCAGTGAGTATTTCTATGTTCGGAACCACCTGCCAGTTCCATTGGTCGATTTGAGCAACTACTCTATTGAAATTGAAGGCCCAGGTATCAAGAGTCTTTCGCTGTCGTTGGATGATTTGAAGAAAATGCCCAAACATACAATTACAGCTACGGTCATGTGCGCGGGCAATCGGAGAAGTGAAATGTCTGCAGTAAGAACATAATTTACAGTTGGATAATATCATTATAATTATTTTCTCTTTGTAAAAGTGTAGGGAATTTCCTTATTCAGGTTAAGGAAGTCAAAGGATTGTATTGGGGTCCATCAGCCATTGGCAACGCAACTTGGTCAGGTGTAAAACTTTGTGACCTCTTGAAGACGCTCGGTTACGATGAAACAACTAACGAAGCTCTTTACGTACAAGTGAGCACAGTTATTAAACTTTTCGCTCAGCTAAATTTTTGAATTATTTTCTTGTTCGAGGAAAATTCTGCTAAAATGGCTAAGGTGCTTGAAAATAAAATAAGTGCAGTTGTTTTAGTTTGAAGGTATGGACTTGACGCCCGAAAGTAACCCGTATGGTGGGTCGATTTCGATCCAGAAGGCTGTAGATCCGAAAGGTGATGTAATCTTGGCGTATGAAATGAATGGAAAACCTTTAACTCGAGATCATGGCTACCCGGTGAGAATTATAGCCCCCGGAATCGTCGGTGCTCGATGCGTTAAATGGCTGAGTGAGTATAGTTACAGACAAGATTAATTTGGTGAGGTATGTTAAATTCATCTAGTGTTCATTCTTGTTAAATTTTTCGCATCTTTGATTTTTTTTTTAGACAGAATAGTCTTATCCAAGGAGGAAAGCCCTGCTTTCTGGCAGCGCAGAGATTACAAAGGGTTTTCACCTAATGTGACTGCCGAGAATGCGAATTGGGATAAAGCATCATCCATAGAAGAACTACCAGTGATTTCAGCGATATGCTCACCTTCGAAACATGATCACGTTTACATCAACAAAGATAACACCGTGACTGTTCGAGGTGAGCAAAGGTATAAATATAGGATTGCCAAGTGATCAATTTGCATTCGATCAATTTTTCAAATCGTGCAATTATCACATTTTTTAGGTTATGCCTGGTCTGGAGGAGGACGTCCGATCCTTAGAGTCGACATCACTAGCGATGAGGGTGATAATTGGGTTGAAGCAGAGTTGATAGAAAAAAGCGATGCACGTCCAGGCCGTCACTGGAGTTGGACCTTGTGGGAAGCCCGTGTACCTGTCAGCCCCACCCAGAAAAAAGTAACCAAACTCAATATTCGTAATGTATAACGTATGTATTGTTCTAAGTTAACCCAACGTCCTGCGTGAGCGGGTTCAGCGGAGCAGGCGATTTTGGCGACTGCGTTGCAATTTCAACCATGTCGTTGCTGGTGTCCAACTTTCAGGGATATCGCAAGTTTATTCTTTGTTTTCATTTGAAATTATGTGCTATTGTTTTGATAATCCCGTTTTGTGGCATTAATTAATGGTTAATTCTTACGGAATGGTGATAGCGTTGTCTATCATGAGCTATGATAAGCTCTACTCGCCTTTAGCCACTATTAGCCCTGCGACTTTGAATTATCTGCACGTTGTACGATTTATCAGCAGCCCAGAATCATGAATTATCTATGTCACAAAATTATTGGAAAATATTCAGCGAAAATTTCGAACACGAACCTAATTCTAGTTTCATTAGTGAAGTAACGGCAGACAGACTAATACAATGCTACTAATGCGCACATACATTCTCTTTTTCTGAATAGAGATTGGAAAATGTATATTCATAAGCTATTACAATTGGGTATTATTGAACGATAAACTAAAAAACTTGCATTAAAATGTTATCTATGACTTGAATTCATTGGGAAATCGGCTAACATTGCGAGAAATTGGGAAACACAACAGTAGAAGTATAAGTAATCACAAACATGAGAATTCGGCAATAGCTAACGCGCAAAATCGGAATAAGTTTTGTTAGTGACCCATGAGCTAATTAATTGGAAAATCGGCCAATACAGCGAGAAATTATTTATATTTTCTCATTTTTATTTTCAGGTAGAACTGTGGGCCAAAGCAGTCGATTCGTCTTACAATGTACAACCTGAATCGTTCAAACACATTTGGAACATACGGGGCGTACTAAATAACGCATACCATCGTGTTCCAATTTTTTTGGTCCAGTGAACATACTCAGGGTACCATAATGTTTTTTACGGATGCAATACTTAATTGATATTACCATTCTCTTTGCAAATTTTTTAAGTAACTATTTGTAATGCAACTGATCGGCTGGTGATGCACCAATTGGTTTGTTTGGTAGAAATGTACTGTTATTAAACTTGGGCTGTTATTTACATTCTCTCTCGTCTACAATTTCACCTGAGACGAAGATTAAGCGATCGGTCCTGAGGATTTCTGCCCATGAATTTCTCATGCTCTCGTTCCATTTCAAAATTCACAAATCTGTCTGTCTTTTTCAAAACGGCTATTTTTCAAATTCTCCCTCAGAATCGATTACAATTAAGAATTCGTCAACCTCTTTCGTTTTACAGCTTGCAATTTTCACATTGTATCAGCTCGTGTAGTAGCGATTGAAAAAATAATAAATTATTTTACTTTTTCAATAGAGCTGGTTTCATTTTAGAGTATTCGTTTAATGGAACATCATTAAGGAAAATAGGACAGAAATGTTTCAAACATTGTGTGTATTTAGCTTACAAGGTTATTTACATATTACTTGCACAAAAATCAATCCGATGAACTTATCAGGATTAGCAGGATAAAGTGGGTTACACTAGGTTGGATGGTTTGGAAGTGTTGGGGATTTTGGAAACCAATTTTCTTGCGTTGAAAACCAATTATCACTCATAGCCATAGTCGGAGAGTTGATAATTTTATTTCGATAACACTCCCTTGTGAGCTGCGTAATTCAATTCCCCTTTCAACAAAACTGCAAGGCTGCTTCTTTTTTAAAAAATCAACCCTCCCTCGAAATGAGAGGGAATTTTTACTATTCTTCCATGATTATGTCCTGCTAAGTTCGATGTATTGGGGGGAAGAGAACGGGCGGAGGCGTAGGAGGTGTTCTGCTGCTGTTTCTTCCGCCATTTTGCCCATAGCTGCCGCTACTCGTCTGCAGACGTGGCAATTCCCAGTCTGCACTGCTTGACGAACCACTGTCGAGGAAGAAATTTTGGTTTTACATTTTTATAAATTTATTATTTAAATCGAATGAGATAAAATTAATTATTGTTGAGTTAAAGTTACCCTGTCGACGTTCTTGGTCCGTCTGTGTCCGCTGTGGGTGGAATCATGGCTGTGTATCCCCTTTTTTCAAGAATAGTGTCCACCCTGCAAATTCATAAATATTAAACAACCTGCTGTATATTTTCCAACCACAATTATATTCAGAATACTCCGTACTCTTTAATTGGCGGAAGTGTATCGTATGCTGAGTACGGTATCCCCGCTGTATCTGTACTAAACGTCGTTGCGTGTATTTCCTGCTGGTAAAGAGTGTACAACTCCAGGAGTTCCATAGGTAACTGGATTTTCCCCTCTGTGGAAAAGAAAAAAGTGCAAGATGTATGGATTTATTTGTTTCCTACGCCCTCTTAACGTTCTGTGCATGTAACACATCAATTAGGGCGTTGAACGTTGGTAAATGTCCATCCTGTACATTATACGCCATTAGGTTTGCCTACCTTCAATGATGTGCCGTTGTCTTGTGATAATTTCATCAGTAAGACGCTGTTGTCGGTGGAAGCGCTGTAACATGTCGGCTCTTCGTCTGAGTTCGTGCGATTCGACAAGCCGCTCTCCCTGTAGAGCTACTTTGTCAGCTTCCAATTCGTGGACTCGTATTAACAAACTCAACATCTCACGTTCGGTGTCCGAGTCCAGCTGTTCGGGTAACTCCTGCCATGGGCGTGCAATTGCTCTTTATTAAAAAATTGAGTAACCCTCCATTTTTAATTTAATAAATTGGTCTGGGAAGAGCTTGCAAAAAAGGAGACGTCTACTCACGTTTTCGAGGCCAATCGCTTTTTCGCGGCACATTTCGAGTTCTCGTAGCGTGGACGACCTTAGGGCGACGTAGCGCTCCTGCTCTCTTTCGATGTAGCTTAGCTCGGACCAAGCCTCGTGCACTGAACCCTCTGTACCATTTTCTGGTGAAGAAAAAAAAAACATTTCTAGGAGCAGTAGGGCAAAAAATATATAAAATAGTTTAGCAATCACACTTTGTAGAATTATGAACATTAGTTTGCAACATTTTCACTTCTCTACATTTTCGGTGGGAAATATTGAGGAATGTTTTTTAATTTTACCAGCTCCAGCCGAGGTATTTGGCCGACTGGTCGGGCGGTTGTACAGTTTGCTTTTTCGAGCCTCCCAATGCGAAATGATCTGATGCTGCCTCTCAGCTTCCACGCCAAGCGACATTAGATGACCATCAATGTCCATAAGGCGTCGCCTATTGGAGCAAGTAGAAATTTTAAGCAGTTTGAAAGTCCCAAATGATGTGTAGAATTAGGGCTACCATTTCATCTTTGAGAATAATTTGTGGAGTACCTCTAGGTTATATGCTAGATCCTAAACAATCATCTGTGATTCTCACCTGAGCTTCATCTGCTCTCGAAATGTTGCTATAATTTGTTCTCTTAACTGCTTCACTGGAGTTCCACTTGCTCTCGCTCGAATTTCAGCCGAAGTCGGCCTCTCTGTGTCTAGTTTTGATTTCAATCGGCCTATTTCACCTCGAAGATCTGAAATCATGTCTCGGTACTGCGTCACCTGCCAATTCACTTCTAGTTCGTTTTTTTCCACCTGAAATATTATTATAAGCCAACCATTACTGCGAACATCGTATGGATTTGAAATTCAACCCTCCAATAACATACTTTGTTGGATATTCTCGAAGCTCTTGAAGCGTAGACAAGTGTGTTCCGCGTTTCATCTCGATTAGCAGCTGCCGGTGACACATGTCCAATCATCACCGTCCGACAGTTACCACTCAATGCATTCCTCAGTAGTCTTGTCAATTTCGAATCTCTACAACGCAGTAGACAACGATTGGTATGAAATCAAAGGCAAAATTATATTATTAAACAAACGATTTAATCAATTCTCTAGAGCAACTAATATTCTTATTCCTAACCTATAATTCACGTATCGACTGTTCGGCCCTGATCCGGAGAGTGCATTAATAACGTTTCCCAAAGCCAGCAGGGATCGATTGATATGTGCACCTTCCACCAGCCTTTTTCCTCGGTTCTGAAATCAAGAGTCAATGGGAATTTACATCGATTTTGGTTTATTATTCAACTAGGGGCTGAGCGCTCCTAGCGTCTCCGCCGCCCAACCCCTTGTTGGGGGGCTCCGCCACCCGCGCCCACGGGCGCGGCCCGTCGGAGGGGCTGCGCCCCTCCTGCCGTGCCTTACCATAGTCGGGGGTAGTGTCGTCCTTATCACTACTATATCGTAGTTAATTTCTATATGGATAGGCGAAACCAATAGTTATTATAGTAGTTACTATAATGTGGTATGTAGGGGTGGGTATTAGATGAACTTTGTTTCATAAAATAGTAGGTTTGCAACTTTTGCAAAGTTTTAGCCAAGGTCAACATAATAACTTTTAGGTTTTCCTACATTTGTAACTTGCACAGTGGATAACTGTAACGAAAAGTCGTCATTTCAGATGTTTGAATGTACCAAAAGATAGGTAATTTAACTGTCCACATTTTCCCCATGTAATGTACCTATCCATTTTTCAACCGTTTGTACGATATTCTACAATATTAGCAGAGTATACGCGAAAAAATCACATTTTTCAACTTTAAACATTTTTTTCATCAATTTAGTGCAAAAGAAACAAAGAATGGAGCATATATTATTGATATAGACATCATCAACTATCATTATGCTGAATTTGAGCAAAATCGGTGGCAAAAAATTTTTCGCGTAAACTCCTAGGGGTACCCCTGGGATTTTTTTGAACCGCTCAGTTAACGATTTTTTACTCCTCTCCCAACAGAGATAAAAATCTGAAATTTTCAGGAAAGTTGTATCTTACCAAGATGTATTTCTGTGATTTTTTTCAATTCTCAAAAAAATCTGCAAGTGGTCCAAAAAAATCAGTTTTCGAAAGCTCAAAAATTGAACTTTAACCGTGATTTTCGAGGTCAAAACTCATGTGAATTAATTGTTTTATTATGCAGGAGTCTTCATTCGAAAGCCTTACACACGTCCACAGCAAAAAATTTGTCGAAAAAATGTTAAACAGCGCCACAGAAATTGTTTTCCGTAAATCGAGTTTTTCACCGGCCGAATATCGATCGGTAATGGTGAAAAATTGAACTTTTGTTTTTGAATGATGTTGAAAGCTATTCTTCAAGGAAATTTAACGCTGAATCCGAATTTGACGTTGAAACGACGGAAATTTGACGATCACTTTTAGTTTTTCCCAGTTTTAGTACCACGCCGCTGTTGTGTTTTTCAACTTTGAAAATTCATTGCGAATACTTACAGTACAGTTAACTATCATTTTATTACTCATTCTTGTAGGAAAGTAGACGTAGAATTTGAAGTGAAAATAATTAAATTAGAACGTTAATAAAACTTTTGCAATTTTTCGCACTTTTGGAATTTTAACTTTAAAATTTTTTTCGTCACGTTCGCGAATTTTGAAAAATAGGTTTTGTGAACGCAAATTGAGAAAATTTAATCTAAAAAAAAGGTGATTTTTTTTTTTTTTTTTTTTTTTTTTTTTTTTTAACTTTACTATGCGATTGACTTGCGGGGTTTTTTCGTTATGCGTTGTCCGATAGCTCTTTCTCGCCTCAGAGTAACATACCTATGTAAAAGTAGTCAGTTCAAAAGTTATTTGCCAAAGACGGGGTCATATAATTTCCAAGCGCAATAAAACAAAAATAAAGGCTTAAAAAAAGAAGATTTTTCCAGCCGATGAGTTTGTCTCTATTTTACAAATAATAAACCATTGTAATCGCCCAAGAAAAAAATGTCTAACTTCTCAACATTTGATGTTTTACATATCAAGGCACCTAAAAAAATTCTGGGACGTAAATAAAAAAATCTTCGTGAAAAAAAAATCAGTCCGTTCTCTGTACGCCGTTAACACTTATCTGACGGAACTATAATAAAAGCCGAATTCTGGAAATTTTCACCAAAAATCAATCTGACCTTGCGCGCTGCAAAATAAATTAAGTTGGCTCACTTTGGTGACAGAAGCTCTCTCACTGCCGGCCAAATCGAGCATATACAGTCGGCCAGTGCGCCGTTCATCGGCTTCAGATTGGGTGACGGTGACACTGAGGAGCGCGTGACTCCGCGAAGACGTTCGATTGGCTGCAGTTGGCTCTACTGTTCGCTCTTTATTGCCTCTCAACAGTAGCCCCATAACCTGTTCACCAAAGATAGGTAAGTTTGAAAGTGTAAGAGGGTGCAATTTTTCAGCTGCTGCAACTAAACGTCCAGGTACTAAATGGTTACATGTTCTTGGGATTTCCTCATTCCTGGAGCTGCTTTTAATAACCATGAGTGACAACGGGAAGTATCAATATTAATATTCTGACTCACTTCGCCAATTGACGTAGCTTCAATCTCCGTAAGGCCAGCGACGGTGGGACTTCGGAGCGGACCTGAGTCTTCTCTGAGTTCGAGGAAACCCGCCGATGGATTCAGCAGGTCTCGAATATTTTCATTGTACAGTTCCAAGTAACTCAATTTAACCTAGAACAGAAACGTTTGTTTTATACGAGTCGGAAGATGGAACATCAGAATACCTATCATAATTGGTAGCTGAAATTTTTTTTAAATCTGTACAAACAACTGAACCAGAATAAATGTTGGTGGGAGTCTTGAGCGACTATCCCACCTTAGGATTTCATAGTTGTTTGTGCACACTGCAACCGCCTAGTGGATCTATTGTATCTGCTGCAAGCTTGGGCATGCCATACGCCTGGAAAAGCCAACAGGTCGTAGTCCCTGTTTCAAGATTATAAGGGCTTCTCGTTGTTGACTGCTATACTACATCCGCAAATCTAGAACTAAGTCTCTAGGCTTGAGATCATCTCCCCAGCTAGGAAGGTGTTTTCGTAGCCCCTCTACTAAAATGTTTTGACCACACCAGCCCCATGGCCTGGGCTCAAACCCAAGCCTTTTAGAGTCGATACAGACTCCTTTACTGTTTCACCCACGAAAGCCAGCACAGCAAAACATACCTGGTGGGGCGGTTCGTTGCCAGCGATAGATGTGAAGAGATCGTTGAGGGCTCGTACCATAATACCGGGCTCTGCTGCTGTGCCAACCATTGTGTGCGTTTTGCCTGCTCCAGTTGCACCATATGCGAAGACAGTTGCATTGAAGCCGAGCAACACGTCGCGGACAAGACCCCGTGTCGTCAGATCGTACACTTCTTCCTGCCGAAGGAAATCGAATTTCCGAAGTTGAGTTTTATTTCCTTAATGGCCATAATTTTTTCAATGTGATACTATTGCAGAGATGTAATGTTGTTGAATATTGCAGCGATAGCATTAAATTAGCCGTAATTATAAACAGTGTCAACAGCTATCGCAGCTATACTTATTGCAATATTATTGTTACCGGCCTGCATTTGCAGTTTTCGTCAAGAGGGAAAAACGTGATTCTTTTTGACAACACTCTTGTTTGACGATAATCCTTTTCTATCTATTCTATACATATAAAACTCTCCAACCACGACGAAGAGGGGGTATACTATTGATTGAAGAAGTGGCCTGATGGAATTGGATGAAAAAAATTGGGGATCTACTACCATACCAAATATGCGATGGTTCTCCACACAGAGGGGAAACTATATAGGGAAGTTTTAAGTACAACACCCCACTGACACGCACGGCAGGAGGGGCGAAGCGCTAGGCAATGTGTGGAGCCCCACAAAAATTGGGCTGCGGAGTCGCCAGGGGCGCACGCCCCTAGACTGAATATTAATTGCCTTTTTCTCAACGTTCGTATTTTCATACTTTCCATTTACCTTGAAAAGTCAATCTAGATTTATACTGATTCAACCTATGAAACGTACTCTCATCCGAGTAATGGGCGGTCATTTTAGCGTACTCTGTGATCCCCTGCTGCACGAAGGACACGATCGATCGAAGGCTACAGGTGGACGGCCAATGCAAATTTGAAAGTCAGTGGCAAGGTTGAAATTAGCGAAAGAACACGAGAGAAACTAAAAATAGTTTCTTTCGAAACCGCAAGGTATATTGAGCTATACTCTTGAACGATTCGAATTTGATAACTCACTTGGGATGAATCTTCGCCAAATGCGAAATCAAATGAATACTGTCTCTCCGAAGTTCTCTTCTGGCGGAGGACGTCCTTTTTATCCGAGTCATCGTCCAATACGATAGTCTGAAAAAAAGGAAATAGTTTAGAGTGAAATATCAAAACATAAAAATACTTCCAGGATCTTATTCAAGCCTTTCTTTCTACTGCAGCTATTGAAATGAATTATGTTATTTGCCTGTAACTGTTGATCTGATTTTTAACATAATTTTAATTGAATAAACCTAGATTAGAATAATATTCTTTCGATCGTAACTGTACATTGCTTAGCCTGGTGCGAAAAATTATTGCACTAACCTTGATGTCGAGAATGTGCAATATTTTCTCTCCTTCATCGGGTTTGAGAGGACGCACTCGTACAGCTACCTGTAAAATAATTAAGAGTGATTCATGAGAAAACCGTAACAAATATAATAATAAATGTGTAATGAAAAATAATACTCAGTGCGCAATTTTCGCACAACCTCCTTAGACGTAAAAATAGTATTATTACTTTTGGATACGTGGAAATTTAGTTATCTAGTTGATCATTTCTAATAGCAAATATGCGATGTATAATGTAATTGTATAACGCATTTGTCTGCATTATATGCACCAGGTTACATAATTAAAATTAATCTAAAGGAAATTATACATTTCGAACGTTTATAGGTTTTTTCACGCCTTGGCCCACATAGCGTCTTGTTCGTAATGACAAAACGTAATAGAAAATTTTGCAATTCGAAGAAAATCTGGATTAAAAAAACGATAGATTAAGACCCTTTAATTCGCTCAATTTTCTTTCATTCGTGTTAATCACAACATAGCATGCGTTTAACGGCGATGCTTGTTTATTTCTGAGTAAATATTTAACTTCGGTTCGTCGGTCGTTAAAATTCCCATCTATATTTCGCACCTGACTGTAACAAACATGGGTGTTCGATTTGTGAGCGGTTTTTGTGTCCATAAGCGCGCAAGGTAGCTGAAAGTTTTGCGGGCACGCGATGGCAATTAAAATCGTAGCAGGGGTATCCAACGATCAACTGAAGGTTTGGAGATGCTTCTGTGTAGGTAGGTTGGGTATAGGACACGTCTGGATCCATTGCGGTAAACGGGCATCGAGCCCGGATCACATAGAAGAATATTTCCAATGTCTTGCACGATAGCTCGGATAAGGCGTAGGAAATGAAAACAGAAACCTGAGCATTAAAGGTAATAATAATTTTACTAGTAACGACTGCAATGCTGTTATCGTGAAATGGCCCTTTATGTCTCCTCCTAGTAATCAATCCATTTAAAAATAATCAAACGACAATAGATAATTCGATGAGCCGTTTATAGACCATGAGTCCATTTATTTTGCCAATAATTTTTGTAATATTATAATACTTTTTTTCAATTTTATCGGCTAATTTCATCCCCTCGTTCTGCTGAACGAACTAAATAAATCGCTCCTTAGCCGCCACTTTCACTGCTGGCTCACAGGTAATGAATCGCAAAAACTTTTCTCTCCGAATTCGGTGATAAATATCGAAGAGCGCGACGGGCGTTTAATTTGACGATTCGTCCACTGTTAATTATTCGTAGTTCGTTAAATTTCCGTGGACTAATGCCCCGCACTTAATAATGATTTTGTACATGCGACGATATCGACCTGCGAATCAATCGATGATCGCTCATTCGGGCAATGGGAAAGTTTGCGGTGTCGCGAACTTCGAAAAAGAGTAATTTAACAAGATAAAATAATTGTCATGAATTGATAACCGTGTTGTAAAGCAAATTAGAACAATCGACGTCGAATAAAAAAATGGAAAATTATCTGTTTGGAATAAAAATAAAACTTTTTCCAATTTCTCATACTTCAGAAAAACTATGGGCACTTTGCCTAATTTCACTACTAAAAATTTGAACCAATGCTCACAATCTTCTGAATTAGGCTTATGCTTAGACATTATTGACTAGTAGAAAGTTTCGTTAGTCGTTCTATAAATCTGTTTAAATAAATTAATGTATAAAATTCCCCAAAACTAAGATTCAATGGTGCGTAAAACTTATCGAACCAACGCAAGCCGAGCGAACGATATTCATTCACGTAAAGATACGGCCATTTGGGAAACGATGGATTATCCTCATAAATAATTCCGTGTAATCATTTGCAAGACCGTATTCGTTCCGGCGATCGGATTCGGGGTTAGGTAAGCACTGCCTAATCTATTTCTTTTTGTTCGTCAGTTTGCCCATCGAAACGTCAAAGGGAAAAATGAACCATCATCCGAGAATATTGATCCACATTAGAGCTATCATAATTTCATTTCCATAATAAATAAAGGCGAAATTTCGGTATCGAGTCTATTTTTTTTAAGCTATGGTTAGAAGAAGAAATTATACTGATGTAACAAGGGTATCATACTAAGAAATGTATATTGAAATTCCAACCCCATAACAAAAATTTAAATCTATTAGAAAAAATCAAACTGAACTATATACTATGTTTTCTTCAATTTTCCATCATCTACGCTCTATATTTTGTACTCAATATTTTTGATGTTCGTTCGATACCTATTTGCTGGCGTTTATCGATTTCGCTCAAGCTTTCGTTGATCCCAGAACGGGTCGAACGGAGAGGGAATTTTCGCCAACGAAAATAAACGCGGAGAGATGAATAAAAAATGAGCAGAGTTGTCTTGGTTTAATAAGAAACCCTGTTGGAAGATTTCAGCTGTATTCTTGTCACTTTTAGGCTGCCTGTTCTTACAGCGAACAAGAATTGTAGGGCATCGGTTCATTGATTATTGAAGCACTCAACCACGATAAGTCTTTTCGGATAAACGCCCTATGAACACAATATTTCGCTTGACCAGGGGCTAAATCAATAATGTAAGGTAGAGCACTTGACGGTTCCTAGTTCTTTTCCGGTCTTTAAGGGGGTCAAGCCGTTCTATGGATGACATCTGCTTCGAAGGGTCAAGCGCCTCGGACTGACCTCAATTCTGTCATTTAATAATGCAATCGGTCACTTAAACACTACCTGGTGCGAACAGAATAAATAAAAAACACCCATTTTACGACAGAAATTATATTTATCCGAAGCAAATTGTAAGGGAACTCGATCGAAGCTGAAAATCAATCTGAAAAGCTGAAAAACAATCATCAAATGCGAATTTGACCGTTTCCTTAACATGCGTAACAGTGAAAAATCGTGAACTTTCAGAGCACATTTGGTTTTTATATTCTTCGTCGGCGATGCTGTACCCTCTAATATTGCCATTCCTAAAGTGTCTAAATTTTTGCAACAATTTGTAACAAAAGCGACTGCTGTACTCTATTAGGAATGTTCTCATGTAAATGATTGCACTGCGGTTAATTATTCTTTTGCTTCAATATGGCATTAGGGTGACCATCCATTTGCAACGATAACTTGTCCGAATATTTGTGAATGTTACAGACAACAGTAACTCTTGAGCAACTACATTATTGATAATAAACCAAAATCTGACTAAAAATACTCGGAGGTTTTCCAATTTTTTCGCCGATCGCTCCCCGATCAATCGCATACCTCTCCAGTCGTTAGTGTGATACGTGAATTCCACTCAATCACAACAATGGCTAAGCAAGTTAAAGGCTGTATTTTTTCAATAGCGTGACACATCACGACAAGTTCTAGCCTTGCTCATGCACGAGGGCCACGCACACACTGCTCACTGTTTCAGTCATACATTTAGGTAAAATACTGGCACACGGAGACAAGGGACGACCTTAGTTTTCTTTAAGCTCAACCTTTGATTTACAAGAGAAAAACCAAGATTTGATCTTCGATTTTAATAGGATAGCGAGTTTTTTTCGCGCCATCATTAGAAGAAAATCCTTGTTTGACTGTAATAAAACCCATAAATATGGTAAAAAGTAGTTTGAAAAAAAAACAGAAGCAATTGAGAATTTTCCCCGTTAAATATGGTGAAATGAAATTTCTCGGTAACTATAAAGGAAAACTCTGTAGCAACTATTGTAATCGCGCAAATTCCACACAAAAGCTATCATTCGATTCAGCGTCCAAAAATCTATAGAAGTCTATAACTGTGTGTAAGTCTATACTTACACAATTTTCTGAAAAACGCTGGAAAAGACGAATTTTATCCTTCTGATGTAGTTCAAATTCAGTTGGATGACAGTTGTACCGCATGATAATTACCTATGTAATGCAATGCTTCCTTCGAATCTACTTCCTTTAAAGAGTGTGCAATACGTTAAACGTCAATGAATTAGATTTTTTCGCGTTTGTTAGGCAGACTATAAGCCTAATAAACCTCATAAACCATTGAGAAATGGGAGGTAATAATATTCTGGGGAGGAAAAGAGGAGAGAACGAGGAATTTTTTAAAATGAAATTTCACGTAGAATTTTTAATATATAAAATATAGGTTCCTACTTGAGATAAGAATTTTAGTACCATAGTGCACATTTGCGCTGAGATCCTTGCAAAATATTGAAGAAGAAAATACATCAATTTTGGTATATTATTCAATAATAAATAACCATCGTAATCGTCCAAGATAAAAATTTTCCAATACTCTAAATTATGTGTTTTCCGTTTCAATTCTCTAGCCAGATCGCTAGCTCAATTTTAAGGGTAAGGGGGAAATTCGTATTTTCCAAAGCTTTTCAGACAAAGGCGTTTTGCTATGAATTTATATAGATTTTTTGACGCTGAATCCAATGAGACTTTGAGGGGAATTTCGAGGACACTGTATTGGTATAATATAGAATAATAATTTGAATCGTCGAATTTTCGTCGAAGTTATCGATGGTAGAAATTGCCTGAATTTCTAAAAATGCACAGTGATAACTTATGATAAAATTAATACACGTATCCCCCCATACATAATGGCAATACATTGGGTACGACTATACGAGAACCATGATACGTCAGCATAGAACACGAAGCGCTTTTTTGGTTTCTTAAGCATAAAAACAATTCTTTTGGGTGTCGCTCTTTTTCTGATATTGTCATGATGAGGGGGAGATTGAGAGTGCGACTTTTTCTCCATATTTTTATTACCTATGACCATAGGTACCCGATGGACCTATGCACCCCTGAAGATGCCCGAATGGGCGAAAGATCTCGGCCGACAAATAATAAAAATATGGAGAAAAAGTGGCACTCTCAATTTCCCCGTCATCCTGACAATATAAAAACAATTGACTTACGATAAGCTTCTCGTCGTTCGCATTGGCAGTCGCTGGAGGACGGCCGATACCGTTGGTTTGCCGATTCTTCCGTTGGACGGCAGCCGTCGCGCCGTTGATACCGTTGACGAAGCTGTCGACCGTTGAACCGCTCGGGCTCGACGCGGGTGTGCCCAGTCGCATCGCATGCCTATTCGCTCGTACGGCGCTGACTGGCCGCCTCCGTTGCCGCCTCTTTAATTATCGATACATCGCGGATTACGATGTATCGAATGGCATTAACTTACCCTTCACCTTCAGCGTTAGGAAGGTTGTGGAGTTGCTAGGCGACCCGGGTAAACGTCCTCATAACAAACACTTCTCTCGCCTCGCATTATCGTTTTGATTATCATCAATTCCATCGGGACCGCCCTTGCTCAACATCGTCCAATTATCCGGAATGAGAATAAACTCGAACGACAACTTACCAAACTTTTCACAAAAAAAAAAAATACAGAAAAAAATAATAAATAATAATAATAAATAAATAAATAAAAATAATAACAATACTAATAAGAAATTAAATTAACTTAGATCAACATTTCTACGAATTGAATTTCGTAAAAATAACCACGGCGAAATTTAAACGTTATAATTTTTTTTTTTTTTTTTACAAATGACAACCCCAACGATTATGTGGTTTTCAAGTGGAAGAATGGCGTGACCGAAAGCGCTCCATGACCCTTGTTCAAGTTCTCGCGACTGGGCCAAGTCAAGGTTTAACCGATACCAACTCCACGAGAACATGATAGGCCTGCGCAAATAGTTCGAATTAATCACCAGCTTATGGATATGTTCTACTTCGAAACTCACTATAGTTTAACCGAGTTTGTAGGGCACAAAGTTCGGGACATGTTACAGTCTGACCGAGAATCGGCAACATGCATCACGCGTGACATTTGCTGTATTAAATTCCTTTAATGAATCATTAGCTACAAATAAGAATTTTTTAGGGAATTGGAATGTTTGTTTTATATTTACAGTCCAGGACCAAAAGGGTTTTCTTTTTTACTGCCTTACAAAAATATTATGATTAGTGTATAAATATAATATATTAGTAATTTAAGTTAAACGTTTTTTGTAGTTATTTTTTCCTATCTTTTACTTCTATGTTTACGTAGTAAAGCGAAGTTATGAGATCATAATGTATCATCGAATTCGGAACGGAGGTGAATTTGGAAGAAATTATCTCAGTACTATAGTCAGAAACATTTTCTGAATAAGTTTCTGTCGTCAAAAATGAAATAAATCGTCATATCTCCTGGAAAATCAATGTAATTCAATGAAATTTTCAGAAAACTCATTTCCGAGATAAAACCGTAAAAAATGTGTACTTTTTGGGTTGTAAAGGCTATAAGAGTAACTACTTTTTTTTACGTTTGAGGTCTTTAAATGTTTGTCACGACGAGCAGATGACGCTTGATTTTTTGGATATTGAGTAACACTCCGAGCGTCCACATTAGGAGCTTTTTCCGCTGTAAACTAGTGCATATTTTGTATTTCGTTTTTACAGGCCGCAAAAATCAACATTTTTGACGCTAGAGGTCTTTAAATGTTAGTGTTGGCGAGTGATTTTCATCGCAACGACCACATACCGTACATCCGAGCTATTTACTTCTTTTTCGTATTTAGAAATCTTCGCAGTCGCCAGAAGTTAATATATTTGAACGTTCAAGGTGGTGAAATGTTTTCTAGCGCGGGTGAATGGCAACTGTTTTTAACGTTACTTAATAAATAATGATAATAAATAAATAATGATAATAATGTTAATAAATTAATAATAATAATAAAATAAATAAATAATGCTAATAATGTTAATAAATGATAATAAATTAATAATAATAATAATAATAAAATAAATTATTGATAATAAATAAATAATGTTATTTATTAATTTATTTAGAATGTAATACGGGCCGCAAAAATCGATTTAATTATTTGAGCTTATTTCGTGGGTAAGAACTACTGGTAGCCAAAAATTGATATATTTGAATGTATACAACTTTGACGCCACATTTTCTCTTCAGGGCTGCGGTT
>JASJUZ010000250.1:0-282772 GCA_037159825.1 Tupiocoris notatus | reverse complement strand
TACATTAGCAATATATTATTTATAAACTTTCATTTTACTATTTAATAGGTACCTTAAATTCATCTACCTAACTCATTCCTATTTATTCAATTCATTCTGTTCATTCAATTCATATTGACCGATTCACTCACGTTCGTTATACTTTTTACTTGCTTAACATATATGTATCTTTAGTTTTTCATCTAGTTGTTTTCGCTTTATTCGACTAGATTTTTCGGCAATTCAGAGTTTTTTAATTTTATTTCATGCTAATTATTTTTTCACAGTTTTGCGTTTGACGAGCTTTCCAACAAAATTAGAAAGATTTTGGTTTACTATTCAATAAAAAACCATTGTAATAGCAAAAGAAAGGAAATTTCTAAGCCTCCTCAACATTTGATGTTTAACGTTACAAGGCATGTACAATCCAAATAACCAATTTTGACATTTTTTCTCGAGTTATCGCAGGTTTTGCGTAAAATTTGGGTGATTGTCAGAAATTTCACATAATTCGAGAACTTTTGGAGCAACAAAGTAACTTTTTTCGGTATGTGTTGTCAGCTGGCGTTCAGCTCCTGTAAGTCCGATCGGGTTACTTTTTTATTTTTTGAAAGGGTTACAATCCAGGTAGGTCCCATAATTTTTTCAATCGAATCCATCCAGTACTTACGTCCACAGACGCGGAGAAATGCCGGAAAACGTGATTTTCGAGAAAAAAGGAAGTTTTGACTTTGCAAGCTTATAACTTCTAGAATAATTGCTCGATTGTTTTGTTTTTTTTTTTTTTTTTTTTTTTTTTTTTTTTATGTCAATTTGTTCATAATTTATCTGCCTATAAGAGCCTAGCTCTAATTTTTTTTTTCAACAATCTGATATGGCGTGTGGAGAAGAAAGTGTAACAAAAAACGTGATGCCGATTTTCACTTTTTTGAGGTTTTTCGAGCACCGTTCCCAACCACAAAAAAAAAATAATAATATGAACACTATTGCACTTGGAAGTACTTAGCAAGAGCTTTCCAACGATGGTGATAAATCAATTTTCTCCAAATCTCGAGATGCGGAGAAATGCCGGAAAACGTGATTTTCTCAAAAAAAGCAAATTCTGACTTTGCGAAAAGGTGAGAAGGTTTACAAATGTTCGGAATAATTTATCACAAATGGATAATCTTCTAAAATCAATATTGAAGCGAAGTAATAATAAACCACCGTTCATTTGCAGCGTTTTTAACTCTTTTATTGATTTTATTCGTAACAACTTCATTGGAGAAAATCACGAAACGAACGTCTTTTACAACGGAAGAATTCCGTATTTCTAAAGCTCGTCGGCTATAGATTTTTCGAAATTTGAGACAACTTTGCAGGGGGGAACGCGTTTTTGCGAGACGCAGCGTCCGAAACGGGAGCTGGAGCTTCGGGCCGAGGAAAAGTGGAATAGAAGTCACATCAGTGGTGCCAACTGGGTGGAAAGGGGCTGGTGCGGGGCCGAGTAGTTTGCCCCCGCGCTGTTCCAACAGAACAAATGACGTCGGAGGAGAATTATCCAGGAAGGCGAACAGGGTTGGCCTCCCTGGCCGTTCGAATTGGAGCAAGGTCAAGGTTGCCAATGTAACACGGCAATAACGAAATGGAATGCGATCGTTTTCGGGCGATAAAATTGGTGAAAATATTCGGAAAATATAAGCTGAACATTTTCTCCCATTATCCGCAAGTGAAAAGGGAATTTTTTTAAATAATCGATTAAGTGTACGATTAACATAATCGATTAATATAATTAAACGAAAAATATAATTAAACGATTAATATAATCGATTAATATAATTAAACGATTGATATAATCGATTGATAGAATCGATTGATATAATTAAACGATTAATATAATTAAACGATTATTATAATCGATTGATATAATTAAACGATTGATATAATTAAACGATTAATATAATTAAACAATTATTATCATCGATTGATATAATTTAACGATTAATATAATTAAACGATTAATATAATCGATTGATATAATTAAACGATTAATATAATCGATTAATATAATTAAACGATTAATATAATTAAACGATTAATATAGTCGATTAATATAACTTAACGATTAATATAATCGATTAATATAATTAAACGATTGATATAATCGATTGATAGAATCGATTGATATAATTAAACGATTAATATAATTAAACGATTATTATAATCGATTGATATAATTAAACGATTGATATAATTAAACGATCAATATAATTAAACAATTATTATAATCGATTGATATAATTTAACGATTAATATAATTAAACGATTAATATAATCGATTGATATAATTAAACGATTAATATAATCGATTAATATAATTAAACGATTAATATAATCGATTAATATAATTAAACGATTAATATAATTAAACGATTAATATAGTCGATTAATATAACTTAACGATTAATATAATCGATTAATATAATTTAATGATTAATATAATCGTTTAAGGTGATTATTCGTTTCATATTTCGACTCAAAATTATTGTTTTCCCAATCACTTGGTTTCAGTTTTATAATTTTCATTTCCCAAGCGTTTGGTCTCCAAATTCGAATTTTCTTAGTTACAAAAAATGCTTAATAAATTCAGTCGTATTCGCGCTTAAAATGGAGTCAGTTATTTCAAACGTTTAAACTAAGTCTACACTGCAAAATCGAAATCCAAAAGTGCACTGATACGGAGAAGATTTTTTTCGATCAATATTCACAAATATTAGATTGAAGTCACCGACGAGAAAATTTCGCTGCCTTACAAACTTCAAAATATCAGTCGATTATCGACGATTGATTAACGGTTTTGAATTTCAGAGAGAAAACGAGGTTCGTTTGCAAAAAACGTGTTTTTTCAAGCCTCTATGCTATTTAAAATTTATGACCATTTATAACGGAGTGACAAAAAAATTAACAAGCCAATTTTGGTGGTAAATTAGTTGTAGAAAAGAAAAATAGTACCTAAACAAGAAAATGGACCGACAATAAAAAAAAAAAAAAAAAATGATTTAAAAAATCAGAAGAACGAAGGAAACGGAAAAAACGAAAGAATATTGATAAATTCGGCATGCAAACTGAGGGAGTTACGGCCGTTCTAGTGAAGCGAGGTCGAAAACAATAAAAACAATTCCAAAATGAAAAAAATTCATTTTTAGGGAATTAGAAGAAAAATGTTAAAATTCTCTAAGCTAGTAATTTATTTTTAGAATAAAAATGAATCATCAGATTAAGAATTGTATAATTTCAATGTATTTGATTGAAATAGAAGTAAAAATATGGTTCAACTTTTGGTCGGAAATTACAGGAAGTAGAGGAATCGGTTTCACTCATGTTAGATCCTGTTGAGTTTTTATTCTTGTAATGCAATTATCAAAATATAAGCAAATAAAACTGATTTTTTTTTAAGGTTTTACAAAGCGGTTTTTGATCCAATATAACAAATATAGAAATATTACTACAGCTTCATAAACGCTCGAATAGTATTATCATTACGTAAATGCAATCGTACAAAGCTCTAAATTCTCCATAAAACTGCAATAAGTGGAGAACAGTTAAAATTACCGATTCCGCAATAATCGAGAAAATACACGAATTTCAATATTCAAAATGCCCTTTACATCGGGTATTGATGGTCTCTCGATTTTCGGGCATGTTCAAGGTGAATCCCTCTCTGCTCCCATTTGTCTGGCCAATAAACTCATAATTAATTTTGCCCAAAAAAAAAGTTTTTCTGCAAAAAAATCGCGATTGTCAACTCCAAAATGACGGCAGTTATCCTGCGAAGTGACATAAATTTATTTGTTTATTCCATTATACAGGCATATGCCTGAATATTGGAGAAAACAATTGTGTAAGCTATCGCGGCGCGGTAAGTTGAGTAAGCATTTAGTAAAAAATTAAACTGATCTTGAGAAAAAAAGGACTGACTCAGTAACTTTTCGTGGTGGTAAACAAAACCGATTTGATAAATATGCGTACAATTTTTTTCTCCTAGAATTCAATTCCTTGATGCAAGAAATCGATTTCTTAAGTGTTTTCGGGTTGAAATTCGAGCCATAATTTTCTGCGAAAATCTGCAAAAATCATCATTGTTAATCGTTTTAATTTTTTTTTATATTTTTTTCAAGTCCCATTTTTTTTATATTTCAAGTTCCGTTCTATTTTTCACTTCAAAGGAAAATCATACCCGGCCAGGACGTCTTAAACGGCGAGCGTATTTGCCTATTCGAAAACAACTTGGATTACCACCTCCACAGCGTCCACCTCCATTACAAGTGCTCAGATCTGATTTCATTCTGATATCGTCCTCCAGTGAATTTCAGTCCGCTAGCGAGAGACGACTCGGGCGGAAAATGGGAGCTTAAGAAACCAGTTGCTTCGAATTGGACCAGGTTGCATACAACTACAGTAGCTACAACATGGTAACGCGGTGGATCGCCTGATAAGAGAACTCGAGCCGTTTGGTTATCCGCTGTGAACTCGAATTAGTCTCAAAAAAAATGTCCACCGTCGAAAAAATGGACGTGTCGACCGGCGTTAGCGAAAAAGAATTGGATCAAGAGGAAACGAAGGAGCAAGAGGATTCTAGTGCGAGTGCGTCTCCAGGTAAGGGGAAATATTGTATTTTATATTATTTTATAACGCGTTAAAAAAATAAATAAGAATAATCGTAGATAATCATTCTCTCTGTAAAAATCGGTTCCCTCGATTACACTCTAATATTGCCACTTATGGGATTAAAAAAAAATATTCCTTGGTACGAGATTTTGAAAAAAAAAATTTCGCGATTACAATAAAAATATTCGCTCGAAAAAATAATATATGATCACCCGCACAATAAATTGGCACCTCGCTGTCGTATCTTCTTCAAATTAAAACAAATAGTAATTTTCCAGTGTCATTTTCCAGCCTAATACCAATTTGAGAAATAAACTACCGATAGTGCGCGGCGTTGGGCGGAAAATATTTTATTGCCGATTTTACGGTGACGGAGGCTTATCGCGGGAGCATGGATTGAAATTTTTATGCGAACGCAAATAACCGGTGGTTTACGATCCAATATTAGGGCCTAACCTGCGACGTTTTCGATCGTCTTTTTTTTTTTCTCGCTCTTCAAATCGCCCTGATAATTCCGATATCGACGACGGTCAGGTAATTTTAGCCGCCCGAGCGGTAAAAAATCGATAACAACAGAGTCTCGGTTTGACTGTGCGATATATTGTGGGAAAAGTATTTTTTTTTTTTCTTAAAAACAGTCGAAATAAAAAATCTATTATGCTTAATCGAGCTCAATTCGACCTAATCGATACAAAAGGTAGGAAAAGCTATGAGAAAAATGACAGGAAATACGAAATAAAGGGGACGTACTGTGTGCGATATTAATTATGAAAATCATTGGCAATCTAGTCGTCATTGAGTACATTTCATGACCTCGAGCGTTCAAATCCGTTGATTTTTGCGACCCGTAACAATCAAAATAGCAGAAAAATGTTGAGCGCACTTAATTTAGAAGTACCGTGAGTAATTTGACACACTGGTTTCAATTTAATTTAATCGATTTCGCCCGATTCCGCCGTTATTTTCCACAATTAATTTTCTCGGAGTTTTCCAAAAAAAATGGCGAGCTTTCTGGATATAAGCGCAAGAGATTGGGAATAGAAAGTCGTCGAAATGGGAAAATTCAAGATTCTTGTCGGGCATTTCCTAAAAAAAATCTTCTCTAATAAAAAAACACAGAATAACCAGTGAAAATGCCAGTCGAAAATGGACAAAAATGTCGTTTGAATCTAGAGAGAGAAAAAAAAAAACAAAAAAAACACGGAAGTATAGCGGAATGGAGAAAATGCTTCGGAAACGATTTCCTCCTGTATTTCGCCTATAACTTCGAAACTATCCATGCTACGGAAAATTTCACTATGAGCAATATTGAAGAAAATTAAATTCCACGTCGAATAAACTCCTTGAACATGAAATTCGCCCGCGGTAGGATACGGACGTTATTTATTATTTATTTATTATCAATAGACGACCGCTATTTTCAACATTTGAAAAAATCCTTCTCTACTTTCCACGTCTGTCTAAACAATAATACGATTGAAAAATGCATGAGGCCAATAGTTTAGAGAATTTAGCGCTGAATTGAAAAAAATGTCGACAAATCTAATTTCGATGGAGTGTTCAACGAAAATTATCTATTAGAAATAGAGCGAATAGTTAGAACGCAATAAAGATATTTTCAACGAAAGAATAAAAGAATTTTAATTTTTCAAAACCTCGCTCGACTTGAAGGATTTTTTTTTTGTCGCATTGGAATTATTTCTCTTCTAACTTTCAAAACACTGCAATTAATTCCATTTTTCCCACCTTGCCTAGACTGTCATTCTATACTATATTATCATCATTCTATATCACCGAAGTTGCCCTTGATCGCCGCAAAGCTCCAAATCGTTTTGAAAATCCTTTCCAAAAATAAAGACAGATTGTCAACGCAGATCGAGGTAGATGGCGCAACTTTCACGACTCAAGGTCTTACATATGGAAAAATAGGCGAGAAAAATATCAAAAGCAAACAAAAAAAAAAAAAAAAAAAAAAAAAAAAAAAAAAAAAAAAAAAAAAATGAAAACGGGGCCGAATCGAATTCAAAAACGAAAACACACGAGGATCGATAGCTCATCTTTATGAAAATATGTAATCGACAATAATTAATGCAGATTGAAACCTTCATCTCCACAATGTTGGAGGACTGATGAGAATTTCCCATGGACGGGACGAAAAAAAGCTCGATCCTATCAAAGAGAATTTTCCGTTACAACATAGAAAAAGATTCGTTTTTATTTATTTTTCTCGATTTATTATAACATTCAACGCTGATCGCGATAAGAAACGTTGAAAAAATCGGACTCATGAGAACTGAGATGATTTTTTACTCGTTGATCGGGCAATAAATCGCGAAGCAGTTACGACAAAAGGATTTCGATAAATAATTAATTCAAATATTCAAAAGAAATATAGATAGCTTATTCACCGTTTTCCTTACATTTTTTCTATCGCTTAACGGTTATTACAGAAAATATCCTCTTTTTTTCCTATTGTAGTAAAAAAATTTGAAAAATTATTTTTTTTTTTAAATTAAAACGAAACACAAAAATTATTATTTATAATAAATTGTTTTTTTTTTAATTTCCTATTGTAGTAAAAAAAATTTGAAAAATTATTATTTTTTAATTAAAACAAAACACAAAAATTATTATTTATTAAATTTTTTTTTGAATTTCCTATTGTAGTAAAAAAATTTGAAAAATTATTTATTTTTTTTAAACAAAAATTAAACATGAGAGTGCTCCGCGAACATTTCAGTTGATAGTAATGTTGCGAATAATTTGAACTCGCCAAGATGAGTTGCTGAAGTCGTCGAGCCGAAGAAAACAAGGGTTTATTGTCATTGTAACCGCTGAGGTCAGCAGTTTGCCGTTTTTGGCGTCTGATGTAAGATACTAGGGGCCTAATGGAGCCAAGGAACAGTGCCGACTTCTCGACTCTGTTGTCATTTCTGTATCATATTGCTCAAGAGACAGATTCTCGTATTTAGAATTTCGTACGCAGTTATTTTCTTCTACATTCTACCCCAAAAATATTCAATAATGAGTCGAATATTTACGTATAAGTAGACTATTATTTATCGGCCGTTGGGTAAATTGAAATGGAAAGAAAATTAATTATAAAGTGATTCGAGCGAGAAGTCAGCCAAATTAAAATCGTGGCCTGATTCAATTGATACAACTTGATAGATAGCCTCCAAACAAGGTGGAAAATTATCACTTATTTGGCTTCAAAAGTCACGTACTCCGAGTTGGTGGCGCGTCCCGTCTAATCAAACAGCCAAACAACTATAGAAATGCTATTTTTGCTCAGCACTGCGATGAAAATTTTGCCGATAATACGATAAAGAGAGGAAGCTATTAAGAATATGACATCGATGGTGTAAAAACTGTGGATTGGTGGAATGGAAAAATAAAGCAAGATAGAGAAAATATTGAAGAGGAAATGGAGAGAAAAGTAACAAATGAAAGAGTTTGAAAAGCAATAGAATAATTGTCAGCTTTTTTTTTTTTTAAATTTTTTTCTCACTTTTTTTTAGATCCACTTTGCTCTTGCCCGCAAAAATGTTGGGAACGCGTCCCTCTGGGCGTGAGAGAGAAACTGAACCACGAATTCAAACGTCTCAACGAGAACGCGAAACAAAACGAATTTCTTCAATCTTACATAGAAATGAGGTAAAACATTATTTTACTCCCATGAACGTCTTTTTTATCAAATAGAATAAAAAAAGAAGAAATCAAGATTTGCATTTTCACTGTGAAAAATATTAGCAAAGCATGATTTCGAAATTGACAATTTGTCTAGATCCGTCTACAAACGACTTTGGGCGCAAGAAGAGCGGATAGGAGGACGGCTGCAGCGAAGAGTCTCCTGCAAGTACAAAATACCCCTCGAAACCGACGAATCGATCTCGTCCGTCATCGATCTCAAAACAAAAACGATCGCAAGTAAGAAAGAAAAAAAAATTTACAGTCAAAGAAAGGGGAATTTTTTCCGAGACCTGTCTCAAATAGGAAACACCATTGAACACGGGTTGAAAATCAAATTGTTTTTCCATTGAGCGTGGATTTTAAGATACTATTTTTCAAACGGAATTTCCACTCATATGCGATCCAAAATGGCGCCTTGGTTTGATAAGATTGATCCAAAATGGCGCCTTGGTTTGATAAGATTGATCCAAAATGGCGCCTTGGTTTGATAAGATTGATCCAAAATGGCATATTAATGATTGGAAAAAAAAATAATTTTTATTTAGAGTTACTTGAGCTCCAACTATCGAATTTTTGGTCGAATATTGGGAAAATTTAAGAACTAGCAAAGACATGTAGAACGAATCGCTGTCACTTGGTAAATAATCTATTTTCGCTTTCATTCGATTGCAATTAATCGATTTCTTCTCACAACCGATTCGCATTCATTAAAATTTACACATTCTAACAACCATTCATTAGGAGCGTCTGGAACCCGGCCGGTGTTGCGACCTCACTAGCGCTCCTGGTGGCCGTGACAAAAAGCGAAACGACAAGGCTATCGTTACGGGAGAGTGAAACAAATTAATGTTGTACTATAAACTAATCTGCTGATGGCAAAGGCATGGCTCCTTGAGGAAATAATGTGTATACGATCCTGAACACAGGAATGAAATTTTTGCGTACCTGCCGCAATTTGGGAAATTTGAGTTATTAGTTTCCATGTTTCCATGAACCCCAGATAGTTCAAGAACTTGCTTTAACTGTGTTTTACTGATGCTTACATCGAATTGTACTGATTTAGGAATTTTTTAACTATTCAAGATTGATTTATAGATGAACGATATTGAATAATTTACTCGATCTTATGCGTCGAATTGGACTGAACTTGAGTAATTGAAATGTACTTATTCTCTGCAAAGGATTCAAACAATACAAGAATACATTTCTTTGGTGTATTTCGTAGTTAAAGTTCTAATATGGCCTACTAAATCACTTTTCAAGTAATAGTTGAATTTCAATTCAAATTGACAACACCTTTTGAATAAAAAAGAAAAGGAAATCTACATAAGGGGTTATTCATTAAATACGAGGACATAGTAATTCCAACGATAACGGAAAGGTCTAGTACAAAGGGAGTAGAGGCTCTGTCTCAGGAGTTCGGTAGCTTAGTACCACAGTCGCCACGAGCGCTAGTGAGGTCGGAACACCGGCCGTGTTCCACACGCTGCTCCATTCATTACCAACAATATTTTGCAGGTGCGAAAGGAAAACTGAAGCAAGCCATAAACGTCAAAGAAGGCGTCACTACGATCGAAGTGTGCCAAAAAGCGTTCATGAACATTTACGGCATTACGGAAAAAAGAGTGCGACTCCAGCGGGAAAAACTGATCGCCAAACTACGAAGGAAAGCGGCCGAGTCGGAAAATAAAGTGGTCCTCGAAATGTTGGGGAATGGAGCGAAAAACAAGACTGACAACCAGGAACTTCAGGTAAAGTAAAATGGCGGGATTGAAATTGGATTTTCGGTCGGGCGTTTGACAACCGATTCGAATATTAATTCAACAACAGAATTCAAACAAGCCAAAATCGAAGCTATCAATATGGAATAGAATTTTTACCTATCGATGGAAAACATGGAACGGCTAAAGATGGAACTAATTTCGCACTTTATTTGCGCAGTGGTCGACCGAGCAAGCTTTGCTAGAGGCTTTCTTCGGCAACCAACTCTGGCGCCCTGAATACATTGGAATGGCTGATGCGAAAATTCTCCCAGAAACCGGAGCGACGTTTCAAACCTCATAAACGGAGAAGAAAATGCTTTTAAAACAAATGAACGTCCACGAGTGTCAAAATGAATAGATGATATATTTTCGTTAAGTGTTCAAATTACATTGGCGGTTATCCGCTTGCGGGTTAATTTGGAAAAAAATTATCAGCGTATCGGATCGGACAATGGGAAAGACTAAAAATGAGCCCCTTGAGGTTCAGTTAGCAGAGTTCGGTTTGGTTACTCTAGAGAAGCGTAAACGGCTGTCCGGCACTCTCTTTTTCCTCCAACTGATTCTTGGGGAGTTGGACTGTCCCTCGTTGCTCTCCAGTGTCCCTCATACCCATTCCTCAACTCCACTCTTTTCCACGTCCCTTTTGCTCCCACCAACAACCTCTTCACCTTTTTTGGGTCACAGGAGCTGGACTTTTTTCCTAGCTCGTCTTCGGCAGCAAGGGCAGCCGTGCTAAGCCAGGTACCAGACTAGAACTATTTTCATTTATTTACAGCAAGGCTGCTGTTTTTCTTTTTTGTACTTTCTGCATGTTTATTGAACTATGCTCGTGTTATGTTCATAAATGAATTGCATTGTCAGAATAAATTATAAAGACTCACCATTCACGCAAATGCGGGAGGAGGTAGAAATAGATGTGATCATACCTGAAATGAAAATTAAACAAGTTATTCCAGTTGTTCAATAATTAAATAAACCTAAAGAATAGGATACAGCTGAGCCTAAGAGCTGAGTCGGGCACTACTGGGACGAATTTATGAGTAAATGCAAGTTCTTGCAGTTATTGTAAAAGTGATTTTTCTTATAAAATCAGGAATTTTGGCACAGTTAAAAAGACCAAAGTGTGCACGGGTTAACGTCAATAAGTCATGAAAGAACTAATCATATCAAACAATGTTGAAATCAAATAATTAATGGTAGGGATGGGATATCGATAATATCAAATAACGATATTTGGGTTCCGATATTATTAGGTATGGGTTTATATTTTAATATCGACAATCAAATTCTGATATTATCGAGATACTGATAATTTCTCCCGATAATATCGATTCAACAGCACCAGAATTTTCCTGAATCAGATCAGTTTTAAAATTTGATTGTTAAAAAAAGTAAAACCATTGATGTAAGTGAAAGGATCGGAAGGCTATTATCAGTTTAATTGAAGCCAAGCAGCTGCCGCCGGCCCAATCTACCTGTTCCTAAATTCAAAAGTCGTATTTATATATTTTGATACAAAACACATCAAACGATTTTTAAATAAATTAATATAAATAACAACTTTTACTTTTTTTCAAACTTGTCTAGTTTTTTTTTCAATTCATTTAAAGTAAAGAACAAACTCTACGAGCACGCCAATTTAATGGAGTGAAAAATCATTATTTCATTATTACATTATATATTACGGGCTAGATTACCCGAAAATTACTGGAAGAAACCCTTTCCCCCTCTCAATTTTTAATATCGAACCTTAGATATTATCGAATATCGATAGTTTACGGCGATATATCTATCGATATTAATATCGATATTTTCTTTCGATACCCCATCCATAATTAATGCCACTCTCATCTAATCATCATAACGTAGCGAATAATTGTCAGAGAGTTCCCGTTGGGAAATATCATACTCTTGTACAGTCATTTGAGCATGATTCGACGATTTTACGCGCACACTATCGACGATTTCCGAGTTTGTAAATAGACTCATTTCGGAGCCATAGCGGAACCTATTTATACCTAGCAACGCGTTAGGCTTTGATTTCCAAAAAATTCCACTCTCTAGATTACCTTTTCAAGCTTTTGGAAATATTCTCTGAGAAAAGTGATCGGGTTGTCCGGTCGGCTGACGCACAGTTGAACGATGCAATCTTTGAGCACTTGCTGGATCGAATGCTCCTGCACGTAAGCTTCGCACTCGCGCAAACTTTGCTCTTCGTTCAAATTAGCGGCCATAATTGCGACCGAGATGATTTTTAGGACGAAAACGAGCTCAGCGATGATATCAACAAACGCGAACTGGATTTGCGAACGCCTAGCGAGGGCTAGTCCGAGAGGAGTCGCGTATGAATCGACTAAGAATGGCCGTAGAATTTTACCGGACAGTAATTTCAAGCGGATAGTACGGAAATGAGCAAAACAGAGTAAGCAAAGCCCGAGAACGACTTGAGGTAAGTTTGGAAATGGGTCAATCACAAACACAAATTGCGACTTGATTGACAAACGTTGATACGAGATAAGGCGGGAGGGGCGCCATTGTACGGAGCGGGTGTCTGTGTGTAGATTTACTCCGACTTGCATAAAACAGGATATATAAAGTATCGATATGACTAGAATCGATAGTTGGAAAATCTATCGTTTCCGATCATTAGATTATCACTGAAATCGCCTATTTATTGTGATATTGATATTTTTATGGGGATGAAAGAATTAGTTGATCGGGCTAAATATGTTGGCAATTTCGATTAAATAAATTAATAAATTCAAACAACGAATATTCGCGAACATTAAGACCAAAAATATATATCGTTCGAAGGTTTCAATATATCGAAATAAAAAATATCGATAGTTTCGATGATTCTCGGTTCAAATATTCTAAATACTTCTCACAATTTTAGTTCCACCGATTGAAAAAGATAATTAGAAACCGTCCAGTATCATTCTTCATATTTCACAATAATTTTCTCTCCATCTTTACGGGATGTCGAAAAATCGAACTCAACCTCAAGATACATCCTTGTTATACTCGGAAACCGAGGAAGGTTTTGTAAAAATTTCCGGTTACATTTAGTTATAGTTATCCTTTCGGATTTCGAGTCGAATCTGGATAAAATAATATTCCCCGGCCGACTTATTCGCGATTTCCGCCCGCGTTTGTTGACGTTCGCGTCTCCTCGCGCGTTTAGTTTATTAAATTAAATTCCCCCCGCCGGATCCGCTTCAAAATGTGATGTTGCTACGGCAATAACGCTATTCGGTTTGTTTGTATGTCACAGTGTGCACGTTGAAGGCTGGCGGCTATTCGTTGGTTGATGCATCGGCTCTTCGATAATTAAGGGAAGATAATTTTCTTTCGCAATCGTAGCGCCTGATATTTTTCGGCGTCCTAAAATGTAAGCGGCGATCGTTTTCGTACGCGCTGAACGCTATCTCCATGAACTGAGACATGTTAGTCTATTGCAAACGCTGAATCAGTCGTTTTGACCATGGTGCGATCTTAGAGCGGCATAATGAGCAAATTTAACGAACAGGATTTCGAGCACAAGCTGTTCAAATTGAAAGATTCCCACGACTCGATCGCATCATTGTCGAACTGGTGTTTGTCCCACGTCGAGCACCACGGCAAAATTGTTTCTACGTGGTTGGGAACGTTGAAAAAGGTCAAAATCGAGCATAGAATACTTCTATTCTATTTGGCCAATGATATTATCCAGTATAGTAAGAAAAAAGGCCTGGCCTACGTAGCCACGTTTGCGCCCGCGCTGCAAAAGGCGACAACAATGGTCCGCGACGCGGCCATAAAGAACAAAATCCTCCGAATATTCCAAATTTGGGATGAGCGGAATATTTACGACGAATCGTTCCTTGTCGATTTGAGCAGTCTTCTAACGCGCGGCCACAAGACCGCTAATCGAATCGATCTCGACGAGTTCCAGCCGAATTTGCTCTATTCGAGGTTGAAAAGCTGTCAAACATTGGAGGAGGACACGGACGCGAAAATGAAACTGCTCGTCGAGAATCCGATGCCGATGACTGACACCGAAAGGCTTCGGTCGACATTGAAGAACCGCAAAGCGAGCGAAGACGTCATTGCGGAAATCGACGAAGGTATAATCGATCAGAAAACGAGTTGAGGACTAAAGTTATAAGTTATGGCTAAGTTATAACGTTTCAAATCTACCAAACGAGTTATATATGAGGAAGAAATATGTTTTGAGGTACTGTACGATTTTACCTCTATTCATGGCATAGCTGCGGATACAGTGTTGCCACGTCTCAAGCGGAGATTGGGTGAAAAGGAAAAATGGGCTTTTTTTTAACAAACAAGGGGAGAAACAGCAAATACAGGGACTACATGACGTTGACCGCACTTTTTCCCATTTAATTATGATTTTATTTTTTTAATCCGCATAATTTATTTTTTATATCTGTATATTCTTTTACAAAGATCCTAACCCCTTTTTCCCCGACAGACCCCTAAAGGCGTTTGAAGAGTAACGTGCTGTGGGCCCTATAAACGGCTTTAGGCGTCTGCCTCTTGTGTTTCCTCAGTCCCAAAGGACGCCTTTCGGCGTTTCGTAGTTTTTCGACCTTCTGATGCGATCTACGGCCGTATTTGTGTACTAATCTTTTCCATTCGGTTACCATCGTGTAGGGGAGAAGTTCACCTTTCATTTTCACCCTCTTCCGACAGATTTCGCGGCAGTAACAATATCGACAAGGGCGAAACTGTCACCACAGCCGTTAGGTTATCTTCTCAGTCACCTCAGCCGTTAGGTTATCTTCTCAGTCACTATCTTCTTCGCTCTTTTTCCCTTCAGTTAGACGATTGGAACATTTGAAAGTTTTATTTTATTTTTTTTGTACGAATAGCGTAGATAACATGTAGCGAACTCAAAAATAATTCAGTTGAGAAATAATGTTGATTGAAAGTGGGCGAAAATAAGAGAGGAAGACAAAGAGAGCGAGCGGCCGGCAGACTGAAAAATCCTTCGGTTGGGGGTTCACAAGGCTATAACTCTTTACTTTTAACACGGTCAAACTGAGGCATGTCTTGTCTATTAGCATTATCGTTCTCGCCGTTATCAATATTGAAATCGCAAGCTGAAAAAATTTTTTGAAATAAATACTGGGTGGAAAAATTTCTCCTGCGCTTCTTTACAACTTTTTTCTGTTGCAGGTACGAAAAAAATAGCCGCGTTCATCTCAGCGCTTGAGGCGGAAATCAAAGAAAGAGCCGGACTGATTGATCTGCTCGAAATCTCCGAACAATATTACGAGAAGGAAATGGGCGAAGCCAAAGTGGTCAGCAACGCTTACAAGTGTTTCACAAATCGAGTCAAACTTGTCAAGAAGAAACTTGATGAGAAAATGGAATCGTTGCCGAGTCCAGTGCCGACGCCTTCGCCCACGGCGCCTTCGCCCGAACCGGAGCCGCTGGACGATGAAGATAGCAAAGCAGCTTCTTTCGAATTCAAACCTGGCCCTGGAGGAGCTTCGTTTCTCGACGGAAGTCTCTTCAATAATCAAACTGTCACCGATCAGTTCCAGTCATTCTACAACAATGTCGTCCCAGCGGCACCTGCTCCTGACAAGTATTCACCGAGTTCTTCAGCGTACAATGGCAACGCGTCGACTACTATTCTACCAGGTTTGTTTTCGTTTGAATGCTCTAGTAGAATAAAATCATCGTTAATAACAAGGCAGGAGATGCCACGGCCTGACCAATCAAGCACTAGCAGCGCTTGAAGGCACTATTTTCCGAAAAAGAGATGGTAACTATAAGGGAAAATTCTGTAGCAGCTATTGTAATTTTTATCATTTTATTTTTCTTAATTTCCTAGATAAAAGCTAAACTTATTCCCTAACGATACAGCTAGAGAAAGTGTTTGACGACCATTCCAATGAGTATGGAACGATTTTTATAGTTCCAAGAACTCTCCGAGTTATTTCCTCGTGTCAAATTTCTGAAAATCTCCCAAATTAAATACAAAAGCGTCGATAACTCGAGAACCAATAAAGCAATCGGCCTCGCGGTGGTCTCATTCGATTCAGCGTCCAAAAATCTATAGAAATCGATACCGGTGACGGTTTGAAAACTGCCTTCAGGTGGGTTGCAAAGGCTGCACCTGCCACCAGGAAAATCCTTCTCACGTTCCCTAAATTTGCTACCAGTTTGGCCACAAGAGGCCACAAGAACATTTTAACCTATATACTCCACTCCTATCGTCATATTCAATTCTATCGTTAACAACTCCTTAATGGGATTTAAGATTATATTTTTGAACCCTACCATGAATCCCCTAGATTTCAATATTTTACCTATCCTATCCGACGTTTTTCCATAATAAGGTATACTAATCAATTTCTTCTCCTCGACCAGAACCTCCCTAACTAAATTAGAAGCACCTCCTTATTCTTTTTCAGAACTCTCGTTCTGACAACGGGTCAATTCGTTATCCAAATCGGTGAACGAGCTCCCAAAATTTTGGGGGGAAGGAATACAATTTCCTAAGGTTTTCCAAAAAAAAAGGTTTTGTTGGTAACACTTTCTGTACAATTTTGGACGCTGAATCGAACGAGACTATTCCAGGGTCGATAGCTTTCTCAGGTTATTGCAGTTTTTGTGTAGAATTTTCCAGATTTTGGCATGAGGGTATGCGAGAATTTTTGCACCTATAAAAATCTTTCTGTACTTGTTGAGTGCTCGTCAAACACTTGAGTTGTATCGTTCGGAAAATAAAATAATTTTTAATTTGAAAAGTAAGAAAAATATAAATAATTAAAATTACCTTAGTTGCTACGGAGTTTTCCTTTATAGTTAACAATCGGTTTGCTGGAAACGTTCACATCTGTTCAGGATAATTACCATCACCGGTGGGTGGTCTTCTTAAATTGTAATTGAAGCATGGGAATATTAAACCACTCATCATTTTAGCGTTTTATTCCTCTGCGGCTCGTCCATATATAAATGCACAATTTTGCAAATACATTGAAAATTAATTGCGTCCCATTTTGTCGACAGGACTGATGGACCCAGCTGATGTTCCTCTGGCGGCAACTGTTCCACCGCTTCCGATCAACGTTCCTCCTGTGTTCAATTACTTCCGACCGATCGCCGAAGTCGTCCCCCCTCCTCCTCCTCCCCCTCCTCCAGTGCCACCTGAAGAATCAGTTGAACTACCTTACGATTCGTCATTCCTCGACTCGACAGCCGAAATTTCGACGGGAGGTTTGAAAATCGAAGTGATCAATTCGCCGTCAAAAGAGCCGAGTCTGTCGACTATTTTGGAAACGATGGTTAACGATTCTCTGCAGCCGCCGCCAGTTCCGCCAAATATGGATTTTCCACCTAACTGGAACGACAATCCCGATTATTGGGAATCGCCCGAATCGCCGCCGCTTTTTGAGAAAGAAGGACAAGCACCTCCGACATTGGACGATATTACCGACGTCGACATGAGAAGTAAAGACGTCGATCATCGAAACTTGATCAGTTTGACCGGAGGTGTTGAAGGCGACTGGGAATTCCCCCCTGCGGACGTTGATATTCCTCAGGACAACGAGGATATGGAAATGAGCGACGAGGATGTTGGGGAAATTGAAAATATAAACGACGGCTTGATTCCCGGCAAGAAGGAATTAAATATCGTTCCTCCCGTTTCGGACAGCGATTTCCGAGTGCAAGCTAATCCCGAGTTCCCCGACAACTTGCCGGCCGATCAAATTGGGGTGGTGAAACCTGTTCAAACAGGCCCCTCGTACGCTTTGCCACCTCCTCCTCCACCTCCGCCAATGGTTCCTGGTCCCCCATTGAATACCATACCTCAATCTCCCGAGCGTCAAGGTTGGGCATCGCAGTTTCCGCCTCCGCCAACGCCTCCGTTCGAGCCGCTGCCGTTTCTACCGTTGGACGTCTCGACTCCTTTGAGACCGACGAGGGACCAACAGGTCATGCATGGGAAGCATATTCCTATAAAGCCGCCGCCATTGCCGCCGACATTTCCGCAACAAAGGGACAGTCGGCAAGGGTACAATTCGTATTCTGTAAGACCCGATGCCATGATGGGCATGAGACCAGCTATAGCTGGAGGCCCCCAAGGGGCGAACGACATCATGGCGCCCATTATGGGCCCAAGACCACCGACCGACGACCAGACGATGGGTCCCCACTCGGCGAACGACATTAGACCACCCATGATGGACTCGAGACCGCCGATCGACGGTCAGGCGATGATGAATCAACAAATGAACGACATCAGATCTCCAATGATGGGGCCGAGACTTCCCAACGACGGTCAGCAAATGATGGGCCCGCAAATGAACGACAACCGACCGATAAGGAGTCAAAGGCGTTCAAACGACGGGCAAATGATGGGCTCTCACGCGGTCAACGACATCGGACAGCCCATTCCTAGTTTTGACAACTACAACCAAGAAATGCCGCAACCCCGGTTCCACAACAATGTCAACAATAGGTTCCGACAGCGTTTCGACTTCAGGGGAGGGGGCCCGCCCGGTTTTTTCCGAGGTGGGGGCCCACAGAGGTTCGGCTTCCAGCGACACCAGCGCCCAAGATTTCCGCACCAAGGATTCTGACGTCAGAGAGGCGATTTTTGAAAATGCACGGATTTTTTAACGAGGACCCACTGACCGCGTTGTATTTGATCGGTTTACCAATTAATTTCAAATGGCATACCTAGTGTAACAATCTTTTTTCAATTAAAAAAAAAAATCTAAAAATGTGACTGTGTAAATAACAGACGATGGACGTCGGGTTTTTATTTTCATTTCGCGCCGAGTGTTCAGAGGCTGAAAAAAACATTTATCGAATTCATCTCACGTTTTAATTCTACAATTTCTACATCGGGTTTTAAATAATTTGCTCGAAAGCCACACAACTGCATTACTTTCTGTGTTGAATATAGTATTCGGATATATTTCGCCCGCTGTACATTAGCGAATCCGTAACCGATTATTTCATTATTGTTACTTACGTATCGAGCGGAGGAACTCAAACAGAAATGGATTGATTCGTCGAAATAGGGCGGCCTCCGGTAGTGTGGGCGGTATGAGTGCAAAATAAATTTTAAGCTTCAGAATCAATTTATTTTCCCCCCTTTTAAACGGTTTTCGAGAATGATTTTTGTTGCTGACCAGTTTTATTTGGCGATTATATTTTTCCATGGAATTTTAATTAGAATTCGACCGTTTTCCATAAAAGTAACAGATATTTTCGTTTTTGAGCTCAATATTTTCACTAACTGATAGTTGTACGAGTTGAATTTGAAAAAGGGGCCGTTGATAAAATGAGCGAGCAAAGCTGTTTTTCGTTGTCACAGTGTTGCTTGCATATTCACTAGCTTTTTTTGGTTTATTATTAAATAATAAATCATTCTAATCGCCCTAGCAATATTATCCAACCTCTTCTGAATTCAATGTTTTACGTTTCAAGCCTTTTTGTACTCCCATGTTAAAGTAGCATGTTCAATAGCAGCTGGAAGGTTGCTCCAGGGACACCAACTTGACAGGTGTCGAAATCAGCTGAGGACCACAGTGTGCGATGTGCAAATCCTCCGTTCAACCGACCTCAGATCTATGGTGTCAGGCAGGTGTGACAAAGAAACTATTTCAGTTCTCAAATTGCTGTATTTTGCTTTTTCAAGAATACCAAATAACTACATATACATACATATATCGGCAAAAAGGATCGATACTTCCGATATATCGAGGGAAAGTATCAAACGAAAATATCGGTATTCAGTATCGATAAAAATATCGGTGTCAATACCAAAAAAGTATCGATACTCCGATATATCGTACCGTCCCTAGAGATGATGAACGATTAGCCCAGCAGAGAGCCCTTGGTGCCCTAGTCAGTCAATCCAGGGTCGCCCAGAGAACTCATTTACGATGCAACTCTCGTGGAACAGACCTTCAGTTACTCGACCACAACTACAAATCTGTTCGTTCCGTTGTCATCCTATGGCCCTTTTCAGGGCCACAAAATCCACTCAATGCTGAATGTGCAAAGGCCCAGCACGTCAGACATCCAGACCTGCAGATCCTTTAACAGCCTCCCCTGCGGAATGGTGCAGGCATGGAAGAGCCCCCTTAGACTTTCGGGAACACAAATATAAATTGTGCTGAAGTTATTTAAACGAAACACTAGAATATTGATTGCGTAGTAAGCATAGGAAGGTATTATTGCAATTTGTAAACATGTCTTTTGTGAGCAAGAGTACCTTCATAGTAAGAGAGGGCTCTAGGTAGGTATTGAAATCACTTTTGGGATTGAACATAAGACAGGGAAGAGCGCGGAAGGGGAAGTAGTTCTGAGAAGCTTCATAACAGCCTGGTTCCAGGTATGAAAAATTCTTCCAGGAATCGCTCAAAGGTCGAAGTTCGAGAACCTCATACGATTGATGAAATATTGAGATTGATCATCCCTAGGATTCTTCTTTTCCTTCTCGTCGCATTTCTTGACGTCCAGGGGTTGTGAGGGGGAGAAAAACCAGGCGACTCAATCCCCAATTCTTTATTAGCTGGCCGAGCACTTTCGCCCATTCGGGCATCCTCAGGGCTGGACCACAGCTGTGGACCGTATGGCTCCACGTCGCCCTGAGGATGCCCGAACGGGCGAAAGTGCTCGGCCAGCCAATAAAGAATCGAAGAATGAGTCGCCTGGTTTTTCTCCCCCTCACACACCATGGACAGCCCTAGGAATGAGCACTTTCAGTTAGCCCAGTCCCAGCTTTGAGCATTTCCATTTGCTCAGTCCTGGGAATGCGTCAATTTTTCGGCTAATGGGCATTTTCGCCTATTGGGTGCAACAAAAATATTATATTATAGCTGTTATTAACAGCTTTTGGGGGTCTCCCCCTTGGCTAAAACCTGCCTACCCCTATGCCTGCGGAGAACAGCGGCGTGAGCAGTGTTGCCAGGTCTCATGCGGAGATTTGGGGAAAATCTCGATGAGAAAAAGGGGAAAATTGGTCTTGTTCTAAACACAAAAGGGAACAAATATACAGAGCCATTATTACAAAATTATCAATTGGGCAAATGTCGGTTGAGCAATTTTTTCTTATTTGAAATGCATGCAAAAAACTTGCAGATTTAACAAAAAATTGTTTTAAAGAGAGGAAGGCTCACGGTATAATCAATTATGAAGAAATACATTGAAATACATAAGGTATAAAAATTGGAATCTATCAAGCCACTGTAGTTCCGTGTACAGTAGTTCCGTGATGATTTGAGCGCTCTCTAGGCTACTTAGTGGCAAGGTGACTAGAGCACTTGTCATTTATACACCTTGACTTAGTGGTGCCTGTCGACTCTAGCTGGCAAGTTGTGCTTCTGCTAATCAGTACGCCTTTGTTTTTCAACCCTCGAAGGACTTCCGTGTTGATGAAGGTAAGTAAATTTTTCTATGGGCCCGATTTCCGAAATTCTATCAGTCTTTTTAATCGAATTTATTTGGTCGAATCGATTTTGAATTGAATTTACCGTAGTTCTCTGTATTTTATTCGGTCAAATTGCGTCTGCATTTGGGATGAAGAACAGCGATGAATGACGATATCTAACGACGTTGAGCGGCCTTGCGTTCCGTCAGGGAACGTATTGTACGCCATTATTTTCGAGGCTCATCGCTTTTTTTGCTCTGTAACGCTTGCTGAAATACGTTAAGGTCGTGCCGGGATTGTAAATAGAATTCGCTCGTCCGATAAATTATTTTTAATTCGATATTTCTAAAATTTGATGGCAATTTTTTTTTTCAACTGAAAATCGTCGAACAAACGCAAGGAATAAACGTGTAAACTGAGTAAATCACAAATTAAACTTTGGCAATATTATAACTTCTTCCGGTTCAATCTAAAATGAAACTCGTTTGATTAAATACTCGTTCTTAAATTACTTTTCATCCTACGAATTTACGGCAATTACCTTTCCGCTATTTTTAAATTTTAATAGCCTAACAAAAAAAAAAAAAGAAAAATCAAAACAATTGCAAATGATTGTCAACCGTAAAACGAGCTAACAGAAATTCAATACAGCTCCGTCGTCCTTGCAAATTAACATCGCAAATGGCGAAATTAAATAGACTTACAATTGAAAAAATCCTTTCGCGGGGCTTTAGGAAAACATTTTCCGCCCGGCTGTATCTTTTTTTTTTTTTTACATTTTAGAATCTCACTTACGCCAGGTATCGATAATTTCGAATACAAGTGTATTTCGGTTATTACATTTTGAAAGAAACAATGGCGTGACAATGTGCGGAATAAACGCACAGGAAACGATCGCGACGAAACGTCAACGAAAAAAGGAAAATCCAAAAAACCGTCTAAATATAGAAGAATTAGAAAATATCTACATTTCAATATACACCGATCGAGAATCGATCCTTTTCGACGCTTCTTCGAACGTCAAGTAATGAATCTTTTTCAAAATAATCGACTCCACTAAATATCTCCGCTGTAACTTCCTATAAATGAAAAATATCGACCGAATTTATTTTCAATCGGGAAGAAACGGAAAAGGGACGAAACTCGGTGCAAGTTGTCAAAATGTGCGCAATCTACAGCAATATACTAAACCCGCAAGATCGCTATATACATGAATATATTATTCATTAGCAAGAGTCGTGAAATACTTTAGAAAATATAGCTTTCGTTAAAAATGAAAAATCGTCAAGAATCTCGAAATTATGGAAAATTTAGTGCGAAAGGGAACGTGAATATTCAAAGAATCAAAGTCGATGAGACGTATTCGTAAATCAGATGATTTATTAGCGTTGATAAACCCGATTTACCGGAGAAAATCAACAAAATTCTTCAGGTGCCCGAAAATATCCAATAAAATACCTACGTTTAAAATAGACCGAATTCGAAAACATTGGGAATTCATTGTCGTATTCGATTTTCGAGTCGAAAGCCTTTTTGGCGTAAGTATTCCTCACATCCAGATTTTCACAGGCTTGAAAAATTGTTTCCAAACGACTTTAAAAAATAGATAATACATTTTATGGACCGATATCAGTTTTTTTTCAGAATTTTTCCGTTATTCTCGTTGAAAGATGTGTAAAAAATAATAAATAAAATAATAGTAATAAGAGCAAAAAAAATCCCAATTTACGACTCTCTAGGAAATTTAACGTAGAATCTGTCAGAAATTGAACAACTCGTGGATTGAACAACAAGAACCGTTTTTTTAACGCTCTTTTTTGACGGACAGGGTTTCAATGGCTTTATATTTTTTTTCTTCGGAAAATGACGTAGGTCGAAACCGCTCAAAACTTATGTATATATCAAAATTTGGCGCAACGGTTCTAAAATTGAACGAAAAAAGAACATAATTGTTAGTGATCCATTTAAAATTTTACTGGCAATACACGCCACGAAATCTATTTCAATCATTTAAACCGATACCTAACTAAAGCTTACCTACGAATGAATCATTCACGCTCCCTCAATGAAAAATCAATGGCAATTTCTAAAAATTAAAATAAATAAAAATTGAAATAAATACAAATTAATTATTGCTATTTTATTAATTATTATTGTAAATAATAATAATAATAATAAATAAATTACACGACGACAATAGTTATATGGTAGTTAATAAATTATACATAATATTAGCAATAAAATAATTCATTGTTATTAATTTTTAAAAAAATCAATGAATTGTTATTAATCAAATTAAAATTAATAAAGTGTTATTAACCAAACTAAAATTATTAAATTGTTTTAATGAAATTGAAATTATTTTTTGTTATTTAATCAATTAAATAAATGTAAAGTGTTAAATTAAAAGTGATAACTTCTTATTAATGACATTAATCAAAGTTTAATTCTTTTTTATTAATTACATTGAAATAAAATAATTGTTATTAATTAAATTAAAATAAATCCATTGTTATTAATTAAATTAAAATAAATCCATTGTTATTTATCAAATTGAAGTTAGTTAATTTTTAGTAATTACTTATTATAAATTAAATCAAAGCAATTTTAAATAATTCCACATTTCAAAATAAATAATTGGTTCACAATTAGAATAGGAGAGGAGAAGTGCATAGAGTGAATTACATTTCAATGAAAGACTGTTCACATTTCTGTCGAACTTGTTCAATGTATGGCACGGAATTTTCACCAGAATCTAAAATCGAAAGAAATGCTCATCGAGTAAAGTTCAAAGGCTAGGAATCACTTTGTTTATAAAAATAGCGTCCGAGAATTTGCGAGAATCCCACGCGTTCGAATCGGAAAGAAGACTTATCCAATTTGTACAGATATAGCAACCAAATCCGTTTTAATAATTGTGCTCTGAAATAAAATTCATTCTTTATACAATAGGGAATGCTATTTCTCTTATATTAAATATTTTTACAACTGAGGCTTTGAATTAATTTTCCGACAATCGATTACATATCTAGAGTCGAGAAATTTCTCTCCCTCTTGAGCGTCGGCGAAGTTATAATTAATAATTTATTTGGGATCGATTGGGAATTCCTGAGCGGCGAAAACCGGTATAGTGAAATTTATTAAGTATGGTCAATTTTTTTATTGCTTCAAATATTCTTGCTAATAACATAACCTTAACAACAAAAAAAGAAAAAAATAAATAAATGAAATAAAATAAAAATAAATTAATTATTAAAAAAATAAAAATTGATGATATAAGAATTAAATTCTTCTTTGTGGCATAAAGTGCTGAAAAATTCAACTTATATCATTAGAAAAAAATGCGCCTTACAAAATTTTTTTTGCGAGTAACAAAAATATTTATTTTTCAAAATTTCCGATTCTTTGCTCAAGGAATTCTCAACATTCGCCCAATAATCAATTCCACGACGACTGCAATTTATTTACATCGATAAATTCTATTGCATTATAATATTGCTTTCAATTTGAAGACCGCGTACGCATTCTCAGCTAGAGCGCGCGTCATTGATTGTTTAGCCACTTCCTCTAGCCGCTACGAATACCGAATGCACACCGATAATATTTCACAACTACAATTTTTTCTGTGCAGTCTTAAATATATCAGAAAATATAGTCAAGTATTTCCCCTCGTTGCTTACACACGAATCCACCTAAAACTGAAATTACGAAGGCATCCTTTGGGTTTACAAAGAGATCTTTAGTTGCTTTCATAAGGAAAATTACATTAAACAGCGAAAAGGCGGAAAAAGATTGTGCAGATTGTTAACATCAAGTTTTCACAGATGAAGAAAAGTAAAATCTTGTTCCCATTTTTATTCTAGAATCAACTTACATCGATATATCAATAAGGAAGGTAATAATTGAAATTTTCTTCCGCGTTTTTTTCGAACGATTTCTCAAAAATGAATTGAATTCGTCCGCTAAGTTGTCGACATGAGGATTAAACCTTGAAAGTTTTTCCTCGCTCGACGATTTATATTCTCCAAAATGATGTCATAATTTGAAAGATGCACGAGCAGAATTGGAAATTTCTCAAACGACTTGATGAATCATACTTTGGGGAAATTTCGCAATATCAGTATATTGGTTTTAGCAAATTTATTCAGAAAACGATTCTATTGAATATTGAATCCAATGAGATCTTAAGTCAAAGGCTTAACCAATTTAGAGTGAAGTCCATACGATTGCCCTATGCAGTGGCAACACTGTTAAGAGAGGCAACACTGCTTGAAGAGCCAACTGATGACAGCAGCGCTCCAAGCGGTTGAGAGGAGCATTCTGCCAAGCTTCATAATCAATAATGTACGAGAGAGAATTTGTTCTCCAAAATTACAACTCAAAGAAACTGTTGGCTCACTATACTTAGCTATGTGATGAAAATATTTTTCCTTTGAGCTATTTTCTCCGTCAATTGTCTCTATGAACTCCGAAAAATACTTTACACATGCGATTAATATCCCCACTGAAATCTTGCTACCTCAAATGCATGCTCTTAAATAAATAATCTTTCGTTCAATTTTGAGCAATGAATTCTCTAGTCTGTATGACCGCTTCGGTGTGATGTCGGCATTGTCCATTCTCTCGGTGCGCTGCTGTCCGACACTGCACCGCTCCGCTGGCGAAGCCACGAAAGACGTTTGTCCTGGCGCTTCACCGAAGACGAATTGTCGTCATGCTGAAGGAGCGGGCGTTCTGGACTGGACATCCTCTCCTGTTTTTGGTAGTCTCGACTCCTTTTCAGGCTCTGCTCGAGTCGCCGTAGGAACCTGGAATATATGTTGAAATTGGAATATTCGCCAATACGAGCAACACTTCGAGCAGTTGGATGGGAAAGTGGTTTATAGACCAACATTGGCATCAGTGTTGCCAGGTCTCAAGTGGAGATTCGGGGAAAACCTTGACTAGAAAAGGGGGAACTACTACTGTTTTTCCAACCACGCGGGCTCGAGCAAAGTCACAAATTCATTTCATTTACTTGCTGGGCCACAAATCTACAACTGTTGTGAAAACGTTTCTGACTCATGCGAATACCCGATACGAACCTGATTTGATGGCCTATAGCTCTCATCCTGCTGATCTTGCGTTGCCCTCTGATTTGATCCGTTTCGGGAAGCATTTTCGACGTTACATCCTGCAATGAGATTGAATTCCGTAAACAAAAACACCGTATGAACATACCAAATCGAAAGAGAACATTTCCGAGCAAGCTACAGTAAAAACATGCACAATGAGGCGAGGATCGCATTTCCAAACATGCATTCTCAAGGGTATATTCAATGGCTAATTAAGTAATACAAGAAATCGAAGGGGGAAAAATGCGCGTTCTCTGTCAACAGGGTCAAACTTGGTAAATAGAAATTCGTGGCTAGTCGAAAAAATATTAGCGAATTTCTCTCATGGCAGCCTCATTCAATTCAAACGGTGCTGAATGTATTATAGTAGTATATATTGTGTAATAAGAGTGTATCTGAGTCAAAATTGGTGTCGATTGAAATCCATAATGAGTAAATATTCAGCTATGAGAAACTGTACCAGTTGCATGACTGACTTCAACTACTGAAGATAGATGAACTTGTTCAGAGCACATACACGCACTCTATTGCACTTGAGAAATGACCAAGGATTGATTCAAATTCGCTACCGCTACCTTCTCGACAAGGTCGGTTTTAGGCACAGCGGCAAGTTCTGGAATTATTTTCTCAAAGGTCTTCTGAGGAATGGGGAAGACGCCTATTATTTAATTTTGTTCCTACTGTCCTGAATTCTGCTATTTGGTGTCAGCCGAAGACCGAATGACCAATTTTTCATGAAAATTGTGTGTTTTCGCGGAGAAAATCGCAATGGAAAATCAGTGGTTTGAATAAACCCGGAGATGTAACTCCAACCAATTGAAGTAACTCCCTAGAGCGCTCTGCAGTCAGCTGAAAGACAGAGAACAGCAACAAGACGGTCTTTAAGACTGGAGTCATGTTAAATCAAGTTACAACGTAATAACTATTCATTTTTCGTTCAAAATCATCGGTTTTCATTGGCGATTTTCTCCGCGGAAACTCACAATTTTCATGAAAAATTGGTCATTCCGTCTTCAGCTGACACCAAATAGCAGAATTCAGGCCATTAGGAGCGAAAATATAAAATAGGCGTCTTCCCCATTCTCGATTAATCCTTTACAAGCGTTTACCAAGTCGCTCGTCTTCGACTGGGTCAATCGACAGCTATCAAACGTGGTCAGTTGCATCACCCACAATTGGTGACCCCAGCGACTTCGAACTCGCCTTCGAATTGTGTGGCATGTAGCTGACCAAATCCTTCCTCATCATAATCATTTCTCGAGGGGAGCCCTTTGGGGAACACCCACTCTATCTCCTTGAGAAATGGCAAAGGATTGATTCAAATGCATACATTCTCGACAGGTTCGGTTGTTAGTCTTGATTAATCCTTGAATTAACAAGAGTATGGCCAAAAGCTTCGACTGGGTCAATTGACAGCAACCAAACATGGTCAGTTGCATCACCCACACACAGAATCATGTTCAAAATTAAGACCTGGCAAACCAATGTGTCTTTCAGTGGCTATGTGGCTTTTGCTGACACATATAACTCGAATACAAAAAATCGAACGTGTATTTCAATTACCCCATTTACAAAATGTTGGTTCTGATAGAAATATGGAACGGTGTCGATTAAGGCACTTTTTAAGAATCAAATAAACTGTATTTTGACAGAGTAGCTTTAGCATGAGACTGATGGTTGCATAAAAAAGAAATAACCTGTGAGGTAGCAACCTCAAATCGTTCTTTCCAACTTCAGTTGTCAATGTCCAACACGAAACATGGTCTACCACGAATCAATTGTTCTAAAGCATAAAACACTTCATTACCCGAGAGTATTAAAGAATGCAGAACTTTCAAGAAAAATTAAATACTTTGCCTGCAATGTCCCCAATACATTGTCTCGAGCAGAGGGATTGTCGTGCGCTCAAAAAAACATCCAACTTGGTACAATATTGTAGAATACGGCTATCTATTGTAGAATACTGTCCACTAGAGACAGTTCCCCCTCGGCAATAGGTTAATTTTGAAGGCCTGGAGCCACGCAACTGGTACGTGAGTGCATATCTGTATCCTCGTATATCCGTGTCCAAAGACTAAAGGGTACAAGCTTTTTTAATGCAAAAACATTAGCATTTTATCCATGTCCTAAGATAACGGTGTCTAAAAGTTGACCGGCACATTCAACAATAGTATTATATGTGAGCGTATAATCGTGTCCTAAAATATCCGTGTCCAACGTTTGAAAGGCTATTGTTTTACACAGCTGGACAGTTTAGGACAGGGATAATCGAGGAGACGATTATACGGTTGTTAGAACTCTTAAGGGTGTGTATAGTGGAGGTCCTCAATTACCACTGTCCAAAGAGATTTTCCAATATTTGTGTCCTCAGTTATCCGTGTCCAAAGAAAGCCCGGCTATCCTGTTAGCACATATAACATGCATAACTGAGGACACGAATATATACGACAGTACATGACCTTCCATTTGGACGCAAACATTTTTTTGAAGACACGATAATATGTTATCAGATGATGAAATACGGCAAATATCGGTATCCGATAATATCCATAGTAGAGGGGTTGTGAGGGGGAGAAAAACCCCCCTACTACAATAAATGCGACGACAACCAATCGAAGATAATATCCATGTACAAAGGCTCGACTTGGATTTAATCAAATGCTGATCTGTCTTTGAATGTCTGTGTCCTAAGGGGAGTGCGTATCCGTATCCTCGTAGATGCCTGTCCAAAGGCTAAACGGTACAAGGATATTAAGTAGACAGTAATAAAAATTTTACTGCCATCCCGTAAAGATAGCCCTGTCGTTTCGCTTGTTGCCACGGCCGCCAGGAGCGCTAGCGAGGTCGCAACACCGGCCGTGTTCCAGACGCTCCTCTCGTTCGGAGGAGTGAGTGATGCAGTTTTCAGTTGTTACCATGCCGAGGAGGAGAGCAGCGTGAGTTCATTAACGAAACTTTTTCAAAAATGGTGAATCTGTAACTGCCATTTTGAGGAAGTTTTTTTGAGGCCAAAAATCGAAGAATTCGATGAGGAACATGAACGTGAAGTTGTCAAAAAATGGGCAAAAGATCTCGGCTGAGGAATAAAAGTATGGAGGAAAAGTCGCAATCTCAATCTCCCCCTCATCCTGACAATATCAGAAAAAGAGCGACACCCAAAAGAAGAACTACTTGCGTTGAGGGACGCAAGAACGACGAGGTCGAAAACGTCTCCAAAATAATCCCACACTACAAGGCTCCGCCACATGCACCAACGATGGTCATAGGTACCAGATGGACCTATGCAGCCCTGAAGATGCCCGAATGGGCGAAAGATCTCGGCTGAGGAATGGAGAAAAAGTCGCAATCTCAATCTTCCCCTCATCCTGACAATATCAGAAAAAGAGCGACACCCAAAAGATGAACGCGAACGCTTCTGGTTCCTGCAAGATGGAGCTACAGCGCACACAGCCCGTCGTTCAGGGTCTATTCTCCAGGAGATGTTCCCCAGGCAGGTGGTCTCTGCATTAGCCCATTCAGTGGCCCCCGCGTTCCCCCGATTTAAGCCCTTGCGATTTTTATCTATGGGGTTACCTCAAGGACGAGGTTTTCAAACATCGTCCAAGGACACTGGAAGATCTTGAAACCGCAATCGAGGAAGAAATCGCCCAGAAACCTCCACCACACTTGAGAGTCATGCAAAACTTCCACGAAAGGCTCAATATCTGTATTGCCCGACAAGGCCATGATTTGTACGATATTATTTTTAAAACAGTTTGAAAAAACTACATGACGTTATCTTTTTGACAAATAGATTCTTTTTCAGTATCTCGATTAGTTTTTTTCAACAAGTTTTTGTAAAGTGGGAGGTTCCCATGCCCGACCCTTACGAGCGTTTAAGCGTGTCTCCAATTTCTGCGTCCAAAGGTTGTCTTTCAATAGCCGCAAAGTCGTACATCGGTAGCCATTTAAAACACGGATTACTGAGGAACTAATATATTGCTAGTTCGAAAAATCTCTTCAGATACGGATATTAAGGACACCGCTGCACACCTGCAGGTACGTTTTCAAACTTAGAAATCATTCAACCCTCTTTCTACCAACTAGGAGTAACTACTTATGGAAAAGAGATAAACTTAACCGCACTCAAATCAGAGAATCTCAAAAATTATTCTGTATCATTAAAAAATCGAAGCATTCGAGTAGATAGAAGAAAGAAATGAGAAAAGAACTATGAAAGAGCAGCTGTCCATACTTTCGTATAGTCGGATCAAGGAGGTCGATTTGGCAAAATAAATATTTTATAGGGGAAGAGATGATAGGGTACAACGGGACTAGGTATCCAGCGGCGAGGATCCTCTTTGGAGTACAGCCTCAAACTGCCACACCATGCAAACAAGGAGAAACAAAAGAACACAGAAAACAATCCGTCAAGCGTTCGTCGGATAAACGGACACGGTTTATCTAACCAAATGAACGAATAATATTGCCAAGATTCCACGTAGAACATTTTCATCAGCAAAGAGCTTTGATATCGAGAAGAGCGCTAAAACTGGAGATATATTGATTCAAATGTTCACAACTCAATTATTTACTGAAGATCCAAAGTTTGGAAATTGTTACATAGTTACAGTGGCAACACTGTTAAGGTTGTGACTGGCGTATTGTAACCTGAGCTGTTGGAAAAATGTGTTTGAACATCTTGTGTCGTTGTTTGAATATGATTGTGGAACCAAATCATCGGTTATCTATTTCCAGGCCACTGGTGAAAAATTTTCCTCGGTAATTGTTTCTATTTTACTGGCTTGATTTTATTTATTCTGTCTACTTTATTAAAATTAATCTATTCATTTTATTGATATTTTATCAGTTTTTATTAATTCATTAATTATTTATTTACCATTTTATTAATGTTCCCGGACGCAACAATAATTCTAAGTTCTTAGGATCATCGTTTCATTTTTCAATTGAGAATTTTTTCAAGAGTATTGTCCTCATTAACTTTGTCTTTGATTGATTCTCGCAATTACTTTTTCTTTAAATACAATTTAGAAAAAAATCACGCTATTCTGGAACAAGGTGTTTTTGCCTTGAAGGAGTGGGCGGGCTCCCAACCGACTTGGGAGGCGGAGTCACCAGTGCTGGGTTGCCAAGTCTCCTCTTTTTGAGAGAAAGCTCCTCCGAAACCCATCCCCATCCTCATTTTTTGCTCCCTCTTTTCCTGTTTGTCTTGTAAAATATCTCAAAAGTAAAAAAATTGAAAAAATAAGCGATTTTTGAGATGCTGACCAGTTGAGCAATTTTTCATGTATACAATTTGAGTGCCTCAGCTTCTCTCGATAGATTAGTGTACATAAATGTAATTTGCTTTGCTCGAAGCTGCGCAATGGCGCAGACGTGTAATTGGAATTGTGAGAATATATTTTTTTATTCTCCCGTTTTGATCGTGATTTTCACTGATTTTGATTCTAATTTGCCTACCAACTGTATGTCGATTTCTTCATCATTGATAATACCGTGTGTCTTTTTAAGAAAATGTTCAAATTTTTTTACTCTCCACTTTTTTCTTGTAGTAATCGAAGTTATTCAAAAGGAAAAGAATCGCGAAGTTTATCTTCCCTTCACCACATTAACTACGTTAATCAAAGTTGGTCGTTCTTAAATGAACGCATACGTATTTCTATAATTCTTTTTCTGACTTATGTTCTACGTAGAATCGGCTCGCGAAGCTGAAGCTTTTCAGTTTTGCACAGAGGACATTAACATTGTGCCATCAGTATTTCTAAGCTTAGCAGAGTGCCATCTAACGCCTAGCATCTGTAACTCACAACGATGTGCAAGAATTCGATTTATCTGCCCTTGAGACCTGAGTTGTCAGTTATACGAATTTCTCCGATTTCTACGGATATTTCATGGTGTCCATACGGAAAAACTTAAAGCATCTACGGAAATTTCAGTGAGTCTGAAAAATCCGAGGATTTTTTTTTTTTGAAATCCATTCAAAACCGGTAATGAGGGAAATAAGAGTCACTACCTATATTGAATCAGTCACAGTCTTCCTGATACCTGATGCCCATCTTGAAAATTTTGTAATGCCGCTTTCGCAAAAATGGCATCTGATCGTCACGCCGTAGAAAGCCGTTTAAAGAGCCGTTTAAATCTCACCAATATCCGAGATCTCAAGTGCAGATATGCAATATTGTTACATCTATTCAACTAAAACTAGTAATTGGTTTCGTTATTAGATTGCAACGACGGCCGCAAAAGAAAATGAGCCAGAAATTTCCATAGTAAAAGAGCAGATATCAAGTAAATGTATTTAATTTCAAGTGTACCTCCGTTTCGTCTGCGGAATCGTCGTGATGGGATGATCGTTGATGCTCGAGTGACCACCGCGAATCACCTGACAAGAATTTGTCCTGAGCAAGGACGCTTGTCATGTCCCTGAATCGAAAAGCGCGTTCAATTAAAACCTTTTTCTTGTGAACTGGAGTTTTCATGATTTCTAACTTCGATGCTGACGTCATTTCATCTCAAGGAAGTTATTGATTGGTAGTTTGATATCTTATCTATCTCTTATCTATCATTCTTTGAGCACCATTTGGAGCGGGAAAAAGCAAATTAACTTCAGTTCAGTGTTGCCAGGTCTCCCATTTTTGGCGGAAAACTCTCCCAAAATGTAGGCACAATTACTCTTTCCCCCAAATACTCCCTCAATCTCATTTTCGCTCCCTTTTTTCAACTTCTTTTCTATAAAAAGTAAAAATTCTGGTTATTTATTTTTTAATATTTATTACTTCTTTACTAGTGTTTTTTTCATTAGCTATTAATTTTATTCTATTTTATCTCTATTTTTATCTTTGCTTTAATTTTTATTCTATTCTATTCAATCTATTGCATCAAGAAAGTCGTTTTAATTTACACCGAATATTCCCATATCACTCAATATTTGTCAGCCCCTCATTTTCTCTCCAAATATTGAACAAAGAGCAACAATTTTCCTATTCCCTGAAATTCTTCCAAGCGTTATTTTTTTGCAAAATATATCCCCTCACCCGCAGTATTGATGAGCAGAGTCTTTTTTGATTTCACTAGAATCACGCTTCACTTAAGCTAAAAATCCCAAAAGCTCCCTTTTTCGTTTGGAAAAATACCCATTTCCCCCTTTTCTTGTCGATGATTCCCTCAAATACCGGTTGGAACCTGGCAACACTGCTTCAGTTGGAAAAACCGACCAGATAGTGATGACCTGACAGCTGTGACCGAGAAGGTAAATTCAAACTACAAATTTAGATTTTTTTTCTTGATTTGACGGTAATTGGTGGCAATTTATCGCGGTTTAAGCTACTTACATTAAAGTCAATTGATGAGAATGAGGAAAAAGTCAATTTAGAGATCAGGGATTTCCATTTGAAAACGTCTGAATCGCAGTTCACAAAGCCAGTTCCTTGATACGTCAGAGTGTGAACTGTTGGGCCCATAAAGATGTCATAAGTGAATTTTCGTGTTGTTTTTATTTTTTCCTCAAATATTATACGTTTGCAGTATTTGTTTTTCCTCTCAAATTCAGATGTTGACTATTTCCGTGAATATTTACAACTTTTGTTTTTCCTCTCAGTTTGAAATGTTCACTATTTCGCTTTACACTTTCGCCGTTCTTAGTTCCACTGCATGTACACGTTTTTCCTCTTTCGCAAGGCAAATTTTGGTCTTTCAGTTATCGAGTTGATTTGCAAAAGTAAGTGAAAACAACAAAATTTTGCCCAAACGTTTCGCCTTTTTGCCATTCTGGCCTTGTCTCACGTTAGCGAATTTGATACATCAGGTCTGGAAGGAAATTAGCTTTTTTTTATGAGTTGGGCAGGTAATTATGTATATTTTCTTCTGTAGGATATTTTATGAGCTGCAGGGAAATTGTGGACGCTTAATATCCTTTGAATTTTCACTGAAAGATTTTCATTTGCGCCTGGTGACTTACCTTATGGAGCTGAGGCTTTCGGCCGAGGAAGACGAACTACTCGAGACTGGATGAGGGCGAGCTCTCCTTTTCGGGCTTGGCTTATTACCTCTCGAGCCACCGGAGGCTGAAGAACTTCGGCTATAGCTTCCCCCCAACTGGTCCATGGATCCGCTTTTCCCGCTGCTCGGCACTTCTAAAAGTAAAGTCTGCGGAGGGAAATTTTCGCAAATGAGACGCTTCCGACAAAAATCAGACGCGTTTGAGGGACTAAAAATCCATCTCAGCCCAGTACTGCTAGTAAGATCGATTCGCTAGATGATATCGGAGGATATTGAATTGAGAATTAATCAAAATCATCACTCAACCTGAGATATGCGCGTCGGTGACTTTGAACGCCTTCTTTCTTTTCTTCTCCCTGACGAATGTCGTTTCGACGATTTGTTTCCCAAATCGGCCGACGACCCGCAGTCGTAAAGGCCGTCAGAATCGGTCATTCGACCGTAGAACATGGGAGAGAATCGGCTAATGCCTGAAAATATATCAAAAGCTGAGACGACAGAGTTTGAAAAAAAAGCGGTTGGGATCAATATTAATGGTGATTTTCACCAAGTGAAGGTTATTGTGCGTGTTAGCTAATCTCCGAGTTAACGTTAACTCCGAATTACTCCAGATTTGATTTCACCATCAGACTGAAGGTGGCGTTTAACTAATCCGAGGTTAGCTTCGGAATTCGTTGCCCTAGACAGTTGATCATGTGGAAAACGCCGTTACTAGTGATAAGGTAAGCGATAACACTTTCCATTTCACGTTTTTGTTCCCCTGTGTCGAACCCAATGTTGCTAGATGGATTTTTCAGATTTGCTACGGATTTTTCATGGTGTCTACAGACATACAGAAAAACCATAACCATCTACGGAATTTCCAATGTTTATAAGAAATCTAGGGATTTAAAAAAATCTTCCCAAAATCTATTAATTTCACCGGTAATAAGAGTCGCCTTGTTTCTTGAATCTGTCACAGACAGTTTGCCGAATCGTGTATTTTCCCCGATTATCCATGACTTTCTTCGTGATTCCTCATCTCAAAACTTTTCTATACTTTATTATTTTCATTTGTATCTTTGTACTTTTTGCTTGTCTTATCCTTGTGTAACCTCCATTTTTGCTTAACTATTCACTGCAGGGACTAAATTGCCAACACTGGACTCCAGAGAGGGCACAGTCTTTTCTACAGTGTTGTAGGAATACTAACCTGTTTTATCGCTGAGCGGACTCTCGCTTCTTGAGCTCACTGGTGAAATGTGCTTCTCGCAATGGGGTTCACCTTCGACGAGAATCGAAGGCAGCTGCAAACTCACTCGCGAGCGCTTTGAATCCAACGCGTCCTCTGCAGAACCGGAGTGTTTCACCTGTTGATAGCAAAGTATTATTGATTTTGAAGCCTGAGGTATTCTTTAGTGGAATTGAAAGGTTTGCTTACCAACACAGGCATCACTCGGAAGCAGTCCAATCCAGCTTCAGCGCTTGAGCAATGTTTGACTTGTCCTTTCGTCCTGCAGGCTTCCAGACCGGTTTCGAAACTTGAGCAATGTTTTACGGAGGCTGTCGGGCTGGGCGATTTACTTCTAGAAGCAAAGAAATTTAAGTATAGGGTAAATTTGCCTATGTTTTCAGCTCCAAGCGAAGAGATACTCGTCTCCTTTTCTTATTAAAGCACTTACTTGTTGCATTCGTCCATAAAAATCTCCAATTCTTTTGCGGACTTGACTTCGCCTTCTTCGATTTTCTCATCCAACTGATCAGTTCCAAAGCCTTCGTCGTTGCTTTCCAATTGCGGATCGTCAGAGAGCGTTTCTGAGTCGGACCGTGGCCTGAGAGCGAATCTGTGGGCTGTAAGTGGCGCACCAGTTCCAGGAATATGCATAACCTGAGGATCGGAGTCTTCGGATGGCGCCCTAATTAGCGGCGATGGTCTTCTCAATATCGAATGGGGAATATGATCCTCAGTATCTGTCGGACAAAGCGGGTTGTTACTGCCGCATCTGAAACAAGCAGCAAATAATAGCAGTGACAAGAGCTTTAAAAATCTGGAAAACAGCTAATTCATATACCAACAATTATTTCGTCCCAAAGTTTAAGAACCTTAGATGTAGAATAGACTAAAGGATTTCTTGATACTTGAGCAATTTTAATAAATTGTACTGAGGGCTTGTTCATCAATCGTGGATGAATCTGAGGAACTCTCTGGATAGCTATCGAACTTGGGAAACCTCAGTGGTGACAGTTTATCAATGCAGTTTATCTAGCTGATAGCGCTATCAAGTTGCCAACTTCATCCCCAACTCCCGTCCGATCAGAACAAACCAAGAAAAAGCTGCCGCGTTTGCCCTACATTTGGCTGGATTATTCCCTCCCGATGCGGGCAAGTCTGATAAGCCATTCGAGGAAGCTGCAAGAAGTGACCAAGAGACTGATATACCACGCGTCGCAGTCAAAAGTAAAGTTCGATTTTTGTGAGCCCCATCTTGCAGTTGATAATTTAATTAGTGGTATCTGAAATCGTTTTCTGAATTTTTCCTCAGAACACCTATTTCAATCAACGTACTAATTTTCTCAGTTTTAGTTTAGTATTTCGTTGTATATAGGAGAATTCAATTTTTATGAACGAGGTTGATAATAATGTTGAAGACTGCAAGTTTCGTATTCTTCTGTTTAAGTGTGTCGTAACCATCGAAAGGCTCGGAACACATTTGTCTTCTGGAATTAGTAAAACCCCATTTACGGCGTAATAGAACTTATTACCGATTGCTATTCATTGGCAACGGTTAATATCACAGAACAATCTAGTGAAGGAGTGACAAATGGTAAATTTCAGTGTCTTTGAGGGGAATTTTGAAAGAGGAATTAGCATCGCTGAGCCGAAATTATCCAATCGATATCAATCCGATAGTTAACAGGGGCTAGTAACCGATTGATAAACGTCACTCGAACTTCTTCGATATATTCATGAGACAAATGTTCAGCGATTTGGAACTACCCGAGCAATTGGTAAACGGGAGATGTCAGTAGTTCTTGAGCGGTATTACCTCGATGGTCCAGGGCTGGCCATCGACGAGTAGCCCGAAGAAGACAAATTCGATTCAGACGTCGTTCGATCGGCTCGGGCGCAGATGCTGAAAGGACTAAGGTAGCACATGCCAGATCCACCGCCCACGTTGCCCAATTGCGTGTTTAGCGTGGCCGGGCTATCAGCGTCCGATTCGCCCTCGGTCATTGAACATGTGACTGTAATTAGAGGCGGCGGACAAGGGAGGTCCAGCGAATTCGGCTTATCCAAGTCCTGGGCAGGGAATAGAAAACATACATGAGATGGGTTCACTACTGGGGAAAAATATTTACTCTGCAAAAATCAGGGAATTGCAAAGCGGATGTAGAATCGTTTGAAGAGCGCAATTTCAACGCTCCAGTTTCTGTTTTTTAAAAATTTTATTGTGTTTATCGTAAGATTTCTAAAGGTTGGAAATGAAAATACTACAAGATACTTCATCGTAGAGTCCCATGAAAGAAAAGAAATCACTTGGCACAACGTACAAGATCAAATTGCACTGCACATAACACTTCTGGACCTTAAAAATATTGAACAACCAAACAAAGGAGCAACGCACTTGTGCACGCTCCAGCACCTCCAGATAGCTGATCTCAGTCACCTCGCTACTGTACAAAGAAGTAGAAGCGACTATGCTCCCAAATAACTTTCCATGACTCTGGGCAGTTTTTATTTTTTAAGCTGTAAGTACAATTGAGATTGAATGAAGTCGGGGGCTGATGAGCGACTCTCCCACCTTATGATTTCATTTTTGATCGTGGACACTGCGATCTCCGAATGGATCTATTGTGTCATGCTATACGCCTGGAAAAGCCATCAGGTCATAGCCTCTATTTCAAGAAGCAGGGCTTATCGCTCTGAACTGCTATACTCCATGCAAAAGAGATCAGATCCCAAAGGTCTCTTGGCTAGAGGTATCGTCTTCCGAGGCGTTTTCAAGTCCCTCTTTTTCATTTTTGGCCACACCAGCTCCATGGGTTTGAAACCAAGCCTTTGAATCGAAACAGACGTTTCATCCACGGAAGCCACCATGTGCTCCAGCTTGAGAAGTGGAGACAATAGGTGATTGATACTCAAGTAGTTACTCCTTGGCATGATAAATATTCAGCGATCTTACTTTAAGCAACGGCTTGTATTGAGGCGGACTGTAGAGTTGAGGTAAGTTCGAATGGGGAACGGGCGGTGGCGATCCAGGGCAAATCAGAGCAGGGTAAGGACTGGCTGAGTTGGGCGGTGATGCTTCTTCGACTCTCAAGACTGGAATAACGAGGTTCGCCGATGGAAGAGGCAGCGTATCTTTGCGCACCGGAAGGTTCAGCGTCATTTTGAACGGCTGCAATAAACGACAAACAAACCGAGGACATTTTCTTAAGAGTTTTCTGTTCGAGAGCTCTAAATGATAATCAACTACAATAGCAGGGACGTATTGAGGAAAGGAATGGTTCTAATATGGCTCACGTTAGGGCTTAGGCTGTTCGCCTTGGTGTTGACCTGAGGCGACAAGAAGGTCGGCTGATTGTGTCGTGGGAGGACGGGTGTGATGGCTGGAGATGGCATCGGGGTTGGCATTTCCCTGGAAAAATACATTTTTTACTTATTGAAAAAAATTTATTCGATCGGGTGTGAGGGGGAGAAAAACCAGGCGACTCATTCTCCGATTCTTTATTCCGATAAAGACATCAAGAAATGCGAAGGCAAAGAAAAGAAAGAAAAACGCTGCAAAATGATTGTACAGCGGTTTATTATTCCTTATGTCTTATTATTCCTTCGTGTTTGACGACCATTCCAATGATTATAGAACGACTTTTATAGCTCCAAAAGAAAGAAAAAAAGAAATTTCTGAAAAAAAGAAAAAGGAAAGAAAAAAAAATTCTGAAAAAAAGAAAAAAGAAAAGAAAAAAAGATTTTTTTACGAATAATAACGTAAAACGAATAATTACGAAAAATAACGAATAATAACAAACAAAACGAATAATTACGAAAAATAACGAATAATAACGAAAAACAAATAATTACAAAAAATAACGAATAATAACAAAAATCGAATAGTTCCAAAAAATAGCGAATAATTACGAAAAATAACAAATAATTACGTAAATAACAAATAATTACGAAAATAACAAATAATAACGAAAAACAAATAATTACGAATAATAACAACAAAAAAAACAAATATTAACGAAAAACGATTAATAACATAAAACGAATAATTACGAAAAATAACAAAAAACGAATAATTACAAAAAATAAAGAATAATAACAAAAACCGAATAATTACGAAAAATAACGAATAATCACGAAAAATAACGAATAATTACAAAAAATAAAGAAAAATAACAAAAAACGAATAATTACGAAAATTAACGAATAATAACAAAAAACGAATAATTACGGAAAATAATGAATGATAACGAAAAACGAATAAATAAAATAATAACGAATAATTTCGCTGTAGTTGTCAATTGTGGAAGAAAATCGAATATTTAGCGAATTATAAGCGATTCATAAGCGAAGCATTGAAGAGGCGATGACTGGCGCTCTTGTAAAATCGTACCTGATCGGTGACAAGCATTTGTTCGATACTTCCAATAGAATCGACGGCGGTTGGAGTAGATTGTTTTGAGATTTTTGAGCGGACAACGGATCCAAAACGGAGACCTGCAAGAATATTCAGTGTTAAATCGGGAGCCGTTGTTGGATTGCGCTATTCTTTTACTATAAATGCCAACCTGTATTTGATTTTTCTTAGGAAACATCGGCGACTCGACGAGACAACTGCTGGACGACGTCGGCGTGTTGTTCATCGAGGAATCATCTGAGCCAGCCAGATCATCTCTTGTTGAAGAACCTAAAGGCATACAAACGCGTGAGAGGTCAGTGCGCATCTTGGATCGGAATATTATTCATTGAATTTATTATTTGAATTATTTTATTTATTAAGTTCTCAGAAATTTTTCGTTTTTCCTCATATAAAGAGTTTATTTTGAATTATTGGCCGTCTCATCGAGAAAATGAAACCAGCAATAGAACGAAAGTTGGATGTCAATAAAATTAATCGTTGATATATATTTTTTTTAACCGGTAGCTGATTTATTTTATTTTACGCTTTCTGGCTGTGAGAAACGCGAACCGTACGGAATCGGAGGAAATTCAATCGTGCGTTTCGAATAGAGGAATGTCGGTTTTATTTCAGTTTTACTCATAAATGACGAACCGATCGAAAATTTATTAATTTCCAGTTTTTTGAAGAACAATGCGTCGAACTCTTTTTTTATTCGTCAAAACCGGCTCAGTGGTTTCGCTAGTATTAATTTCGCCCATTTAAATCCGTACTTTGAACTCGAAAAGTGCTATTCCGTTTTCATTTTTATATGCGTTTTTCTCTGCGTTACTTACGCAGAAAATAAGCGTCAAGTGTCAAGTAAAAGTCAAGTTTAGGCGAAGGATCGCTTATTACGGTTATTACGTGAAAAAAAGCGATTAAAATAAAAAAGAGCGCCCTGAACTTGAGATAGCTTGAAAGCTGAATAAGAGAATTTCGGTTAATTTCGGTTTGGAATTTTGATGGTGTACGTTGTTTTTCAACGCACTCTACGTAGGACATGGCAATTAGTTCTAGAAAATGTAGGAGAGGGTTCGAAGACCCCTCACGTTACACCGTGTTACATAGGCCTAAAATATTATCGATATTTTTGTTAGTAAATTAATCTAGCGAAGCAAAATATCGATATTTCGAGAATCAACATACAGCCGAGGCCCATTTATTAAGTTTTCATTTACCCAACAATTTAAATCAGTTAGGTACTGACTATTTTCTCAATACAAATAGAGAAACGCCAGAAACTGGGAGAAAAAAGAAAAGATCCAATAAATAGCAAATCAATACATAACTTTTAATTTAATTAAAAAAAAAAAAAAAAAAAAAAAAGCGGGATTGAAACATTGAATGTCCCAACTCTTCCCAAAAGGGCGAAAATATTTAAAATTACGTATAATTTCAGTCAACTTTTTTTTTCTTTTGAAAAAATTGCCTTTTGTTAAAATATCAATACCAGCCTAGGGACCCCCATAAAACACTTTATTTATGTGTAAGAGGTCCGCTTCAGCCAGGGGATATAAAATCAGTTTTTAGAGTATAAATCACGTTTTTTACTGAGCACATCGCACCAGAGAACCATCAATTATTGTCAATGTTGACTAAACATTTTGCCAAATCGAATTATATTATTTATTATAATAGTTTTTATTTTATTTAAAATATCCTATATATTATAATTTTTTTTTTAAAGACAACAATTAGCTATTTCTTCAATTGGCAGTTACTTATTCCGACGAAACAAAGTTATTAATAGAAGATAATCGTACTAGCAAAAATATAAATACCTGTCGGCGTTGTAGTAGTCGGCGTCGTCGCACTCGGAGACCCTTGAGCTGAGACGACGGAAAAATTTCTGAACATTGCCAAAATGGAGTCGGCCGACGCTGTTTTGCGGCCAGGCCTCGGTTGGCAATCTCCGGTAGCTAAAGATTGACCAACTTATCGTATAGGCGTCGAATAGAGAAGGAGCAAGCAAATAGAAAAATTTTCAATTTCGGACAATTCGAAAGAAAACGGCCCCCGGAATAATAACGTGTTCGAAATTTTGTCAGTTTTTTATATCTCTTTTTTTTCATTGTCCGCTCTGTTGTGTCACCTCCTTGATGAAATGAGATTCGTGCTTATGATGACGGCACAATTCTATAGGCAGTCCGCAATCGTAATAAATCATTCATTTTTCCCGTCTATTTGGTGACTATTTCAAGCACGAAGAAGCGAAATTCATTCAGATACGCTCTAGCCGTGTAAGTGCTAAATCGCAGACACGTGCACGGAACACGGTTCATTGGTGCAAGGCCGAAAGTATATGGGCAACCATATTGGAATAATTGGTATTAATTATTATACTGAATTTTTTTTTATATATATATTTTTTAATGGGTAAAAATCGAGGATTTCATTCATTTTTATTTTTTATTATTTATTAGAAATTCGTCGTAAAATTCGATGTCGAAGTAGTGCGCACCTTTTATCATCCTCACACTATATAACTCTAGAAATAGAATACGTTTAATTGGAGTACTGTGTTGTTGGAATGGATCGAAAAAATAAGGCGGGCTTGAAATTTTAGGCCATCGGCTGGAAACAACACCGAGTTTCGTAACTCGGCCCTGAAAATTGTATAGAATTCAAAACTAAACAAATAACGTCGTTTTTTAAAAAATTTCAATACCGAAATCGGCTCATTTGTGTCTAAACTGGTGAAACAGTGAGTTTTTCTACAGCAAATAAATAGAAAATGCGTTGCCAGAGAAATTTCGAAATTTTTCTCATTTGAATTGGTCAGATAGATCTCACCTTCGCCGAGCTGTAGCCCTCGATCGAAAATGGTAAATTCTATGGTTTTTGACGCGAATTTTTCGCAGAAAAAATGCAATCTGATTAGCTCTTTCTGAAAAAATTGGCATCGACGACCCAAAAACACAAACACTTTCCATGCATGAAACAAATCGTCGCTTCGCACGATAATTGCCGTAATTTTCGAAATAAAAATATGAAGTTATGCAGAAAAATTGTGAGATAAATGAAGAGGAAAACGTGAAGAATTATTTTCCCGTAACATGAGGGGCAAAATGAGGTTTGTTAATTTTTTCTCGGCGAGAGGAAATTGCGATAAATTCTGCGCTAAGAATTATAAGAGTTCCTGTTTCGTACTAACTTCAGGTAGACTAAATATATTTCATTACGGTAAAAACACATCATTTTGTCTTAGCCTAGCTAGTTTCACATGCCCTTAAAATGCCCAGGGTGCAAAAATCATCTTCTGTACGAGTAATAGAAATATCGATTTCTTTCCCGCATCTAATTCAATTCAATTAGAATAAAAAAAAATAATAATAACAATTAAAAAAAAAATAAATAAATAACCTTACAAAAGCCACAGCAAGCGACATTTCCAAATGCAAGACACATTGACGCAAAAAATGCCTTATAATTCGAATATAGCCGTTTTGATTGGAAACAAGGGAGGGCAATAATACTGTTCGGATTTAGAATTTTATTCAGCTATATTCAACCATTTGAAAACCAGATTATTATTAGCGGCCAATTGACGAAGAATTGCGGGAATTGTCCCGACGACGGTTGGATACATCTTTATCGAGTAGGGATAGAAAATATTGAATAATCGAGGGCATCGGTATCACAGACATAGGTTATATACCCTCTGGAACGAATTTGAGCTCAAACGATCTTAGCAATAATATTTACATTATACCATTCCCGATGGAACTTGCTTCACTTTAAATAATTTACGGGATTAAAAAAATTCGAAGGTAAACAGTTTATAAGGAGAACAACAAGTTGTTATTCGTAGAATTTATTCGAAGGATTTTTTATATATTTTCTTTCTTTTACTTTCTTGTTAGGTTTTTTTTTCTAATTTTCAACGAAATTAGGATTTTACGGTTCATCGGCGAATTTGAATTTCGTCAATTCAACCGTTCGTATATTCGCTATGGAATTTTTTCAAAGCAAGTTCCATCAATAATTCGAATTGACAACAAACACGAGCATGCGAACTGTACACGATTCGCATAGACGGCGTAACAGATTTCTAGTACACAGCTACGATGTCTAGTCTCATTCTAGATCACAATTCTTTTTCTAATCTATGTACATAACGTTTCGAAAAACGAATAACGGAGGGAACGAATAAGACGGATGAAGAACAGAATACAGAGCGGACATGTAGACGATGTTCGTGGAATGTTAATATTCAGGTATGTTTTAATATATTATCGCTCGGTTGACCATTGTCGCCAAGAAATTTATTTTTTCTAACTTGAACTCCGTCGTTTAAAATACTCTGGAATATCCGAAAAAAATTTCTATCCGTCCACCGCAAGCCGTTGACACTTTTCTGACGAAACTATAGAAGCTGAATTCTTGAAATTTTCACCAAAAATCAATCTTGGTACGACAACGGTTTGATTCTTTAGCGGATCGTATTTTCCAACGCTTTTCAGACAAAGGTGCATTCAAAGCCTCGGAAAATATATTTAAAATTGGGGTATCGATTTGGCTAAAGAATTGACCGATTGTCAGGCCAAGATTGATTTTTTTTTCAAGATTTCAAGAATTTAGCTTTTATAATTTCGTCAGAAAACTGTTGACGGCGGACGACGGAATTTTTCGGTTTATTATTCAATAATAAACCAGTGTAATCGCCAAAAAAGAGAAAAAAATCTGACGTTTTAAGGCATGTAGAAGCCGATAAAAAAATTCTGTGCGTCGCCGTCCTACGTCCGTCGACACTTTTCTGACGAAACTACAATAGATAAATTCATGAAATTTTCACCAAAAATCAATCTTGGTCTGACAATGGCTCAATTCTTTAGCCAAATCGCTAGCTCAATTTTAAGGGTATTTTCGAGGGGTTTTGAGGGGGAGAAAATGAGTATTTTCCGACGTTTTTCAGAAAAAGGTATATTTGGAATCAATTTCCATAGATTTTTGGATGCTGAATCGTACATCTATTGCTTCAATAATTTTCAAGATACGACTGGTTTCGCATCGAGTTTTCGAGGTATTTAAAAATTTGACGAGAAGATGAAAATCGAAAATTTTCGGAGCTATAAAAACAGATCAATTTAACTTTTGATTTGGAAAATTTAGAAATATTAAGTAAAATTACCACAGATTATAAGGTGTTTTTTTACACTTTAAGTTACCAATATGTTGTTTGGAGGAAACGTTTTCAAATGTTCGGAATAGTTATTAACGTGATTTTTTTTTACTTTGAAAGACTCGAATTTCGTATTCGAAAATTACAATAAATATAAAAGGATTTCATAAAGTCGACGGGAACTTTAAGCAATGCTTAAAACAATTGTCAACGTGGCGATAATGGGGAAGACGCATATTTTTTATTTTCGTTCCTAATGGCCTGAATTCTGCTATTTGGTGTCAGCCGAAGAGGGAATGACAAATTTTTCATGAAAATTGTGAGTTTCCGCGGAGAAAATCGCTAACGAAAATCAGCGGTTTGAATAAACCCGGAAATGTAACTCCAACCGATTGAAGTAACTCCCTAGAGCGCTCTGCAGTCGGCTGAAAGACAACAACAACAAGACGGTCTTTAAGACTGGAGTCACGCTAAATCGAGTAAGTGACGCTAAATCGAGTAAGCTAACTTCACTGCTACTTGTTATGTTTTTTTAATCGTCGAGTTAATACCGCCCGAAATGCCTCGTAAAGCAAATCAATTTTTGCTGCCTGGGTTTGAGAAAGGAACCAGGGAAAATATTCCCGAAGATGATTTTGCTGCGCTGCATGTTTTCTACGCGACCAATCTTGATTTTTTAAGTGCAGAAGTTCGCTGAACTAAAAATATAAGGTTTTCTGGGGTTCGGTAACCTCACAGCAACCTCACCTCATTGCTTCCAATGTTAGTTTATTCTTCTGAAGATACAAGCGCTAGTATCGATATTCACGTTCAACGGACAAGTTACAACGTAATAACTATTCATTTTTCGTTCAAAATCATCGGTTTTCATTAGCAATTTTCATGAAAAATTGGTCATTCCGTCTTCAGCTGACACCAAATAGCAGAATTCAGGCCATTAGGAACGAAAATATAAAATAGGCTACTGCGTAAATATAATTTGCATTTTCCGTTCCACGCATTCTCTCTATAGAATGACGATAAAAAACCACATCGGTATACATTGGCCGCTCTGTTGAAACCTAATCAGACAGTCCGCACGTGTCGCATGACAAAGGTTTGACATCGAGGCTAAAAATGCAACATCGCAAGTACACTCAAGTGACATGCGGTCATGCGGATGGATATGTGCACTGAACGGTGAGGAAGGACACTGTGTACTTGCTGTGAGTGTTCAGCGATAATGGAAATCGAATCGAAAAGAAAAAATGGGAAGAACATATTTGTTCTTTTTGTGCAAACAAAATAAACGGTCACAAATGTACAAATCGATGGCCTCAGGACAACATGTGATATGAAAAAAATGGGTTTTGAGGTTTTGGATGATTTTTATTCAGAATTTCAAGCCGAATCTCATGGCGGCCTCAGTTTTTTTGTTGGTAGCGCTGGGAATGAGTTATTCCCGCTTAAACGACATGTGTTCTACCATTCTTGTCGGCAACAAGTGTTATCTTTTCCTGAATTGAGCCCCTATCTAGATTCCAAAGCATGAAATCACAGGTTGCCCCAATTTTGCACTCTTCATAACACTAATTGCCCCCCAATATTTAAAAAAAGTTTTTTCTCTCTCCTGAAAACCAGCCAAATTTTTATAACACGTTGTCCTGTAGCCATCGAAATGCGATGTAAGTGTAAAGAAATATTCCTGTGTTCACTACCCACTTGCTTCCCACGATGTCCGAGTACTTAACGCTACGTCATATTTTGAGCATTTTTTTTTCTTTTAATTTATGAAAGGGTATAAAAAATCGTCTATTTGGCCGATCCGTAGGTCAATCGATGACTTCGACTTGGATTCTTGACATTGACGCGAATGATACTTTTTTCACTGGAAAAATAACACAATTCTTTTACCATCAAGTTTTGCACCTTCAGAGACCGGAGATAATTTCAAAAATACCCAAAAAAATCTTTCTCGATAAATACTGGACAAAAATGTATTTTAGGGGTTCGATATAAAAGCGAAATAATGACAAGATAATTTGACAATCAAATAAAGTTTAAAAAATGCAAAATTAAATTATTAATACAAATTGTCTTACGTCCATTAAAAAAATGACAGTAAGTAAAAAATTGGCAATTCCACGTTTGAATAATTACTGATATGGTGATAACTTTGCCAAAAAAACCTACAAGCGAGAATTTTTTTTTCAATTGATGGACTAAAATAGAAAACAAAACTGTCCAGTAGCGCTTTTATCTCCGATATACATTTCCCTCTCTCGAAATATCTCATGGGAAATTTTTTCCTAAATTACGAGGCGAGTAGGAAAATAAACGGACGCAACTAGATACGGTCGAAGCTGGCCAAAAGGAGCTGCTTAGCTTGAAAATATCATAAAACCTTTTTGCGCATGCTAAAAATAATTTGAAACCTATGGAAAGCCGAAATTTGCAGATATTAGGTTCATTGAGTATCATTGATATTCGAGGGTTCGTTGAGAAGTACTGTCCATTCTAGTGTGTAAAATGTGTTTAGAACAAATTTCCGACCAAAAGTGTCCCAAGAGATTTATTTTACTTAGCTAGAACTGCCAATTTTTTAACTTTTAAATTATTCGCGTTTTTGACGCAAGATCAGTAAAATCGACGTAACCCCCAAGGTTCGCGAGCGAATTCGATAGTTCGCACTGTTGAAAAAAGCGTACGATTTCTGAACTCTCTTATAAAGCCCGAACATTTTTTTTTTTTGGTGAAATTGAAAACGTGAAATTTTGTCAAGTTTTTGAGCCACCTTTTTTCGATCGCTTGGTAAAAATATTGATTTTCGCAATAGAGATTTGAAGAATAAAGTTGTGTAGAAAAATCGGCTTTCTGGAGCTCTCGACTATTCTATTTTTGCTGTTGAAAGATTTGCGTCTTTTCCGGTATACTGTGATACTATTATATCTCACATCTTTTTTCAATTTGAATCCAATTTTCCATTCCAATTCAATTTTTGAATTTGTATACTTCGTTGCACTAACTTTAATATTTTTTCTGAATGGAAGAGAATTTATTTCGCTCAAAAACAAGAAAACTAAAAAAAGAAAGAAAAAAAATTATAATAAAAATTAAAATAAAAATTTTCGTCTTGGAATTTTCTATAATAGCCTCCAAAATATTCAACCAATATGTGAACTAGTTGTATTATCTGTGGAAATTACAATTTAGCTCTCTCTTCCAACTGCACAGAAATTAAAAAAAAAATTAGATTCCATTTTTGTAGTTGTTGTCAGTCCATTGCAAAAAAAAAATCTATGTACAGCGCTCCGATATGTAAGAACAAACTAATGACTAAAAAACCTACACAAACTATATATAAAAAAATATGTAACTTATCGCCCAATGGAGAGCCTAAGGATATTTCGACAGATACAATTCTTCTACTCCTGTTTACCCTCAAATTTACTATTGAATCCCTCCATGTTTTCGCCTGAATATTTTTAATCTGTGGCTCAAGTTAAAGGGGACGGATGAAAGTGAACTATGGGAAAATTAATGAAGAAATTAGAATTAAAAATCCTACCTTCTTCAGGATGACTTCTCAACGAACAATCGAGAATAAAAAATAACAATTGTTCACCAGTTGGGACGGAGAATTCATAACGAAAATTGAACCCCTAACGGACGAAATTGGGCGGAACCTTTTCAACCAAAAAATTCCGTACCCCCGAATTTCGCTCCCCCTCGGCCAAGATCAGTTCGAATCATCTGACGAAAGAAGCGACCGTATATTAACGAATATTTAACAATACTGGCGGAAATCTTTAGGTTGATAGAGAGAGAAAATAAACGGATAAAAGGCAGGCGATAACATTCAAAAGTACCTGATCGTGCATCATCATCAAAGCAACATGCATCTTGAGGAGGGAGTACCGATTGAGAGATGGGTCTCTGAGGAGCTCCTCGAGTCGCTCCCTTGATTGCTCGACGTCGAATTGGGAGATTTGACGACGGCATGGTCCGAGTGCCGGTTGACCAGTTGATCCGCCGACGACGACGTCGTCTTTCGAGGACCGCCCAAATCGACGTCGGAGCCCGAGGACATTTCCGAAGAGACCTTGTCCAGAAGGCGGGCGAACGTCACTTTCTTCTCCAGTTTGAGCGATTGGTCTACGGTTTCCAGTAATAAAATATCGATAGAAGAACTCCGAAGGGAGACACAAGTAAACTTGATCTATCTCAGTTTCAACGTAGTATTATCCGAAGGGGAAAGGAGTAAATTGATTTTATTCCTAATTTAAAAAAGAGAGGAGAGCGACTTTAAAAAAAACTGGATAAACGTCAAAGCAAAGTTGCTGAGTGATAGTTTGTTGGTCCAATAATATTCATGATCTAAGTTCTCGATTTCACCTTTCAACTTCTCCACATCCCAGGCTGTTTTTTTTCTTTTTGCTAATAGCCAGTTTAAATTTCTCCTGAAGCCCAAAATCGGGTAAATTTACACCGTCCCGAATATTTTTCGTGGCTTAGCTGGTTATAAGATTTTTTCAGGGGGATTTTTACTTGAATTCTGGGCATTTGGGGAATTTTAGAACTCAGTTTAAGTGCATTTTCAGATACAAACTTGGCAACACTGAATGATTACGCTAACCTGTCATTGATGAGAGTTAATTTGGGTTGATTATTATGGTTAATTTGTGTGGGACTCGAGGACGAACACCCGGTGACTTTTAAGCGATAAAATTGAGCAGACAAGGGACAACGACAAGGTTTCAGCCATATATACATAGGACGTTAAACGCATGCTTAAATTTGGTGTGAGATCTACACTGTACGTATTAGGATGTTAAAACAAATTTTTTTAGTGTGAGAGAGAGCTATTTGATTAGACATCTATTTTGCCTGGAGTTCTTGGGGAGTGAAATCGCTCGATAGATTTGGTGAAATCAAGAAACGCTACAGGGAGGCAGGAGTTATAGGTTACAATGCGAAAGGGAACACCCGACCGTATCTACTAGCTAAACGTTTCTCGTGAGACGGATCTCCCTTTTTCTGGTCCTTGCGCTTATTTTATGGTGCTAACCTGTAGCTCAGCCCTCACCATAACTTTCTAGTAACGAGTACGCTTTGAGAGGCAGATTCAAGTAAGGGCCCGTTTACCAGTCGAAGATAAAGCCGATATTACAGCATTTGCTTCCCATGGTGTCCTGGGCCAACATGAGTCTAGGAGAACGCAAGATGATGCTAACCTCCAAACAGTTCGCCCGCTCACGTGACACACGAGTGCTCCCTGCGGTATCTCACCCGTCTTTACTTAAACTGATCCATTTGTTGTTGCGTTCAACTCAATTAACACTATCCAAAAGCGATTTATATATTTTGATATAATGTATTTACTTATTTGGTAGTATTTTCTCTTATTCAAGTGTTTTTTCATACATCGATTTATTATTGTGTTCTGATGCCAAGTTGGGCACCGCGTGCTGGGTAGCCGTAGGAAGCAAAAACTCTCTATTGCTAAAGTTAGTGTTACAAAGCAGTTTTCCGTTTACTGACTCATGAAAAAATTGCTCGGCAACGCTAACTCTAGTATATCTCGGTTTTATCTACGATTGGTAAACGTGCACCTATGAGCCCAAATCTGGACAAGTCAACCAGACTACGCTGCCTATTTCAAGTCCTCAGATGAAGAGTTTAATAGTCCTATGAAACGAACTCCTGGAGTCCCGGGGTCATATGCCTCAGACTATGGCTAAAGAGGATCCGTAACGAGCTCCAGCAGCAGGATTATTTTGGCATAACTGAAGCCTTACTGCTGCGACGAAGGGTCTTTCAGACCCGCAAATTCATCCAGAGATGAAACTGGGATGGTTAGACTGGTGCAGACGAGGAAGTGTAAAATGAGAGTCAACGTTGGAAAATTATTCAAGATTTCAATGTCGAAGGAGCAATCCTTGTTAGGTTCAAGGATGGATTTAAAAATTCTGTTTACACTGTGCATTCCTACTCGGAAGTTCAATCGTTCAAGCTGACGTTTGGAAGGCAAGTTCAAGACCGAGAAGGCGCAGGCCTGTGATGGACATTAAGCCCCAACTTTGACCTTGATCTGCCACTGGGAACCCATGCCACTATCTTCCAGGCAGAGGTCCTTGTCATCCTGTTCCATGATCGGGAGTCAGGGAGGAACTGTTTTAAAGGCGCAAGAGTATATTCTTATCCAATATATCATATCGGACAGCCAAGGAGCACTAAAGAGGATATAATCTTTCAGGTTCATATCAAAGCTGACATGGGAACGCCTTAACGCTCTCAGCCTGCAATAAAAACACCCTGATGTGTATGGCTGCCCAGAGTGGCTTATAGGGCAATGAAAAGGCAGACAACCTTGCAAAAGAGGGGACGAAAATCCTCCCCATCCGCTCACAGCAGATACGGGGCTTCAGGAAAAACGATTTAATCCAGAAGATTTCTCGACTTTTTTCACAACTTTTCTACGCATCGTTATAATTTCAAAACGTGTCTTTTTTTCTGTCACCGCAGGCTCCAGACATGACAAATTTTTCGCTCATTTTCTCACATTGTGCAAACAAAGTTTTGGTCTAGCACTTTGAAGCGAGAAGTAGTTGAAAAATATACGATTCCAATGAAAACTATTGTACACGAGAATCGAATTAATTTACAACGAAGGCGGATGAGTGAGAAACGTCAAAAAGTGATTAATGCGCAAAACTTCAACCCATACTTGAAAACAAAAAGCCTTTGCAACAAGCCCAACGATACCTTTCTGTATAAAGCGCAGTGCTTTGGCTGCAATTCTATTTCCAGAAAGCGGGCGTACCTTGATTCAGTGCCAGGAATAGAAGCGGTTTCACAACGATTACAATGCTATAGTTGCGTTCTGCCTGTTTACTCGTTTAACGCTATAAACATTACACAATTCGTACGCTAAATCAAAAGTTCCAAAATACAATACATCAACTCTTCTTTTCTCTCTCCATCGGTAAAAAAAAAAAAATTGAAAAGGCCAGTTTCACGGGGATCGCGATATTTACAATGAGGAAGTGATAAGAGAAGAACGATTCAGCTATCGTTGAAAGAAATATGATAAAAAGGCTGAGAATAGAATTACCTGTTACAAACAAGGCCCCCAGTGGCAGACAGTTTTGACTTCAAAGTTGAATAATAAGAGTCTGGTGGAATCAGCTGTCCATAGTTTTTTTTTTATATTTAAGGGAAAATATCTATCGCAACAATGATATAGATGAAGATGAGGTTGGAGCAGTTATTTTGGTTTCTGTTGATTTTTAAAAACTGTTACCTATGGTTAGTTAGTGTGATTCAAGCCAACTCGTGTTGAAGCTTAAGGGTAAGTACTCAATTTTTGTTTATTGAATTGTAGTTGTGATATTTTACCTAAACCCATGTCATTTTTAGAATTTTAAGGCCTGGGCAATTCGATTTTTGTACTGATTTCTTCCGAAAAACTCGTTTTCGAAAAACCAGAATTACGAGGGATATCCAGAAAGTAAAGTTAGAAGTCCCCTGAAGGGCACAGGGAATTTTTTTTCGTTACGAGTGCATACCTGCTTGTAGAGGGGTTCGTAACGGTCAAAATAAGCCCAACCCCGTGTCAGTCAGTTGAGAAATGGCGTCGCAGGAGCACTTTCCGTCAACCTCTGAAAGTGCTGTTCCCTCCACCTGCGAGATTCGGTCAGTCATCAAGTTCCTGTATATGCGTCACGAATCTGCTTCTGAAATCCATAGTCAGCTTGTGGCCACTTACGGACCTAAGGTAATGTCACGTCAACATGTTTTTAAGTGGGTTAGGCTTTTAAAAAAAGTTAAAGTCCAGTTCACAGAGCGGAAAATCATGGCATCGGTATTTTGGGACCGGAAAGGGTTGTTTTTGGTGGATTTTATGGCCAAAGGGACAACCATCAATGCTGACGCATATTATGAAACCCTTGAAAAATTGAAGAACAGCATAAAAAACAGGAGGAGGGGGTGCTGACTTGTGGTGTGTCTCTCCTTCACTACAACGCCAGACCCCACACCGCTCGTGTGACCCAAGCCCTGCTTGCATCCTTTGGATAGGATATTGTGACCCACCCACCATAGACCTTGCGCCCTCAGATTTTCATCTTTTCACTAAATTGAAAGAGTTCTTGGGTGGAAAACGTTTTTCTAACGACGAGGAGGTGATTGAGACTGTCTGGAATTGGCTTTCAAAGGTGGAGCAAAGCGTATACGACGAGGGTATACAAAAGCTGGTGCCGAGAAATGTTGATCGGGATGGCGATTATGTAAAAAAATAAACATATATTTTGGAACATAAATTTGGTTAAAATATATGCACTTTTCGATTTTCGGCAGCAGTTGTAACCTTATTTTCTGGATATCTCTCGCACTACTGTATCTGAACTGATTTTCGAAAATCTAAAACGTGCACTATCAAAAGAAGATCCTAGAATTGCTAGAAGCCTATAGGGAACGTTCTAAATACTTATTATAGGCGTGCAATTGAAGAAAATAGGGAATATTTCCTTAGACCTTCCTGTCCTTCTACCCCACATACCTTGAAACCTAAAAAATCTCACTTAGAGGTGGGATCGAGTTTTTCTTGGGCGATTACAACGGTTTATAATCGAATAATAAACCCAAAGAGCGCATACTTAAATATCTGAGCGCTCATTGCTTGGAAGGTGAAACTGGTCTTCTCAATCAGTCGAATCAACGTACGCTTTGAGAATATGGTCGATCGGGTACTGAACCACAATAATACCTGGTGTCAGCTTGGCAGCGAAAGATGTTTCCGCGCTCGACGTCGACGGCTCTACAGAAAGCGAATTGCTCGACAAGGGAATCGATTCTTGAGCGTTGATCGCCGGGCTCACCAATTGTTGAAGGATTTGCTTTTTCTCCGAAGCCGACGACTTTTTCGTCGGAGTCGAATTATTACGTTTCTTCCGCGGGCTCGGACTTGCTATGGAACAAAGCGGGAGGAGGAAAAAGGAATACAATTACGCTCCAAAAATAGCGTCCGAAGCGATGTACAAAAGCATAGATTTCGGAGATATGTTTTTTACAAACGTGCGCATTTTTCAAGTAGATCGCATCCGTATGTACACTGTGCAAAATTTGGATCACTCCGCAAGATATCGAACACTGTGCAACAACATTCATTTTAAATGATTATTTTCAAATTAAGAGCTTAATTGTCCAATGAACAGTACAGGTGAAGAGTGTTTGACAACCATTCTCACGAGTATAGAACGATTTTTGTAGCTATGAAAATTCTCGAATTAAAATTACTAATATAGACATTGATTCCACATACACTTTTGTCTGAAAAGGGTTGGATAGCAGAATTGTCTCCCCATTGAAACTCCCCCAAAAATACCCATAATATTGAGGTAGCGATTGGTTAAAGAATTGAGCCTTTGTCGACCAAGATTGATTTTTGGTGAAAATTTCGAGAATTTAGCTTTTATAGTTTTGTCAGAAAAGTATTGACGGCGTACAGAATTTTTCAAAATTTATCATCTTTGAATTCTACATGCTTTGAAACGGAGAACATCAAACTTTGCAGGGGTTAGAATTTTTTTCTTAGGCGATTACAATGGTTTATTATCCAATAATAAACCAAAACCAGTGACTTGATATTTATAACCTCTATATTTGAAATCTCGTATTTGATTGCCTCTCATAGCATTCCTTCAGTCCTAAACTAAAACTAGAGGGCTAAAGCTAAATCGATTGTCAGACATAGGTTTCGCAGGAAAAAGAAGGAAGAAGGGATTTACATGACAGTCACAACGCAATGTTGGACATATTTCGCAATTCCATAATTCAAAAATCCATCATGAAGGGAGGTAAGCGTTCAAGCAGTGTACAAAGCAGATGAGTGACAAGAAGGGAGGGATGGGAGACAATTGTGGAAGTCCGTGTGCTATCACTTTACAACATCGATGAAACGGTGCGTTTCAGACGAGTGAAATAGTAAAAGTTGGGAAAGGAGGAAGAAGAATGTATTTTTATCCATAAATAAAATCGTTCAAAGAATGGTAAGTTTTTGATCCGCCTAAAACAATAAGTCCTCGCTATAGCACAACAGGAAAAATTGCCGAAGCCACGGGAGCTTCATTTTAGCCAATTTTGCATAGCTCGCTATAGGAAAAAAACACGAATTTTGACTCAAAAACACATAAAAATCCTTTTTTTTATATGGAGTCATGCAAAATGATTATTGTCTTTTTCAAAATGGATACTCGATTTTTTTTTAGCAGAAAAATTCTCAGCTAAATTATTAAGATTGTTCAAAACTCGTGGCACTGTCTCTACAGTGGTTTATTATTCCTTTGCGCCCGTCTTCTCTGGCTGATGGGTTGGTTGTGGCAAGCGCTTTCGGTGTGAAGACACCATTGTCAAGCCGTGGGACACGAGATCGCTCGCGGGGGAAACTTCCTCTGAGGGACACTAGATCACTCGCGGAGGATACTTCCAATGCATGAATGGAAGCTGCAAGGAATGGAAGTTTCCTCCCCAAGCGATCTAGTGTCCCTCAGTGGAAGTTTCCCCTGCGAGCGATCTCGTGTCCCACGGCTTGACAATGGTGTCTTTACACCGAAAGCCCTTGCTACAACCAACCCATCAGTCAGAGAAGACGGACTCATCCAGGTATGTTAACTCACTTACTGGCGGACAAATAACTAACCTAATAACTTTGAAACGTAAAACGTCAAATTTGGAGGGACTTGAATTTTAAAAAAAAATTTCTTGGGCGATTACGATTGTATTATTGAATGATAAACCTAAAAGTAAACTAGCCGCCTCGCGTTTTTCCACAATCCATGCACAGAAAATGAATATTTGGCAATTTTTCCGGAGCTGTGCTATTTTTACGTCTCCCGTCGCTTTACAACGAAAATCACGAAAAATTACGAGATTTACGAAAATTTTGATGAAGAAGAAAAACAGGGAAAATTTTCCAAACGGTTGAGAAATTGAAAAACGTGAGACAGAAGTGGGAAATGGAGGATATGACGGGACGTGCTCTTACTTGAGCCTGTTATCAGATCATCTAGACTAAATGTCCTGCTGTGGAAATGGGCCGCTGGGGTTGGAGCGAGGGAGTGGACAAAAGTGAAGGTTTCCTTATACCGAGTCGGCCGAGCAACGTCTTCGGCTCTGGTCCGGTCCTGTTGCCGGTTCCTCCGCTTCCCCCGGCAGCCGCCAGGGCGAGTCCGTCACGTGTTGCACTAACGGCCAACGTCCTCTCCCGGACTGATGGACAATGGCGGTTAGAAATATCTGGACGGAACGAAAACAAACGGCTTTATCAACCCGACAACGTTCATTCGAGGATTTTATGGTACGAGAACGCTAAAACTTACATGGACGGTTTCTGTCGTTTTCTTCTTGAAGGAGTTTCTCCAATTTTTCAGGGAAATGCCTCTTGGCGCACCAAAAGAGGCCTAGGACGGCGAGGACAACAGTGACTGTGATGAGTCCGAGCCAAAACGGCTCTTGAAGCATCCTCTCGGACAGCGGCTTGTAGGGAATGTCGACGATACGGTTTTTGCACGTTGGACCTGAGCGAAATCGAAACCAATAGTTACACGAGGATTCGGTCTTCGAGATTCGTATTTAGGCGCAAAGTGGAGATTTCATAAGTGGTTACTCAGATAGCCGCTAGGCAGCGTGGACATCATGAACGGCGACAGACTGGCCAACGCCGTGGGCCACGGGCTCTAGGGGGAGGCTAGGGGGCCCAAAAAAATTATGACAGAGCCCTCATCATTTATGTTCAGGGGGTGTGAGGGGGAGAAAAACCAGGCAACTTGGTGAGGATTCAGTCCTCAACACTCAAGGCACAAGTTAGAGGATTCCTACTGAGCGGAAAATGCTTACACAGATGGCCGCTAGATTGCGTGGACATCATGAACATCAACACATCGCCCAGGTTAACCTCGATACTTGGACCATGTTAGGCGCGACCATGAAGATCTCATAATTATGTGCCCCTCAATATTAATGGAAATGGAATAATACTCTTCTTCTTCTTCTTTTTTTTTTTTTTTTTTTTTTTTTTTTTTTTGTGGATTTGTTGCTTTTTTTGTTCTTTGTTGTTGGGGTAGAGGGGAGGGGGAGAAAACCACGGCGACCTATTCTCCTGTTTTTTATTGCTGGCCTGCCAAGCACTTTCGCCCATTCGGGCATCATCAGGGCTTCGTAGCACCATTACAATGTATCCATGGCCTAAAATATTTTCGAATAAGTATTCGCAGTGTTGTTGAAATAGATTTAGTAGATTGAGTCACAGTTCTGGTGACGTAGCCCATGGCAGTGGCCGTTGTTACCCTCTGTACGATCTAGGAGTTTCTGAATACACTGCGTTTTGTAGAGCTGACCGGGTAAAGTGTACCTTGTTTCTTTTCTGATTTAAATCCTTTTTTCATCCTTTTATTCGTATAAAAAGATGGCCGATTCGACCGACGAAATGGAGCGTCAACGTAAGTACCTAAATCGACCTTTTTGATTTAACACAACTCATTCTCAGATTCTTCATTCGCTGGCCAAGCACTTTCGCCCGTTCGAGCATCGACCCCTATCTATGTGTCTTCACGTCGCACTGAGGAGGCCCGAGCGGGTGAAAGTGCTCGGCCAGCGAATAAAGAATCGAAGAATGAGTCACCTGGTATTCCTCCCCCTGGACACGGAAAAATGCGACAAGGAAAAGAACTCAACGTTTATAATAACCTCGTAATAGATATTGTCATAATAAAATCGTAAATAATGAATCCTAAAAAAATAAGACGTTAATAATAAATCATATATCATCATCAATAATAAACAATAAAATAATAAGTCAATATAGGTAATAAAATTGTAAAATAAAATATTAAATTATAAATAATAAACTAATTATAAACAATAAATCACCTTTCGTTCGAATTCGTTCGAATTTCATTGTTTTCACTTCAAATTCAAATTTTACGTCTAATTTCCTGTAAGAATCATTGATTAATCAAATTCGATCCGTACTGTAAGTATTTGCAACGGATTTTCAAAGTTGAAAAACGTAGGAGTGGCGTGGTATTAAACCTCGAAAAACTGATAGTTGTCGTGAAATTTCCGCCGTTTTAAAGTTAAATTCGGATTCAGCGTTCAATTTCCTATAAGAATAGCTTTCAAAATCGCTCAAAAACGAAAATTCAATTTTTTCACTATTACCGGAGCTCGGCCGTGAAAAACTCGATTAACAGAAAATAATTTCTCTGGCTCTGTTTAAAATTTTTTCGCCAAATTTTTTGCTATGTACGTTTGTAAGGCGTTCAAATGAAGACTCCTGCATATTAAAAATATTGATTAACATTAATTTTGGCCTCGAAAATCACCGTTAAAGTCCAATTTTTGAGCTTTCAGAAACTGATTTTTTTGGACCACTTGCAGATTTTTCCGAGAAATAAAAAAAATAACAAAAATACATCATGGTAAGACACAACTTTCCTCAAAATTTCAGATTTTTATCTGTCTTGAGAGACGAGTAAAAAATCGTTAACTGTTCGGTTGAAAAAAATCGCAGGGGGATCCCCTTGGATTTCTCGCGAAAAACTTTTTGGTATAGATTTCGCTCAAATTCAGCATAATGATAGTTGATGATGTGTATATCAATAATATATGCTTCATTCTTTGTTTATTTCGCACTAAATAGAGGAAAAGAACGTTTAAAGTTGAAAAATGTCATGTTTTCGCGTATAGTCTACTAATATTGTTGAATAACGCAAAAACGGTTGAAAAATGGATAGGTACATTACATTGGGAAAATGTGGACAATTAAATTACCTATATTTTGGTATATTCAAACATCTGAATTGACGACTTTTTGTTTGAGTTATCCACTGTGCAAGTTACAAATCATGAAAAACTTAAAGTTGTTACGTCTAATTCTGCTACAACTTTGCTCCAGTTGAAAAACCCAATACTTTATGATACTAAGTACAATACTATCCCCACTACCAACATACCAAATTATAGCAACTACTAACTACTACCTACTAACATTAATACCTATCGATTCCCACTCTCCATACACAAATAATTAACTACTAAACTCATACCTTTACCTATAATACCTATATACCTATACTACCATATACTATATACTATACTATATAATATACTATACTATATCATACTATATATAGTAGTGACAAGGACAACACCCCACCCAAACTATATGTAAGGCCCGAGAGGAGGGGCGCAGCCCCTCCGACGGGCCGACCGCGCGCGATAGATGAGGGGGGCATTCAAACACCACCAAATACATACCAAATTATAGCAACTACTATACCTACTATAATAACAACTATAAATTCCCTCTCTCCATACACAAGTAATAAACTACTACTACTCTATCTATACCTATACCTATACTATACTATATATAGTAGTGATAAGGACACTATAATAATATAATAATATTAATAATGGAATAATTATCGAAACTGAATTGAATAGTTTTCACTTAACAATGATATTTTGATTCCTCATTTCTCAATCGTACTCGAATTTTTTTTGGTTCAACAGTAGTAGTCTATATAGGTATTTTACTTGAACCGGAGGGAAAGAGCAAATTGAATAACATTGAATTGAACATAATAACCATAATAGGTACATATCGTAAATAATAAATCGTAAAAATGAAGCATTAATAATAATTCACCATATATCACCATCCATAATAAAACATAAAGTTATAAGAAGTCGAAATAATAAAATCGTAAATACTACCGCAAAATAGAATAGCCCATTATAAATAATAAATAAACAATAAAACACCATATTTCATCAACAACAATAAATCATAATAGATCGTAATAACCAAATCGTATAAACTATTGTAAAATAAAATCGCATAAATAATCATCATTATAATAATAAAAATAATAATAATAAAATAATTATCGAAATTGAATTGAATAGTTTTCATTTGATAATAATAATTTCTGATTTCTAATTCCACAATAGTTCATAGTTTTTTTTTTAAATTTAATAATAGTAGTCTTAAATGATATTAATTAAATAATATTAATAATATTAATCAAACAATATTAATTAAATAATTTTAATAATATTAATTGAATAATTTTAATAATATTAAATAAATAAACAAATAAATAAAAGTAGTCTAAATATTCTTGAAGGTAGCTTACCGTCCCACCAGGCGTAGCATTGGCAGCGGAAAGTGGCGTCGCTGTTTTCAATGCATTCGCCATGCGATTCGCAAGGGTTCGACGAGCAAGGGCGGATTCTCTCTTCGCAAGTGTCGCCCTTGTAGCCGGCTTTGCACGCGCATTTGAACTTGGTCTTGGTAAGAATGCACTCGCCGAAAAGGCACGGCTGCAAGTCGCAAAGAGTCAGCCCGCACATCATACCTGTATTTAGAAAGTAAATCGTTAGATGAATTGTTCTCCCTGATGGAATTCGCACGCTGTTGACCAGCTCACCTGTGAAATGGTCGACGCACTGGCACGAATGTTTTCCCGTTAGGCTGCTCGTGACGCATTTACCTCCGTTTTGGCAAGGGCTGGGAGCACAAGATTCGACTAGCGGCTCGATAAGGTTTTTCGGCATCAATTTGGCCTTGTAGGCTGGATCTGGAATGAAAAATGTAAAGTTCGCTGCACTGAAAATGTCCAAGAATGGCTTATGACCTAGACGTATATTTCTTGACATGAATTTTGTATCGCTTTCATTGGGGGAGAAAAAAAAAGAAAAAAAGTTGCTATAAGTTGTGCGACGGTTTATTCTTTGGCGTCTATAGCAATTTTAGTATATTATTCAATAAAAAACCATCGTAATCGCCCAAGAAATTTTTTTATCTAACCCCTCAAAATTTGATGATTTACGTTTCAAGGCATGCACAATCCGAATATCCGATAAAAAAAATCTGTCCGTTCGCCGACAACACTTTTCTGACGAAACTATAAAAGCTAAATTCTTGAAATTTTCACCTAAAATCAATTTCGGCCTGACAATGACTCAATTCTTCAGCCGAACCATTAGCTCAATTTCAAAGGTATTTTGGGGTGTTTTGAGTTCTTTGCCAAGAACTCTCGAGGTATACCCTCATGTCAAAATTCTGAAAATCTCCCAAATTTGACACAAAAGCTGCCATAACTCTAGAACCGATAAAGCTATCGACCCAGCGATTGTCTCATTCGATTCAGTGCCCAAAAATCTATAGAAATTGATACCCAATACACCATTTTCTAGAAATCCTTGGAAAATATGAATTTTCTCCCCCTCAAACCCCCCAAAAATACCCTTAAAATTGAGCTAGCAATGCGGTTCAAGAATAGGGCCGTCGGAAGACCGAGATTGATTGTCGTGAGCGATTAGAATGGTTTATTGTCGCATAATAAACCATTACAATGCGTGAACGTCTGTTACCTGGTTTCACGGTAACTGTGAGATTGATATTCGGCCCGGGTGACGTCCCGTAGATGGTTCGAACCCACAATGTATTCAACCAGGATTCGATCGAAAGCTGCGAACCGATGTCGTCAGTGCAGAGCCGCCAAAGGGTTCCATTATTGTCCGAATACCAGTCCAGCACTTCGATCGTGTTCGCCTTTGCGCAGCCGATTTCTTGAACCCCTGAAAATTCAAGAATTACTTCCCCCATGACCAAAAAGTGTAGAAATCGAAATAGCGTTGCTCTACGTACCATTCGATTCAGGAGGCCGGTTGAACTGAAGGTGTATCGTGTTGCCAAGTGGTGCAATTAGCTTTACTGAAACATCGACCGATCGAGGCGGCCCCGAAGGGAAATTCACGTGCAGAAGACGTCCCCAAGTTCTTAGTCCCATGTCGACAATCTGTTCATCCTTGACGTCACCAACTGGAAAATGATAATATATTTATATTAAAATATAAATATCAATTATTAAAATATTATTATCAAATATTGAAATATTAATATCAAAGATTAAAATATTAAGATCAAATATTAAAATATCAATATCAAATATTAAAGTAACATTATCAAATATTAAAGTAATAATATTAAATATTCAAATATCATTATCAAATATTAAAATATCATTATCAAATATCAAAATATTAATATCAAATATTTAAATATTAATATCAATTATTTAAATATTAATATTTAAATATTTAAATATTAATATATCAAATATTTGAATATTAATATAGTAAAAATAATCTTACGTACTTAAAATGTACAAACGCGTACTGGTTCGTAATGCTGTGTGAGTTTGCAGTTAATGACGAACGAATAGTCAAATTATCTTGACAACTGGGGATCGTTATTTATTGAATTATTGATCGTTATTAATTCATTATTAATTGAAGCACTTAAAAAGCGAATTATCACGTTCTTCGTAGAAAATTCTCAACAAACGCTATAGTTTTTATTTATTTTTTCTAAGCGATAACCTTAGAATTTTTTTTACATACAGGTCCTCCTTATAAATACGGCTTACCTGCTTTATAGATGATTTTATACCCTCGGCCCGCTGGATTATCACCGGTTCGAAGGGTAACTTGCATCCGTTCGCCAGATGAGACGTAAACACCGTCCGAGAGAAGAGTGGACGAAGAGAATGGCACCAAACGCCCTTCGCCGCCGCCTAGGTCCACTTCTAGAATCGGTTCCGCCGAATCGTAGTCGACCACTTCCAGCCAAACGCGTTTTCCAACTGGAGATATGAAAGAAAGAAGAAATTCTTGGATTTCGTTCCTCTTAGGACGAAAAAATTTACAATCTCTCCCTCAAAATGAGGGAAGTACGGTGTGTTGCACTAATAATAAAAATCAATCGACATTCAGCTGGCATAAAGAAACATTAAATGTTTCTAGAAATTTTCTAGTCCTCCCCAACATTTAATAATCATTTTTGCAGACTGGAAAAAATCAAAACTTAGTCAGTATGTGTATAACAAGGAAGTACTGTATGTGATACACTTGACAAGAAACAGAATTGATTCAATCGCCGTTCCAAACATTTCAAGACTTCGAACGTTCAAATATGTTGATTTTTTCAGCCAGTAAAAATCAAAATACAAAATATGCACAAAGGAAATCGTGAAAAACCTCATAATGTGGAGGTGTGTGACCCAATATACTAGAATTCAACCATCATCTACTCGCCATATTAAACATTTTAAGACCACAAAATATTGACTCTTATAGCCTGTAAAAATCGAAACAGAAAAAACGTTGAACGGTTATGTCTCCGAATCACTGCTAATGACTAACTTTGCCTGAACAGCAAAAAATGGAATACGGCGGAAGTACTGAGTGTGATTTTATTCCAATTTTTATACCTTATGTATTTCAAGTTATTTCTTTGTAATCAATTATACCGTGCGCCTCCTTCTCTTTTAAACAATTTTTTGTTAAATCTGCAAGTTTTTTGCATGCATTTCAAATAAGACAAAATTGCTCAACCGGCATTTGCCCAATTGATAATTTTATATTAATAGCTCTGTATATTTCTTCCCTTTTTCGTTTTAAAAAAAAGACCAATTTTCCCCTTTTCCTGATCGAGGTTTCCTCCAAATCGCCGCTTGAAACCTGGCAACACTGCTCCGAGAAATTGATCAACTCACCGGGTGCTAGAATCGTGGTCGAGCAGTCCAATCTCGGCAAAAGGAAGTTGGGATAGTTAGGACTCGCTAGATATCCTTGCTTAGCTGTTGTCGTATGAAGCGGACATCCAGAGACGTCCACGGCTTTCCACGACAGAGCGAAACCTTTGTCCGTGATTGAGTAGTCCGTGTGGAAATGTATGTGGACAACGTTCGTCGTCGATACCACGTGAAGCCTTGAAGATTATGCAAATAGAACGACGCTTTACATTAGACATCGTCATCGTCCGCTGATCACGTTTATGTTAGCATGCAGAATCTTGGAATTGGGAAAATGGAGAGCAATTATAAGCTTGGCTTGAGCGCGAGTTGAGATCTAATTTTCGTTAATGCGACACATCCAACTCAAAAACGCCGCAAATGTTAAAAAGATTTTTCAACCTCTCCCCTTCGAAATTCGATGTTCCAAATATCAATACATATTAAATCCAAATATCCAACAGAAAACACTCTATCCGCCCGTCAATATTTTTCCGACAAAACTATACAATATTCATGAAATTTTCATAAAAAATCATTCTCGACCTGACAATGGCTCAGTTTTTCAAGCAAATAACCAACTCAAATTTAAGGGTTGTTGGGAGATTTTAATAGGTGGGCAATTCGTATTTTTCAATGTTTTCAAGACATAAGTGTGTTTGGTATCACTTGCTAGAGAATTTTGGAAGCTGAAATGCTCGTGAAAGACTCTCTTCAAATACAAGTGAAGCGGATAAATGCGATTAATATAAAGAGATAAATAAGATAAATAAATAAAGCAAAGTGAAATTACGATATTCGCTAAAGAGTTTGCTCTCATAGTTGTTTGGTAGAAACGTTCGCACATTTTTCGCATTTTCGCCGGAGCAAGGAATAATAAACCGCTTGGCAATAATTGTCAGCATTATTCAAAAATTTATCATAAGCTGGAAAATTGCAAAAAAAAAAAATTATCACTCAGAAATCACATATTCTTTTTCATTTCTCCAAAACTTGGGCGTTTCTTACGGGATAATGTTTGAAAAAATATGAGACCTACATAAAATAGTTTTTATTTTTCACACTCAGAAAAATTAATTTTTTCTCAACCTTGGGGCCTAAATGTTGGCGGACGATTTAACGGAGAAATGTCAAGCGTTAAATCAGTGCAAGGAAGCTAGGAAGGTTAGATTAATTTTGGTCCTAACTTCTCTAGATTTTCTTTTTCATAGTGACCGCAGAGTCTTTTCGGATCGCCGCCAGTGACGCCAGGAGGGTCCAATACTTCCAAATAATCGTACAGACAGTTGGTCTGATATTCGAGGTCTAAAGCCTGCACCATCACCTGTGGACAAAAGCTTTCTTAGTCCGTGAAAATTCCCTCGGGCCGAATGCTTAGAGTAATTTTCTATACTTAACCACAATAAATTCTTGTTTTTTTTCGGAAATGAATTAATTTTTTTAATTTGAAATGATTTAAATTTTTAATTGAAGTAACTTTTTATACTTTACCACAATTCTTGTCTTTTCCGGAACTTATTCAATTTTTGTTTAATTTAAAAGAAATTAAATTTTTAATTAAAATAATTGTCTATACTTCACCACATTTTTTCCGGAAATTAATTAATTTTTAAAGTTTTTAAATAAATTAAATGTTTAATTAAAGTAATTTTCTATACTTTACCACAATTCTTGTCTTTTCCGGAAATTAATTACGTTTTTCAATAAAAAAATTAAGTTTTTAATTAAAGTAATTTTTTATACTTTGCCACGATTTTTGTCTTTTCCAGATTAATTTTTTTAAATTAAAGATTATTTTAAATAAATTAAAATATTAAAATTTAATTAAAGTAATTTCTATATTTCACCACAATTCTTGTCTTTTCCGGAAATTAATTATTATTTTTTTAAATACTAAATAGTTTAAATTTTCAATTAAAGTAATTTTCGAGACTACACCACAATTCTTGTCTTTTCCGGAAATTAATTAATTTTTTTTAATTAAAAAAATTAAGTTTTTAATTAAAGTAATTTTCTATACTTGACCACAATTTTTGTATTTTCCTGAAATTAATTATTATTTTTAAATATTAATTGAATTACAATGTTAATAAAAGCAATTTCTATACTTCTACTCAATTCTTGTATTTTCCGGAAATTAATTATTTTTTTTTAATTATAAGAAAATTAAATTTTTAATTAAAGTAATTTTCTATACATTACCACGATTCTTGTCTTTTCCGGAGCGCTGACTATAACCCAGAAGTTTAGATTGTTAAGGTATTGATCCGGATGTTGAGGCGAAGAAAGCGAGCCCTCGGTTCCGTTGACGGTTTGGTTCAAATTCATATACCGTCCGCTTCCTACGAAATAATGTATTTTCTCGATGAAAATTACGTTAGAAAATTAATACGGGTTGAAATAATTTTTAGATTTTTACCTGGGTTGTGTTTCTTGCATACGTAGCCGCCGACCATATCGCAAGGTTGAGCTGACCAGTAAAGACTGCTAGGGAGGAGAGGAGTAGGCGAGCCCATCCATTGCAGGCCTAAACATCTTTCGACGTCGTCCGAATGCTGCCCACCTTGCCACTCTCTACTGCCAGAGACCCAACCTAGGGCAAGCGAGTTCCAATATGAGCTCCAGGTGAAAGAAAAGCTCGTGCCTCAAGAAAATAGCTGCTCTGAAGTTTGGTCAACTGGGCTCATTTTTGGGGCTTGATACCCGGTACTGAGAAGAGCTGAGAAGAGAGTTCCATGTTACCATGGAACCATGGAGAGACCATGTTAAAGCCACAACGCCCGGTAACTAAATTATTTGAGATAATTCTCGTTTGAAGCTTTCTGTCTACAGACTCTAGGTTCAAAAAGCAGACGTGTCTTGGAAAATTCCCTATTCATGAAGATCCCAGCCTTGTGGAGCTATTACAGGACCCATTTAAAAAAAGGTTTATACAGAAGATTTTGCCTGAAGAGGCTCAGAGTGGCGAAAGCGCTAGAAATATAGAAATTCAATACGAGATAACGTCGCCAATAATGTCTCAACCTCAACCCCACGTCGAATTATTTAATTTATTTAGTTTATTTAGTTACTTAATTTTCTCTTAATTATCAATTTTAATGGAACACAGAGATGTTTGCTCATTTTGTAATTAATATTAGACCTGGTTAGGTGTAAGAATGGTCCATAGATATCGTGACCAAATCTTGCCAGATTTTGTAAATAAATCTATATTCATTCATTCAATCCAATGGATATGCGACGAATCACAACTATCCTTTCTATCCGAAATCTGTAGCGCTGAAAAGTCATAAACACGTTCTAATATTTGTCCAAATTTGTCCGTTGCATTCGACGGAACACCTCACCTGTGAAATCGAGCGGAGTCTTATCGGACCACGACCAACTGAAAGAGGTCGAGTTGGATTTGGCCCCGAGCCAATAAACGGCGCTCGTGCTGTATTCGCGCGACTCGCGGATTTTCCGCACGATGAAACGCTCTTCGGCCGCACTGTGAACGCTGGCAACTTCGCCCTGTCGGATTGGAACGAGGAATTAAATTAATTTAAATATTGGACGAGATTGAAAAATCAAAATGGAGCCTACTTCCAAATAAGAAGAAGAAGAAAAATGTTTATTACAGAGAAACAAAATTTCGCATTCAATAAAAAAACACAAGTGAAAATAAACAATATACAGCATGGCTAATTTTTAGCCGTCTGCCGGAAAGACGGGCATATCGCAATATTTAAACAATATAAAATTATATGGCACATTACATCAACCTTCACTTATGCGTGGCGGAGTTTTAAATTCAGAATAAAATATGAACGAGATTGCAAAATCAAAATGGAGCCTACTTCCAAATAAATACAGCCTATATTCAATTAAATCGGTCTATAATAAATTAAATCGACCTATAACCGTAGAATTCGAGAGTTCAAATTCCAACGATTAATTGTAGATTTTTTTTGCTCTCAGTACTGAAGTTGAAGTTTCAACACTCGATTTTTTTCCCGTCATGTTGATTATACTTCGAGAAATAGTTGTCCTGATGAAAACTGTAGAAAATTTCCTTTAGAATCGTTTACAAATAAAGAACAACGCGGATTTTTCGTTTTTCGGGTGAACAGTAAAAAAAAAATTGTTGTAGCTTCTCCTCAAACGCTAATAACTCTGTGGCGACTAAACAAACTAAGCTTTCAACTATAATAAAAATAAGGTTTTCAAAAGCCCTTTTTTGCCCCCGAGTATACAAGCAGAAATTCGCAAAAGAAAAAACTTCATAGATAAATTTTATATAAAAATGAAGAAAATCAAAGATTATTGCGAAGCCTAAAAAATCGGAGTATTTACACCCGACAAAGCTGTTTCTATTTTGAAAAAATCTGAGTAGATTAAAAAAATATGTTTTTTAAATATATATTTTTTGTTAAATATAATTGGGATACAACACATTTTGTTGTATTCGCATCAATCCGCTCTAGCTTGGCCAATAAAAAATCCAAGCCTAAAAAATCCGAGATTTTTCTACCCGACAAAGCTGTCTGTAGTTTGAAAATCTGTATAGACCAAAAAAAAAAAAAAAATACATATTTTTAAGTAAGTATAAAAATAAAATATTTTATGAATACCTATATATTTTGTTATTAAATATAATTGGATATAACAGATTTTGTTGTACTCGCATCAATCCGGTCTAGCTTGGCCAATAAAGGATCCAAGCCTAGAACAAGCCTAAAAAATCCGAGATTTTTCTACCCGACAAAGCTGTTTCTACTTCAAAAATCTGAACAGATTTAAAAAAAAAATATTTTTTTTTTAAATATAAAAATATAATATTGTATGAATATAAATTAATTTTTTTATTATATATAATTGGATATAACAGATTTTGTTGTACTCGTATCAATCCGCTCTAGCTTGGCCAAAATCGTTTAAATTTCCAATCCGTGCACGTTTTCGTTAAAAGAATTTAATAACCTTCGAAGAACTGTTGTAAAAATACCAATTCCTGCGAAAACGTTTCACTTGAGTAGCGGAAATCTGCGAAAAACGCGATTTGAAAAAAAAACATAGTCTAAACTTGCTAAAAAAAAAAAAAAATTATCCATTTATGAAAAAAAAAAGAGTAAAGCAAGTGGGAATTCTCCCATACGGGCTTCATCGGAAGACAGCTTCGCTTAAGACTTGGCAACCGATCAATTTTCAGCTGATCCGAATGAAATTTTCATACAACACGCTGCTCTATGAATTTCTGAAGCGATGCCAACCTCGAGTTCGCTACTAAACTAATCATCCGCCTTTCGAGGAAAACTGAAACTACGAGATTCTGAATGTCCGCCGGATTTTCGAAGAGGATACTTTTCAGGGCCGCCTATACGCGTCTGGAACCAACTTGGCTACGGGCCAAGTAACATTTCGTCGCCACTTCGAGCCCTATTTTACTGCTGAGAGGTCAGAGACTTTCCGTCACCCTTTCTTGGATGCTTGACAACTTCGCTGATTCTTCGTGGGCCAAGCTGTTCTCGAATGTCTCCCTCAGGAGCTGAGCCTTGTTTCGGACCGATTTGGCCAATAAGGTTGATTACCGCAGAGGGAACTTGCGATTGATCGATGGTTTGAAGAGCTGCTGTTGCGTACTCTTGAATTCGCAACTCGAGAAACCCGTAATTCTTTCTGTGCTTTTGTTAAACAAAGGTTGAGCAATGTAGTTTATTTATTCCAAGTTAAAAATAGCCCGATTATTAACGAAAAAATTAAAAATTTATCTGTTTTTCGGTAGGAACGTTTACGAATGTTAGGAATAATAAATTAAAATCACAAATGGATAGTCTTCTTAAATGATTATTGAAGCGAAATAATAATAAACCACTGTACAATCATCTGCAGCGTTTTTCTCATCCCAATCACCCCGGCAGTGAGCTGGTCCTTGGGAAAAAAACAACAACCAACAACAACAACAACCAACAACAACAACAACGCAACAATAACAACAACAACAACAGCAGCAACAGCAACATCGCCACTATTAAGTAAAATCGCATTGTGAGCGATTGGTGAACTCAGCCCAGACTGAGAGCAGATTCCCGCTCGATCCGTGGCCGTACAGCTACAAAACGATCGAGATATAAGAATTAATTTATTCACCTTTTGACCGCGGCATATTTCGTTCGCAGTGTGCCACGTGACTTCAGGATAGCTGACGAAGAGATAGCAAGAATGGTTATACAGTTGCAACCTGTCTCCTCCGCACTCCGGCCAAGCTGAAAAAATCGACCCAACGTACTAATAATAAACGACTGTCGGTGTTTTATTGTATGGCATGTTAAAGTTGGAAGGAATCGTCTGTTTTGAAGGGGAAACTAATTGGAAAACTAGCTTGGAGAACCCAAAAAAGAGAAACGCGTGTATCAGGTTCAAAATGCGGAAGTGCAGTATGTGAGCCTAACATAACAATACAAGCCATCTTCTGTAAAATCGGATGATTTTTATGCACCTCCAGCGTCAAAGATATTGATTTTTTTGCGGCCTGAAAAACTCGAAATAGTCAATAAACCAATGAATATTCATTATGGCGGATGTACGGTGTGTGATCCTGTCGATTAAAAAACAAGTTGGGAAATGGAGACATTTTTAAACGAAGAGACCCGAATATACAAAATTTCACAAATAAAATAACTGGAAATGTGAACTATGAGGAAGTACTGTGTGTGATCCCGATAGTAAAAATGAAGCGATATTCAGCTGTCGTATAGAAACATGTTAAGGCCCCCAGCGTTCAAATATGTACATTATTGCGGTTTAAAAAAATCGAAATAAAGCAAATAACGCGGAACTGTATTTGTGATTTACTTTTCCGTTTCTTAGAATTCGATCCCCTGTTGCATGAAACGCATTCGTACGGTTTTAGTCGTTCGTTTTATTTTCGGGTCACGATTCGACGGTATTTTCCGAGCGAACATAATAGCATCATTGTCTGCGAAAATTCGCTGAAAATAATGTTATAGGTGTTGTGTTATTAGCACTAGAATCCATACCTGATCGATGGGACACCTGTTTACACCCTTTATAGTACCAATGTACTCCATATCAGTAGTAGTTGATATACGGGATTGAATAGATAATATTTATTATTTTTTAACCTTAAGAAAAAAATAGAATTTTGAAAAAAATTCCCTAAGAATAAAACAAATTTAATGATGACTAACCTATTTAGAACCTTCGACCCGGCAACAATCCCTCAGATTAAATTGAAGAACCATTTTAATTAAACATTTTTCTATCATTAGTCAACAGTAGTCGAACGAGCCTTAGTAATGAATTGTGAGGAAACCTGCTTTTTCGAAGCGTTGAAAAGCTAAGCCAGCACGACTCTCGAGTCGTGAAGGAGGGATAGCCCTAAAGCGGGATAACGTTTTTTTAAAATATTTTTTCGTGCTACATAGTCGCTGCACTCTTGCCATTACTCGAGTATTTCTTTTCAATGGTAAGTACGTTAAAAAAGTAAAATAAAAAATAAAAATAAATTATGCAAATAAAATAAAATGCCACTCACATTGTTCGATCGATATTCTCGCCTTGAAGCCGCCAAAATGGTACGAGTAGTCGCTGAGGAATTTTAGTTTGACTTCGGGCCCGGCGAGCTCTTTACGTAACAGTTTGAGCCGGTCGCTCCAGTCACCGCAATATCGATTCGTCTCGTTTTTCGTCTGGATTTCCACATAGTCGTAACTGCAACTGAAGTCGAGAATCCAAACGAGATCAATTAAAAAAAAAAAAAATGAAACCGTGAAAAATAATAGGAAAATGGAAGCTCTCGAGTCGATGGATATTGTATCGCATCAGGATGAAAACAAGGCTGCAAAAAACTGAATATTGCATTTTACTAAAGAAAATACCGCGCTCAAAAATAGTGCATGCGAGACCTTCTTTGACGCTGACTCTTATCCTATTCAATTCGCCTGGAAAGGAAAGCTTTCCTCCGATCCGAGTAAGCTAGCGTTTAATATGCAAAAACTTGGTTCACGAAGGACTAACAGAAAGCTTAGGGGTCAAGAGAGTTAAAAAAGCTTTAAAAGGTAAAGGACAGAAAACAACGGTCTCACCTACGGAGCAGCGCTGTAATTACTCTTTCCCTGGCTTGAATATTTTATACATTCGGAACAAGTTTTTTTCTCTTCACTCTTGGCGGCGAACAGATTTTTCAATGAAAAATACGTCACTCAAATGTCGAATTTCAAGTAAAAATGGTAATTTCCTTTAAATCACAGGGGCAATTTTTCGGAGTCTACACTGTAACATTGAATTGAGCTCGATTATACGACTAATTTCACAATCTCCCACAAAGCCCACGGACTTAATTTTTTCTTTCAAAATTATTTTTTTTTTTTTACAATTTTTGCCTTGCAATATTTGATTTTACCTCCAAATGACCGACATTGTATTTATTTATTTACTTTTCAATAACGAAGGTTTTTAGAGTTTCGAACTAATATAACTCCCTAATTTTTCAGATTAAACCTGATTTTTGCCTCATACGAGTCAATGGAACACTCGTAAATTAACGGAAATAATATACCTCGTACTTGAATACGAAATCGGATGGCTCCCTTTAGAATTATTAAATTTATCTCCTCTCTTTATAAATTTTATGCAACATAAAAAGGCCTTTCACTATAAAAATTGCTCAACGGAGGAAGACTTTCAAGTCCAAATGCGATGAATAGGCTCGCGCTTCAACATCAGGAAGTGGTCGCAGAGCGTGAGACTAAAGCCGTAGCTCTCAAGCGAACTCTTCCATAAGTAGAGTACTCACGACGGCTCTTCTTCAAGTACGAGCTCTTCGAATTCGAGGAATATTGTGAAAGCTGGTGGTGCAGTAACGCTCACGATGCAAATCACGTCGTCGGGGTAAGGACGGGGGAATTCTGGTGACGTCACCGTCGTCCTAGGGTCTTCTAGTGTCAGGCCAATAGTTCGGTTGCACTCCCATCGGGCCGCCTGCGTTTGAGGTCGCATCTTTTCTGAAAAAAAAAAAAACAAAAACAAAAAATGATTGTACTGTGGTTCATTATTCCTTCGCTTCAAGTATGATTTAATATAATAACCACCCCTTTGTAATAGTAACTATTGCGGACATTTATGATCGTATACAGGAGAAAATTCCTTATTGTAATTTTAATCATTTTTATTTTTCTTAATTTTGTAATTAGGAATGAAATTATTCGCTTAACGATACAGCTGAAGAGATTGTTTGACGCGCATTCCAACGAGTATAAAATGATTTTCATTGCTCCGAAAATTTCCGAGTTATACATTCATGTCCAATTTTTGAAATTTAACGGATGAATTCTTATATTGGACGTTCGGATTCTACATGCCTTTGAAATGTAAAACATCAAATTTTGGAGAAGTTGACAATTTTTTTCTTGGGCGATTAAAATGTTTTATTATTGAACAATAAACTAAAAATTAATCGATAAATAAGATAAAAAAAGTAATCGTTTTTCTTTGAAACTGTGTTTTTTCGAACATTTATACTAGCCAAAAAAATGGAATCGAATTCAAATATAATTCTTCGGCAAAATCAAAGTAAAACAAACGAATTATATGTTAAGATCAAGAATGCTCACTGAGGAAGAAATTCGTGAGATCTTGAGCTCCTCAAAGGAGTTCAAAAACTTTTTTTCAAGCAAATATTACGCATGACGCGTGTCGAATTGGGAAAATCGTACAATAAATTTTTCTTACGGGATTTCAGCGGCAGTAAATCCTTAGATTAAATTTTTCTCTGGGCCCAAAAAAAGAAAACCCTCCCTTCCGTAAATCAGCCTAAACCGCAAATTACACTCGGTTTCAGCCGTTCAACTGATTCCACCTGAGCATTTGTCAACGTCGACGGCTAAACTGTAGAGCAGCGTGCGGTGGATATTACCGAAATTTGCAAATCGTCTCTCGCTCAAAGCGTCAGCTGCAGCGTCCCAGGCTATTCATTACCGCCGTCGGGCAAGAGATCGTTACAGGTTCCCAATCAAATGCAGCCCGGGAATTGTTTAAGCCCTATAGCATTCCAGTGTTGAGCAGCGTTGATGAATTATAAGCAACGCTGTGTACTGAGCTAATGAAGGCAAACAACACGTATGATACGAATTTGGAATTTCTCTTCGCTTTCAATACGCATCTCGATTGGATAATTGCAATAGGAAATATTGACATGCGATGGGATGAAATTCCTGTGACGAACATTCTTCTCATAGCAGAGTTACAAATATTCGATGTCCAATATTTGTTTATTTATGAATATAAACGAGCACAGCTCATGAAACGTGCATCAAAGAAACTCATATTAGGTCGATACAATCTAATAACATCAATATATTGCAACATCGATTTATCGGGGTAAAATATCAAAATTTTAATTTGATTTTTTAAATCGTTTAGCGGCTACTCCAGTACTCGACAAGTTCTGTGTGCCATCTTATAAACGATATTCGGTTATAAAATGATCGTTTTTAGAACGCTTTCAACTTCTCGTATAATAACGGTGCGCAAAACCGTGAATACACTACACGTTGATGTTCGAATATTCCTAGAATTGAACGATTAAACGAACTTACCTGTGAAGTTCAATCGTAATTATGTGCAGGCCCAGTCCGAAGACACCACGTGAGCAATAATACGCAGCTCCTCGGTCGGGGAGCACTAACACCGATACTTTTAAAGAGACAAACTATGTCTCCCGCAGCTCTCCAGATGGCACCCTAAGTAGTAAGTAGGGCCCAGTGACGCGCGCTGCAATCCAACTTCAGTCGTTCAAAGATTATATAAAGTTGATGATGATTTGGCAAGGGGGGGAGGGTAGGGGACGTGGTGTCTTCGGACTGGGCCTGCACATAATTACGATTGAACTTCACAGGTAAGTTCGTTTAATCGTTCAATTATGTGTCAGCCCAGTCCTCAGACACCACGTGAGCAATAATACGCAGATGTTCAGAGATATCCAAATCAACATCAACTTCAGATTCATGAGACGTTATCCAACTCACCACCAATCAAGATATGAATCAAATATTATATATTATGACAGTAAAAGCTAAGTCAGCCACAAGAAATAAATCCAAACGAGAAAATTCGTCCACTAAGGGGAACTAGTAAACACAGTATGAAAAAAACTAGATGAGATTTCAACTGGGCGATTGTAGAATTTTGCAAACGTCGCAGTCTGCGTACTCCAACCCACTGATTTTTGAATGGTTTCAATTGAGAGACCGCGACGAGCAGCTGCCGAAGTTGAAGCATGGCGGACTGAGTGCGGCTTGAAGACAGAGCAGTTGATGCCCGCAGCGGCCATGATGTCTTTTACCCAACGGCTTAATGTTTGTTTCTTCACTGGAGCAAAAGGGGCTGTCAACGTAATAAAAAGTTCGTCACATTCCGGAGGACGAAAAGGACTTGTGAGGGATAGGTACAGTTGCAAGCAGGTGGCTACACACAACGCTCGGTCCTGATTGAATAGGGGTAAATCAAGGCAAGGTTGGTAGCTGTTTGGTCGGGAAGTTTTCAATATATCAGGGATGTAAATCTTTACCCCTGAGCTATACCTTTGAATGTTAGATATCTTTATGGAATGAATAGTTTGAAGTCTATGGCCTGAGGATAAACAGAGCAAAGTCACTAACTTTTTGGAGACAAACTTGATGCTGCAATCAGAGGTGGTTTTGAAATAATTCAAGATTACTTGAGGGTCCCAGGTGCTTGAGTATCTAGGGTTAGGCGGGCGCTTACGGAAAATTCCTTTGATGAATCGTTTGATAGTAGGGTCGTGACTGATGTCCCTGTCTGCAATGAGTGATATTGCAGCACGATGGGTATTAAATGTGCCATACAAATGAGAATGATTGTCTAGGACTTGTTGCAAAAACGACAGGACTTTCGGAACTTCTGTCATGAATGGGGAGCACTTACTGTTGCGACAGAATTCCCACCACAATCTCAGCGACGACTCATACTGTTGCATTGTAGAAACTGCGATACTCCCAAGCAGTGTATCGATTACGTCGTCTGGGATACCCTTTTCGAGGAATGCTTCCCTGACAAAAGAGCAGCCACCAGGGTAAGGTCTGTCGAAAGGGGGTGTGAATCCTGAAAGCTGAAAGAAGGTTTCAGAAGGTCGTTAGAAGGGCTGAAAAATAGGAGCTCTGATATTGAAAGTTTCATAAACAGAGGATACCAGCTTTGGGCTCGCCAGTATGGAACCACAACAATTCCCTCTGCCCTATCCACAACAATTTTTTGAAGGGTTTTCAAAATTAAATTAAAAGGAGGGAAGGCGTAAAACCTTTCTGGCCCCAGTCCAGAGTGAATGCATCTACTTTCCATGAGGCTACATCTGGATGCCATGACACAAATCTCTCACACTTGGCGTTAAGAGATGAGGCAAATAGGTCAACATCCGGATACCCGAATTTGTCGACAATTTCGAGAAATACGTCCCTATTCAAGGACCACTCTGTATCTGGATGTTTTGCTCTGCCTTCTGAAAAAATCCTGGACGCATAATCAGCCTCATAGTTATCTGACGAGCAGATATATGAAGCAAAGATCCATAGGCCTCTCGTCTCACACCACCTCCATAGCTTCGAGGCCACCTCGTGAAGGTGAGGGTATTTGGTACTCCCCATTCTGTTAACGCAGGCTAGAGCGGTAGTGTTATCCGTTCGAATTAGAATGTTACAGTTAGAACACGAAGAAGCAAAGGTTTTTAGGCAATTAAAAATGGCCTGGAGTTCTAAAAGATTGATATGATTTTTTTGGATTAGGTCATCCCAAGCACCATGGGGGCTCACACCATTACAGAACCCTCCCCAACCTGAGAGACTTGCGTCTGAGAATATTTCCATCTGGTATGAGCCGAACCTTAAACTGTTAACAGAACGGGGGAGTGCATGGAGCCACCACTGAATCTCAGGGATTACGGAAGGTGGAAAAGTAATGCGAGCGTTGTAATTCTCAAAATTATTCGCTAAGGCATAACATTTCTCACGTTCCATAATTTTCGTGTAAACCCGCCCGTACTTGACAGCAGGGCATGCTGAAGATAGGCAACCTACCACTTGAGCCAATGTTCGAATTCTGCAACGTTTCTTAGAAGAAATTGAGGTGAGCATTGCAATGATTTTTCCTCGTTTCTCTGCAGGTAAGGATATGGTCATTTGAACCGTGTTAAACATAAATCCCAAATATTTGAAATTTCTTTCGGGAACCAGGGCACTCTTTTCCCTGTTAATGATAAAACCCAGTTTTTCGAGTAGGCTGACCGTTTGTTTCACATGTAAGTCACATGTCTGATAGTCTTCCGCAACGATACAGAAATCATCTAAGTAATTCGAACAAAGTATACCTTGGGAACGCAACTCTTGTAAAATTGGCTTACACAGCTTTGTGAAAGTGTATGGAGCGGAAGAACACCCAAAGCAGAGACAAGTGAACTGGTAAAGTCTGTCCTGAAAAACAAATCGTAAAAATTTCCGATCATGAGGGTCCACAGCAAGCATGTAATACGCCTCGCAGAGATCAATTGTGGCTCCATAGAAATTTGGCTGTATCAGCTGAGCAGTGGTTCGATAATCTTCCATTTTAAAATGTGGGGCCTCAATGAACAAATTTAACTTTTTCAAATTTAAAATGAACCTCTTTTTCCCGCCCGACTTATCAGCGAGGAAAATAGGGGATACGAACTGCTCAGGATCTGGCAGACAGGGTTCGATTGCCCCAATATTCAGCAAATGTTCAATCTCAGCCTGCATGGACAAATTTTCAGGTCCAAAAAGGGGACATCCTGTAGCAGGTCGAACTTGGGTAGGGGGAGGAAAGTCAATGAATGGCAGCCGGTAACCTTTGATCCATTTCAAAATATTAGGGTTAGAAGTAATGGATTCCCAATTTTTATAAAAATTACTGAGACGACCAGCATAACCAGAACTCACCTGAGCCGTATCTATCGTCGTTGGCGGCGAGCTTGGTAGAACTTTCGAGGTGGTTCCCGACGGTTTGAAACTCTTGGATGTGAGGTTTGCCCTTTGGGTTGGCCTGTCTCCCTCGCACGACGACCGGGGCGATGGAAGTTTAAATTATTCCCGCTTGAAGGAGGTAGACGATTGGGGGGGAAATTTCTTAGGAGGCGCGTATTAGGAGGGGCAGGGGGTTTTCGTGAAATCTGAATATTTTTCAATTCCTTGCCAGCCGATTCGATATTTTTTGCAGTCTTCAAGAGTTCCGGAAGGTCAGGAAAAAGAGATGTGGTAATCGGGGAGTCCTTAGCCAAGTCGCGTACCTTCTCATTTAGATGGGAATAAACCCCAGATCTTCGCGATCCTGAAATTTTGTGGAACAAGGAAGTCAACATTTTTCCCGAGTCAAACAAGGAGGCCAACAATGGTTGTCGAACTTCGGCAGGCAAGTAACGCAAGATTTATTGCGTAGAAGGACATTAATTCCACTGCCTAACGCGCACAGGGACTTCCCCAAAATTTTTTGTCTTCCCGAATTGATATCGTCTATATTCAAAGTGGGTTGGGGAATTATGGATTTTAATTCCGGATTCAGGATTGGCGGAGAGAGGAGATCGAAATTGTTAGGGAGTTCATATTTGTCCAAAAGCTCTTTCAAATCCGCATTAGGAGTCCCTTGAGATAGAGTGTGGCGCCACCTAGGAACTAGGGCAGGGTGGAGTGAAAAGGAGGAAATCGGAACTGATTCTGGAACTTCCCCCAACAGGTTCAAGACATCCTCTGGCACTCCCAGAGATATTGAGGAAGAAGATTCTTGTCTGGCCCCCAAACTAGACCTCTCCAAGTTTTCTATAACCAAGGGCAGGTCCCCTGAAATTCCAGAATTGCTATTAGGAATCACCTCCTCAGGCAAACCTCGGCTCTCCAAAGAGTCATGTCTGTGACAAGAACGTAGCGCTCCATCGATCGATCGAGAGCGAGACCTTGAGCCTCCGACTCATTCCTGGTAACAGAGCGTCTTTCGCAATCTCGGGAGGAACGAGGAGGTCCTGAAATTTTTCGGGATGATCGCTTCGTTCTACGTCCACTGTCTGAATCGGTGCTCCTGCACCGGTGACTCGAACCGACCCTCTTGAGTCGGGTTTTAGAATTGGCACTCCTGCGCCGGCGATCATAATCGACACTCTTGTGCCGGCAACCAGAATCCGCACTCCTGTGCGAGAAAACTGATTGAATTTCATCCGGCCTGTGCACAAGGCGAGCCTGGTAACGGCCAAGCCTTGATTCCTTGTGATCGTCACACAAATCCTTTCGGCACCGCACAGGCGATCGTGATCGTGATGTGGAGGGGGAACTACGCGTTCGACGTCTGCGCTCGTTTCTACGGTGTGAAAGCCGACGAACTTTTCGTCCCAACTTTCTGAATTTTTCCAACAATTTTCGATGACGGGAAGACGACGTTGATTCTTCAGAAGATCCTCGACTCATTCTGAAAGACAGTACGGTTAGTGGCCAACTTAGCATTACAATGAAAAAAATTAAGTTACTTACGTTCTACCATCCCTTCAGAAACAAAATGGCTGGAACCAGAGAAGGGGTTCACTCGCAAGAACTTGCAAGGAAAACTCGCCTCCCTGACGGCCTCTTTGCAAACTCTATATAGCGGTTTCCGCAATACAAATAATCGGACGGCAATCATCAGAACGAAAAAATTACTTGAAGAAAAATTATGCGCGTTACTTCATAGAGAAAATCGAGAAAAAGGCTGCAAAAACGTAAAGCACCGATGTCGTGCACACCGAAAACGAAGACTGAAGTTGGATTGCAGCGCGCGTCACTGGGCCCTACTTACTACTTAGGGTGCCATCTGGAGAGCTGCGGGAGACATAGTTTGTCTCTTTAAAAGTATCGGTGTTAGTGCTCCCCGACCGAGGAGCTGCGTATTATTGCTCACGTGGTGTCTGAGGACTGGGCTGACACATAATAATCTATCCTTTCTCCAAAACGAATCGATATAAATCGAACCGAATAATAAAAATATTAGTCTTGGAGAATAATCGTTTTGAGAGTGGAATCGATACTTCTAGCAATCGATTCTATTTACGATGTTTTCTCTGAACTCATCTGAAACCTGGTATTTCCTAGAATTCAAAGGAATTCAAGTGTCTTTCAGCTTCACCTACAAAGCCATTCATTTAAAAAAAAATTCGATAGGCTCTGAATAGTTACTTACTGAAAAATACACCTTGAAAAAATTAGATTCAAGACGTTAATTTTCAAAAATAATCGATTTTTCGAATAATCGATTTTCATAAGCAAGCCTACTACACATAACAAGGAAGACATTAAGGTGGAAAATATTCCCATAGTTATTTTAATATCTGCAGCTGTGTCATTTTCTGCACTCACCGCCAGACGTCAATCGTTGGCAGAGGTAGAAGTTCAATTGATCGCAGCTCCGGTCGTTCCATTTGAAGGAATCCGACATTGATGGAACGAGCGGAGCAGGCCGGGAGAATTTACGTCTCAGCTCGACGCAATCTTGACCGCTGAGACCGTCGTCGTTCGGTTGTTTGTTGACGTCGCCTTCTCCCTCATACCAGTCTATTTGATAGAAGAGCATAGATAGTTAAGATAGATATAATTGATGAGGTAATATAAGATAAGAAGATGTGATGGGGTATGATTGTATGATATGAGCTATAGATTAGTTGATATGATAAGGCGATATGATAAGATAATATATGATAAAGAGTTACGATATGATAAGGTGACATGATATGACCAGAAGGGATGATATGATCTGATGAGATACTGTAGGAAAATGAAGCTTCCTTCAGAATTTAATACTGCACGAAGACGTGGCAAAACTCTCATACGTCAGCGATCTGGCTTAGTATGCAGCAGGGGTTCAATATTCAATATTTCAGACAGTAGGAGATGATTAAATGATACTGTATAATGATATGATGAGACAATTATGATATGATGATTATTAGGTCATATTTTATATTATGTTCGACGATTGATAAGGTGAGAATTTAGAATAAAATTGTGTGATAATAATATATAAGATAAATTGATTAAATTATATGATAAGATTGATAAGATGATATAATAAGGTTGTCTCTTCCTTAGCAATGGAAGAGACAACAGCTGACGTGGAAGAAGGCTCGAGATTTTTTTTTAGTGTGAGGAAAAATAAAGCAACATTAATATTTCGACATTTGTCCTTTATCAATTTCAATTGTCAATATTTCAGACGTTAAAGATGATACAATAATATGATAAGATGAGAAAATATCATATATGATAATGATCAGGTAATATGTTAAGATGATAGGTTATGGTAACTTATTTACTGGGTAGAATTAATTTGGGGTAAATATCTATTCGCCATGGGAAGTTCGCCTGTTAGGTTGCCAAACCTGTCTTTGTCAACACTGGGTCCCATGAATGAAGAGACAAAAAAGAGTGGATTTCTATCGTTGTGACCGCCCTTGTCATCATCGCCGCCTGCACCGCCCCCAAAGTTCGTCGGACGCTTCGTTCCCAGGTAAGAACTTCCCCATGAGGTTAAAAAATTATAGACTTCCTTGTTAAGATCGAAAATATAAACACATACAGTCCACTATAAAAACCGACGTGCTCTGTACCTAGGAGGGTAGCATTCGTTTATGTCAAATTCAACACCATCATGGTACCACGTGATTTTAGGTGATAAGATATGATAAGATTATAATTATATGATAATGATAAGATGATATGATAATGATAAGATTATATGATAATGATAAGATTATATGATAATGATAAGATGATAAGGTATGATAACACGATCGGACCATTTAAGCCCGCAGAATGCTTGAAAATTCCAATATTGCTTCAATTCGAAATTATGGCGCTGACTCGTTATCAGTTATTGGTGTCATAACTTGGGCGACTTTATAAGTAATTCGGACGAATACACATCGGCGCCAAGTGCGGTTCCCGTTGCACTTTAGATTTTCCTCCGGCGCCGGCTATAGTAACAATATAGCTACAAACAGTACAACGGTTGTTTGAAGTAGAGAAGCGTGGGCCGTCAGGATGTAATCTGGTTTATTGCTTCCCGCAGACGAGAAATGTCGACGGTTCATTGTTTCGCCTACCAATGTCTGGGCTATTTCGTATGCTCGACGCGATCTCTATTCAGATAGTCTGAGAATAATTCGGAACCGTTGAAAACGCTCGTTCGCTATCAGCACATGCAGAGTTGGTGATCGGCTGAGCCGAAAGTATATTAAATTGCAGTATACTTTGAAATAGCATTATAAAATGCTAGACTTATTTATCACTTCCACGATTTTACTTTCGTGTTTACGCAACAATTGGATTAATTGCGGTCGGCGAAATCGTTGATTTCTAAAGGAATAAATTAATGTTCAACCAGTTGTTAGGAAAAATACGGGAATCGTTTGGGAGTAATAATCACGTAATGAAAGTAGAGCGGTGCAAGCGTTCAATTCAACTAATTATTTTATTATTATTTATTAACGATTAACGATTTATTAATAACGGTTTATTATTATTTAAAAATGTAAGTATTACTTACAACTATTACTTGATAATTACTGTATTTTTGTTTATATTTATATTTTATTATTATAATTATTTTTGGACGAATAGTAATTATTATTGTTAGTAGGGGAAAAAGGCCGTTTCTGCAACAGCGGTGTACCAACTGCTGTACGGAAAGTTTTCCACACAATTTCCCTGTTTGGGGATTTTTAAACTGTTGATAATAATATTTATTATTAACAGTTTGATTATTATTAAAATGATTATATAACCATTTATTATTTATAACGATGCATGATTATTTAGTCAACGATTTATTCGATTTAAAAGTTAAACATTGCATTTTAGGTTATGGATGTAAAATATCCTTAATTTAATAATTATCACATTTAACTTTCTCGGCCGCACGAATACACGTATGCCCATATATTATGACACCGACTGCTGTACTTGAAACATAAGTTAACATGTACCTAGCGTGAAATGAGTTTCGAAATAAAATTACTACGACCGCGATACGAACGTAAACAAAAGACGTTAAATGTGAACGAAAAAGGAAAAAGCTTTTTTATTCAAAATGGCTTAAGATTTTTATAGATTTCAAGGGGTGAGAATTATCATTGGGCGGTTCGCTGATAAGGCTGACCATGTAAACATCAGCTCGTGACAATCGCGTATTTTATATAGTTTTCAGTGATTTTTTGCTGCGATTTTTTGCACAGTGATACGTTTTGGACAGCTCTAGATTCTAGTCGATCATTTTGTGTATAGTTCGCCTGGGAAGTGTGATCAGCACCGAAACCGATTGCCGGTCCGTTTAGGTTGGGGCGCAGTGCCTTCCGTCGTAGTGACTGATTCGTCGCATTTCGCGGATTTTCTGATCTCTGGACGTCACCCCGGGTTTCTTCTACGATTGAAATTCGCAAGTAGGTCGTAATAAACCCTTGGATCAAAACCAGTGTGTTTGTATCACTCGTGGATTTCTGTGGATAACGTGGGGCTCCTGATAGCGGGTGTTCCGGCAGTCGCCGCGGGATAGCGTAGATTTGCTGCCTTTACGCACGGATTTTGAATTTGCGCCTTGCTGCCGGCCCGACCTGACAACCCGGCGTGCTCTGCGGGCTGTCTACTGCTGATCCGTATCAACATTACCTACCTACGTTACCGCTGTAGTGCGGGCGTGCGTGTGCCGCGCTACGAGCCGCATCTTGTCCGGTGTTGCTTTTGCAAACGACGGTCATCAAAGAATAACGTGACCCTCTTCAACTGAAGCAATGTCGACCACCTTGGAAGACGTAATGAAAGAATTGGTGACCCTTCGTGGTATTAGGGAGGATATTACCGCCATGAATGTAAAGCTGGAGAAGTTGAGCATTATCGAAACAAACTTGGCTGAGCAAAAAGGGACGCTGAACGTCCTATCCTCCCGTTTGCAGGACGTAGGAAGAGAAATGCGGGGCTTTTGAGGCGTTCATGAAAAATAGCCATGATCGTGAAAGATTGAAAATTTGATAATTTTCAACTGGAGCCGAATAAAGACCTCTCGCTTAGGCGGGCAGTCATGGACTTCCTCAGAAATAAACTTACCCTGGAGATCTCAGATAGGGAAGTTATTATGGTCAGATTTCTCGGTAGGAGGTCCTCACCACCGCCAGTGTTGGTTGGGTTCTCAACTCCGGCTGTCGTATTGAATGCTTTCGGAGGCTAAGGCTCTTGCGGGCACCAGGATTTCCTTGCGGGAGGATCTCCCCTGAGGGCGTTCGAGAACTTCAAAAGCAGCTGGTGGACTTTCGTAGGTTGGCAGAGAGCAGATGGGATGCCAGCCTATATTAGAGGTGATCGCTTGATGGTGAATGGGCAACCATGGTCCTGTAGAGGAGCTGCGTTCCGCCTTCGAACGGACAGCGGACATTAAAACCAAGTGAAGAACATGACGTCGGACAGAAATCGAGAGTCTCTAGCCCAAGGCGACGTAAAAGGGACCAGGCTTTCAGCCCCGAGCAACTCAAATGGTGAAGAAACCCAAGCCGGAAGGGAAAAAGGCCAACTCTCACACGGGGACTTCATCTGGAAAATCACAATGCGGAGGCGGGAATTCAAACGGCCGGACGACGCACAGTGACAGAGGGATGGTTGCACTGAACATGGAATATTGAGCTGGAACATTGGAGGGATAAACTCTATAAACAATTTGAACTCAGAGCAATTTATTTTTTGACAAGATTTGGTATAATTTGTTTCAAGAAACGTGGGTGGAGCGTGGGCTGTCTCTGCCGAGGGATTTTGATAATTTTGTAAAGTTTGAGTCTGTCGCATTGAGATTACATAGGACTGGGCGGGCGAGAGGAGGGCTGGCCACTCTTGTGAACAGTAGGTTGGGGCATGCTGAAATTGTTAATACATCAAGATTTTTCATTTGTGTTGTTGTCGAAGAGCTTAAATTAGTGGTGGTAAATGTATATATGAATTCTAAGGAGGAGTCAATTATGTTCCTAGAAGAACTCGTTGATGAACTGAATTTTCTGGCGCAAAATTTTCAACGGCATAGGATTTGTTTGATAGGAGACTGGAATGCTAGGGTTGGACTCCTAAATCAGGGAGCAGCGTCTGAAATGTTCGAAGATACTCTTTTTTCAAATGTCCGTAAGTCCATGGACCTGGTGGTTGACAATGCTGGGGTTAAATTGGTGGAAATAATGGAGTCTTTTGGTTATACAATGGCGAATGGTAGGAGTTTGAGTGACTGTGATGGTTCCCTTACATTCCTAGGAGTACAAGGTCAAAGCACCATTGATCTCTGCTGGATGAATGACCCCTTGTTGCAATGTGCCCTCGATTTTTCTGTGCCTAACGTTGCTGGGATGGTGTCCGACCACTCTGAGTGTTGGCTAAGTCTGGCCTTGATTAAGGAACGAACTGAGTCCCCTGTTAAGAGAGGCAATTGCGAAAAGACGGTGGTTAAGTGGGACCCAAAGAAAGTTCAGAACTTCCGCGGCCAGGCTAAAGAGAGCTTCAGCAAATCCGATCCGCAAGACGATATAGATCTTGCTCACGCAGCCCTGGAGGGGGGTCTGAAGCTAATTTTAAGGGACCTTGGCATGCTGCGAGTGATGCAGTGGAGACAGGGCTATAACAGCAAACAAAAACCGTGGTTTGGCGAGGAATGTCGAACGCTAATGACTGCTATGAAAAACTCGTACAGGGACTGGAAAAAGGGACGATTGGAAATCAAGGCATACCTGATCGCCAAAAAGCGGTATGTGGCGAGAATTCGATATGAAAAAAAGCGAATGGAGGATGAGCTGAAAGAGAACCTCTGCAATGTAAAGGATGCGCGCCAGTTTTGGATAGCTGTCAAGAAACTACGGAAAAAACCCTTTAGAGTTTCAGATATCACTCTCGACCAGTGGGAGAATTTTTTGGAAAAATTGTGTACGCCTTTAGAAGCACCTTCTGTCATGGGAGTTAGCCTGGATGTCCTGTATCCTCGATTGAACGAACCATTCTCGATTGGGGAAGTATCTCAGGTAATATCGGGCCTGAAGAGGAACAAGGCGGCTGGTGTTGACCAGATCCCAAACGAGGTTTGGATTCACTCGCCAAATGAGGTTGTACAGAAGCTGGTCACCATTTTCAACCAAGTATTGGCAACGGGGCGTGTCCCTATCAGCTGGGGTAAAGTGTTGGTGTGTATGATTCCCAAGACCGTTGATAGAAACGATTTGAACAACCAACGACCAATCGCGTTAGTGAATACAATAGTAAAAGTCTTCACACAGTGTATAAATGCTCGCTTAACTAATTGGGCAGAGGAGGAAAAGATTATACCGGAATGTCAGGCTGGTTTTAGGAAGGGTAGGGGTTGTCGAGACCATATTTTTGTCTTACATGCGCTTATTGCGTTGAAACTGCAGAAACCTAAAGGGAAACTTTACTGTGGGTTCGTAGATTACAAGAATGCCTTTGGTTCATTGGCTCATGGTTTACTGTGGGGTGTGCTGTCAGAGATGGGAATCCGGGGCGATATCTTGAGGGTACTGATTGATCTGTACAATAAGGCAGAAATCGCTATCAGGACAGCAGAGGGACCGACGAAATTCCACAAGATTGAGTCTGGAATCTTGCAGGGAGACTCAGCAAGCCCGACTCTCTTTTGTATGTACATTTCGGGCATGGAGAGGTATTTGAGACAGAGCGGTCTGGACGGGATCAGTGTAGATGGGGGGCGCAACATTCTATTGCTCCAATTTGCAGACGATATAGTGGTTTTTGGCGAAAGTAAAGTCGACATTGGAAGGAAAATGGCTGCTTTGGAGGAGTACTCAAGGTCAATGAGCCTTACAGTCAACCCCTCGAAGACAAAAATCGTTTGTTTTAGTAAAGGAAAACCTCTTGAGAGGGGCAGGAGCATCGAGTTGGCAAGTGGTCCAATAGAGATTCTTGATGAATATGTCTACCTGGGCGTACCTTTTTCGAGTAAAGGGGTTTTTAGTAGGGCCAAGGATCATTTTTCTTCCAAGGGACTGAAGGCCTGGGGAAGCGTTCGCCAGGTGTTGGTTGGCGGGAAATGTAGTAGCTGGGACTCGACCTGCCGGATGGTTGATGCTCTTGTTTCTTCGGTAATGCTGTACTGTAGTGAAATATGGGCGCTCCGGTACATTGACGATCTGGATGTCGTTCAGTCGAAAATTTTGAAGAGCCTGTTAATCCTTCCATGGAATACACCTCACTACATGCTCCGAGCGGAGGCTGGTCGAAATAGTCTGGGAGTTTTTATTTTGCAGAGAGCACTGAGTTGGTGGGAGGAAATTCTGAGAATGAAGGATGAAAGATACCCACTGTTGTGCTATCGAAGGCTACTTGTTTCTCAGGATGGGGGCACGGATAATGGGAGACTTAACTGGGCTTCGCAGTTACGGGGGCTTCTTCAGAAATTGGGGTACGGACATCTGTGGGAAACCCAAAGTGCCGATGACATCAGGAAGCAGAGCCGGGCTGTTCTTAACACCTACAGCACAATGATGGCGTACAGAGACTATGAAAGGCTCCTTTGTTCGAGCTATAGCCCCAACTATCTCGATCTGTTGGAAAACTATAATTGCCCGCAGGGATACCTAAATTGGGATGTGCCTATGGAGGTAAAAAGGCTAGTGTGTCAGCTTAGACTGGGAAACGTCGACAAACTCCGCCTATTCTATAGAGGAGAGGTCTGGATTATTGACCAAAAAGGGACCTGTTTCTTGTGTAACAGGGGGGAAAGGGAGTCGATAGACCATATAGTTGGCAGCTGTCCCGGTTTAAAAAATGACAGGCATAGGTATTTTGGCTGCGAGAGACTGAGCCCCGAATATATTCGTGGCTGTTTGCTTCCAGCACTCGATCAGGACCTCTTGTACAGGTTTTTTAATTTCCTAGTCGCCTACATGAAGCGGAGAACATATTTTGAAAATTTATTAGTCGATGTAGGGCTACGATTAACACTGTAGACCATGATTATTTTAATGAAGTACTTATGTAATTAATTTTCATTTATTTATTTTGTTTTTAAGTAGTTTTCACCATGGATCTGGTAGCGAACCCTTTATGGGTTATAGGTCAGTGTAACCTTAAAACCTGTAAATAAAAATTGATTGATTGATTGATTGATTGAATTATCATTGGGCATTACTCCTGTACTATCCCGTTCATATGAACATATTTATGTACTTTTACGACCGCGCAAGCGCTTTAAGCTCTTTGATTAATAATATATTTTCAAAACCCGAGCGTGCATTTTGTAAAAAACTCTCCTTCTCCGAAGAAGTTTCGATTTAATGGAACTACTGTAATAAACCGTAACGCCCAAACCGATGAAAAACAGGCGGTTTTTATTGTAAGGTAAAAAGCTGCGACAAAAAGTCACGTTCGTCTCGTAAAAACGTCGCAATTTTTCGACGAATTTTTTTTCTTCTCCGGTCGCAATTTCTAAAGACCGGAAGCATCTACTTTTGGCATGCGTCACTCGCGAATAGGTGGCGTGGGACCAAAGGAAATTTAATATGCGGCCAAAGCGCGACGTAAAGTCGTTTCAAAACGGATCATTCCAGACCTCAAACGGCGAACTAATTTCACGGGACGACGAGCAACATGAGAAACACGAGGTTTGCACCTCAAGTTTTCCGCGCATATTGCAACAACGTCAAAGGAGACTTACATATCTGCTTAAACAATGTAGATTGCATTAATTTCGGCGTTTCCTCTTGGAAAATTGGCTTCCACGGAAGTTTTGATTTTCCACGATGATAAAGTGGGAGAAGTCGATTTATTTTGGTGTATTCTCCCAACGATTCTTTGTTGGATTTCTAATAAAATTTACGTAATATTGAGCGGAGAATTTTTATTGTAATGTGATTTTCACTAAAAATGATGTACTTGATTGTTTTGAAACGTTCATTATGGCGAGTAGAAAACGCCTGATTTGTATCAATCGGGGTCTTACAACTTATTTCCGCATTTTTTTCGCTTTATATTCGAGCGTTTTATTATTATTATTTTTTTTTTTTTGCAGCTTCTGGCTGGGGTAAATGGCAAAATTTCCATTGAATTTGTCTCTCATGAATAGAAAATTCGAATGAAAACCAATTAATTTTTATTTGAACCAGGTGAGAAATAAGACTGGTTCTTAGAAATTAGGGCGGATCTTAAGTTCCGTATAAAAAGCTCACACGAGCGCTCAACAAAAAGACTCTTTTATTTTTGTTTTAAAGCTTTATTTTTATTCTTTCGTTACGAACTAGACCACTAAAGTCACTGGTGGGACTAGACAGTAGCAAACCAGTAATAAAAAATGATGGAATAGTTGAAAATATACGTTGAATTTTTATCATTAAATTTAGCTATTCTTATTTCCATAAATTTTTTTCTTTACATTTTTTTTACATTACATTTATGGAAAGAAAAAAGACTTACAATTTGAACACAAATTAAATGCTACAACTCCTCTAAGAGAACTTGTGTATGGGTTGGAAACGCACATACTAAAGCTAACCAAAATTACAAAATACCGTATTTTTCGAAAACGAAACATGATTCCTCTTCAAATCATATTATTATGCCCTTTATTTTCCTCTGCCTTTATTCTCCGCCTCGATTCAAGTTTAAATATGTTTAAGCTAATTGTTGGCACCTCAATTTGAATTTTATCTGATGATCTGGTAACAGCTTTTGTTCGCTTTAATTTCCCTGCCAGTAGTTGTTTGTAAATCATGGTTATGGTGGTTTTTTCTAGTAATTACTGGAACGTTAATATTTTAGTTTCCCTAGATGGTCGGGTATCTTTGCAGTTTGTTGAATAATATCTTTAATAATAATAATACATTACATGTTACATTTTTTGTTTACATTTGTTTACATTTTTCTTGGTTGAGTCGTCGCATGTCTCATCGTACTGGGTTGGTGAGGGGGAGAAGAACTAGGCGACATGTTCTCCACAATGCTGTGGTAACCTATGGTTCCACATCACCCTGAGGATGCCCGAAGGGGCGAAAGTACTCGGCCAGTAAATAAAAAATCGGAGAACATGTCGCCTAGTTCTTCTCCCCCTCACCAACCCAGTACGATTTGTTTACATGTTTACATTTTTTTTATATTATAGTATGCATTTCCTCACGCTACTACATCATAACTTAGTTGGCCATGTACCAAAGCGTTATAAATCATTAATTTTTTTTATCCATTATATGTTTCTGATTTCTAAAAATGAATGTATTCGTTCTTATTAACGAATTTAGAAAAAAAAGAGAATCGGAATAGGAATAGAATCGGAGAAAAGATGAATTTGGAAAAATAGACGAATCTGAAGAAGAGACCGGAAATTTGAACTCGTAAGTTTCACGTTACGCGTTTATTCCGATTTTTTCAACGGCGCTTTACCACTTTTGGGGAAGAAAAAAGTCAAACCGAGCGGGATGAAGTCGTTATGCTAGAAGAGCAAGGCCCTGTCAAGGAAGCTTTGATTCATGGGCTTGTTTTTCCTCTAACGACCCTTTCGGAGCGAGGAGCAGCCGCACTTCCCCGTACTTTCGGTGGAAATGAGAAAAATGAACGGGCGGACGATGTTTGGGCTCGATAAGGACGACTGCGTGTGATCGAAGTTTTTATTGGCCGCCGTAGCAATGTGAAAGAAACATGTTTTATCGGGAATTCGATCGGCAATGACAAGGTCGAAGAAAAAATTGATGTTGTTGAGAGGAAAATTAATTCTGTCAAGGTTGGAGGGAATAGAAATGAACAGAGCTATTTCTCCTAATCGACTTCAAGAGGATAAAAAAAAGTTAATGAAATTGATGAAAGAAAAAAATTGAATGAATAGGAACTTTGTATTAAACTTTGTTTAAATTTCGTAGTATTATATTTTTTGTATTTATATAATCATATTAATATTTATATAATCAATTAATATTTATATAATCATATTAATATTAATTCTTTTTTAAAACTTTTTACAGTTGACTTGATCTCTTAAAAATGTCACATAATTTATCAACGTAATACTTACTCGAATAGGTGAACGGAAGTGAATCCGACCACTGGAAATCGCCTTCGATTCTGAAGTCGGACGCTCCAACCCAATAAGAATTATCCTCGTGGTACCCAGGGCTGAAAACATTGAATTTCATAGGTTAAAACTTGCCCAAAGTCTCGACGCGCAGAACAAAGCAAACGTTAGAAAAAAAGTCAAATTTCAAGATAAATCTTGAAAAAAAAAATTATAAAATAAAATTAGCGAATTCAATATATAAATATTATGAAAATAGATTAAAATGGTTTCTATAGCAATTTCTTATATTATTTTCACGTATTCGGTATGTAAACTACTCGACTGTGAATCGGAAAAATTTCCAAACCCTTGCGAAATTCGATCGATCGTTTAATTTTTCAATAAACTCACTTTGACGGAATTCTATTATTTACGGTCGTTTTCGGCATAACTCGAGAGTTCTTGGGGCTATAAAAATCGTTCTATACTCGTTAGAATGCTCGTCGAACACTCTCTTGAACCATACCGTAAAGCGAAAAATTCAGATTTTAATTTGGGAAATAAGAAAAATAAAAATGATTAAAATTACAATAGTTGCTACGGAATTTTCTCCTATAGTTACCAATCTGTTTTTCGGTGGGAACGTTCACAAATGTTCGGAATAATTACTATCAGAAATGGATAGTATTTTTGAATCATTATTGAAGCGAATGAATAATAAACCACTTTACAATCATTTGCAGTTTTTTTGAAATTTATTTATTTATTTTTTTTTTAATAACGATATTTTTTTGTCAACCGGATATTTAATTTAAACCGACCCAATAAAAATAAATTGATGCAACTACCCATCTACAAAACGGTACACCGGTTTCCACGGTTTTACGACACCTATAAAAGCATTGTCATCGTGAACGTTGAACCTACATTGCATTATTAAACCTATATTGAAATGAAGCGGGCGAAAACATGGAGCTTTAAGTGCATCACGTAGACGCGTCGTCATGAATTTTACTGCACGAAAGCTCCAACGGTCCACACGTACACCCAAACAAACAGCCGGAATATAGGGCGGGACTTCGTTCCGACTGTATATGTTTTGAGAAAAGCTAAGGCGTAATGTTTCCTGCGGGGCATTGAAGCGATGGAAATACTTCAGCGGGAGGGGGGAGAGGGGTAGGTAGGAGGGGAGGGGGGGAGAGGGGCGGTTGCGAGGTGGAGGGGATGCTTGGGAGGTGGAGGGGATGGTTGGGAGGGGGGCCCCGGTGTTTTTTTCCAAGAGGCGGTAAATCAAACGGATTTAGGTTCGAGGAGTCGGATAAAATGCAAGCGAAGGGAATACACAAAAGCCTCGCGCTTCTAGCTCTTCAAGAGACAAAAGATCCAAGAGAGAGCCAGTTGACCATTTGGACGGGAAAACGGGGGCCGTTTGTCAAAAACATGACGGTACCTGCTTCCGTTATGACTGTCATTATAATAAAGATGAGAAAGCTCGCCGGCTTCCGTTATATATTATCAAAGCTAGAGAGAAATGGAAGGTCGCCCGTCGTTTACGAATGATCATCAAAGCGGAGTCAAATGAAGGGGATTTTAAACGTCGCAAGAAAGGTGTTGCTAGTGATTTATGGGAATTAGACCGAATAGAACACCTGGTTCAACGTAATACGCTTTCACGGAACGTAATTTGTCAAAAAAATACACAAAAACGAGGAATCTGATGAAAAATTTTCGGTTCACGAGCCTGAATTAAATTTTGCACGATAAGCACTGCTTCAATAAGTAGCTTTTCTTCAGCGTTCATTTCCCAAAAAATCATCAATGTTGGTATCGGAATTGATCTTAGGTATATTATTCGATAAACGGTTGTCACCGGGCAAGAAACAATTTTTTCAAGACCCCTCAAAATTTAATCAGTATCAGAATAAACGATTAAAAAAAGAAAAAAAGCTTCAGAATACATTAGAATATACAATTAAAAAATGAAAAAAAAAAAACGCTGCAAATGTTTGTACCTACTCATGAGTCTTGCCAAATTCGTGAAAATCTCCAAAGTTCAACACAAAAGCTGCGAAAAATCGAGAACCAATAATATCTATAAAAATTTATACCAGATAAAAATTGGTATTCCTCTAGTTGTTTTAACGAACCGTTAGTAATAAACGTATACGTATTTCCTTTCTCAAAGTAATACGACGTTTTATTGGGGCAAAAAATGAAGTCTGAACGTAATATGAAAATTAAATTTCAAAAACAATTAATTACAATCTGATCATATCCAAATTTCCATAAAAACTCAACGCAATATCATTTCAAAACAGGGAATTTTGTAAAACTTCCGCCTGATTCAGTACTCCAATTTATTCCAAGGATAACCGTCTGTAAATTTTAGTTAAGGAACAAAAGGAAAAAAATTTACAAAGTTCTAGAAGGAATTTACCCAGCGCAGAACGATGAATTCCAAATCTTAACAGATAGACATGAGTGCACGACTAAGAACAGTATTTTTTCCTGGGTGTAAATAAATCACGATACATCGCCGAGTTCGTATTCCGAGAGTATAAAAGTTGGAAGTCGACGTTTCGACTTCAAAAATGTTCCGACTGTATTTATTTGCAATGAATCAACGTTTCGGCCGAAGGCTAAAAGGGCAACGGTTCCAAACTTATCGAAAGACGCGAGGGGGAGAAAATATGGACTGCCTCCCGCGGAAATCTTTTCCCTCTTTGCCGATGGTTGTATCAGATCGTGGACTTTTCCTCGCCATCCGTTATCGCCGCGAAGTCACGTGCATCGCGCCTTAGGGCACGTTCTCCGTCTGACCCAATTCATTTCTTACGGATTTATGTGCCCTTTCCCCGCTGGACAGGTCGAATCACTTCCCCTTTTTCTAACGCTCTGTTTCCTCCAGACAACAATCGCCGACAGCGAGGGATTTCATCACTCCCAATGTTGCTTAGTGTGAGATCTTTTCTCTGGGATAAAACCTGACGAGCAACGGAGCATGAAATGAGACCCTGGAGTAAAAGGAACACGTTTCCTAATCCGCTAAAGAATCACATGGTATTATCAGAAGAGCAATATCGCCACTCACTAGGCTATACATAACAATCATAACACATATTACAGGTAATTTAATGCCTGATAAAGTATACGAAACAGTAAAACGGGCTCTATTCACTAAAATATCGCCCCTGCAGTTCATCGCCAACAATACGGTAAATTCTACATGACAGCTGGCAGATCGTGGTCTCCACAGCTTAGACGGTGTTATATTCCCAACGTATTGGAAGAAGAAAGGGGAGATGTAGGAAAAGGACAACAATAAGATGAACATATTAAGAAGTGGTATTCATAAGATGAACATAAGAAGTGGTATTCATAAGATGAACATCAACGATAAGAAGAGGAAGCAGAAGGTGAGGAGAGTATTGTAGAAGAAGGAAGTGGAGGAGAAAGGAGAAGAGAAAGGGGAAGAGGAGGAGAGTAATAGCAGGAGGAGGAGGAAAAGTAGGAGGAGAAATCGGAGGAAGAGGAGAAGGACGAGGAAGATTGATTGATTGATTGATTGAAGTTTTTTATTTAACGACCAGTGGAGGAATAGGAGAAGGACGATGAAGAAGAGGAAGAGGAGAAGGACGATGAAGAAGAGGAACGATGAAGAAGAGGAAGGGGAATAGAAGGAGAGTAGTAACAGGAGGAGGAAGAAGAGGAGGAGGAGGAAGTAGAGGAGGAGGAGGAAGAAGAGGAAAAGGTGGGAGAAGAGAAGGAGGAGTAAAAAAAATGGCTCTTGAAAACCGGTTTTCATCATCTTCTATTGTAGTGCCAATCTTGACTTTGCTGTAAAGTGCTATTTTGAGGCTTGGTGAACCTGGTAAAACTTGGTGGCCACTTGGTGTTGATCAGCAGGTTAACCTCAGGTTTCATAAAGTTTAAAAATGCGGCAGTGTAAAAATCTCTGGAATCTTCCAGTCTGATCACATCCGTCCACAATTGTCAGGTTGTCCACAATTAGTTCCCTCACAGTGTTGAGCAAACTGAAGAGAGCAGCGATTAAAAAGAAACACGCTGCAAGGTGAGTAGCTGAAATGGATCAAGGGCAATAACTGGTTGCCGCAGGGCAGATTTCATGGACTACTCATCAGTCCCATATCTCATCCGCTTGATTGATCTCATAAATTACTCTTCAGCCCATATTTGCAAGAATGCGAATAAGGACGAGCATGGTTGATAATGTAAGCTCTATTTTCCTGTCCACATTGAACACTAGCGCTTTGTAATCCAATCCGACTTCCCCGCATTCTTGTCGGATTCCATCCCAGTTTCTATTTTGTAACGGATAATGAAATGGCCCGTTGGTCTTTCGAGGTGAAAACTCTTCGCTGCTTTTTTGCAGCAGTCGGACGATAAATCCTTCAAGTGAAACGCTCGCCTTCCGCTTTATTTTCCCCCGTGAAAAACTACTCTTGGATTTAGATCATCAGCGATTGTCCGAAGAGCATCTCGTGTACTCAGATGGGAAACTTTTGTTCAACACATCTCCCTCTTTCTCCGATGAGTTGATTGATTGTCAGTGCAAGAGATCGGTGTATGGGAAGGGATTTTCACCCAGGTTCGCTCTTTCTTTTAGTTCTCGGGCTTTTCCGTGTTCAGTAAATCACGTCAGTTCAAGCTGGCTTTCGAGGAGACAAATAGAAGAAACCGCGGTTGACTTTTTGTGCGACCGCTGCGACATTGTCGCCAACTTAACCCATAATAGTCACGATATAGATAGGTGATATTTTCTCTTTCAATTGCCTACAAAGAGGGGTTATAGAAGTTATTCTGAGGGTTTTCATTGCAATCGCAGAGACCAAAATGGGAAATAGGCTCTAAGTTTGGAGTATTGATGTGGCCACAAGGTGCACTGAAATAATGAGAAATTTGGTGAAGATGGGTCAAACCAGATTACCAATAGCTTTAAGTACCAGCGTGCTAATCATGAAAAATAATATCTTAAGATGAAGATACTATCAGCAAAATAATCAAGACATCGTCAGACATCTTAAAATATTCATACAGGATTAAGCACGGCTAAATTGAGTCCGTACCTGTTGATAAGCATTAGGTCTACGAGGTCTTGCATCTCCTGGTTCCTGATCGATGCAAGATGGCCGCCTTTGGCCTGGCAGTCCGTCTCGGCATGGTCCCAAGTTTTTGCTTCCTCGATGACGCGTATGCACAAAGACTGATGTCTGATCCAAGGCCACGGGCATCCAGCTACCAAAGAATCCTCTCCGACCGCTTCATATCTACAACGAGATAGGGATGGATATGGTTGAACAAGTATCGATGTTTTGTATCGATACTGTATCGAAAGGATGGTATCGATACTCCAAATATCGACCAGCAAAGTATCGATATTCATCAGTATCGATACTCATTACCACAATAATACAATATTATGCTTAAAATCTGTTTTCCCCACAAAACTGTTCTGAATCCGAGTAATTCATCATGTCTATAATTTTTTGAATGAGATAGGACATTAAATAACGTAGACTCGTGGAAAAAGAAATGTGAAAAAACGAAATGAATTTATTGTCACGATATTCGTTGGGTAAAATATCGATATTTTGAAATATCGGGTATCGATACCCATTCCCACAACGAGACCAAGGATTCCGTCCGAATGAAGAACAAAATCGACCATCAATTAAATCGTACGGACTCAATCCGTCGATTATCAGCGGATAACGTACCTGATGTACATTGCAGGATAGGCGAGAAGCCCAGCCTTCGCCTCTACGCGTATTGTCACCGAATTTCCAGAAGAGAGGAGCTGCATTTCTCGAAAGCCAGCCAAGACAGACGAAGAGGCACAATGGAACCATAAGCTGGTGCCGTCTTTCAGTTCGAAAGCTACACCGTTGCAGGATTCGAAGTCGACTTCATCTGGTTTGGAAGAAATTCAGGCGAGAATACGTAAGCCAATAAGTAAGAAGAAAAAAAATCAGAATAATTGTTGGAATGTTTTATGGAGCTTCTGAACTGATGAAAAAGGCCAGGATGCGGCCCAAGAATGGCCAAACGAATGGTCACTACCAACTTCTTCTGAAACGTAGCAAACGAATAAAATGTCGAGTTAACTGATTAGGAACTTTTCGGGCCTGAATGATTCAACTTAAGGCTTATGAATCGAATCATACCCAGTGAGTATAGAAGTTAATAGAGCGACCTAGGCGGGCACCGGCGTGTGTCAACGTTCCCCCACTCCTTGGAGGTCAAGACTCCTCGCTCGGCGAATCTGCACTCTGCAGTGCTTTCATCTTCATTTAATAAATAAGTTTATTGATGGGAATCGTGGATTGTTTTAATAGATTAATAGGAATTGTTTTGGGACGCATTTTGTTCATTCATGTGTCTGTAAGGGCCTACCTTAAATTTTCGTTCGGTATTCTGATATGGAGAAGAAAGTGTAACGAAAAACGTGATACGGATTTATACATTTTTGTTGTTTTTCGAGAACCATTCGCAACCACGTCGAGTAAAAAATAAGAACGTTCTTGAAATTGAAAGTACTCAGTAATAGCATTCCAACGATGGTAAAAAATCAACTTCACTTTATCAACTTTCTAATAAGGAAGCCATCGATGTTTTTCTAGACCTATTTTTGAGACTCATTAATTTCTGAATGAAAACGGCCTTTTCATTGTTTGTAAAACAAAACTGCTTCACTTCGCGTCTAGTTTGCACGATAGGACTAAAACTGAATACTTTTTAGGCCGTATTTCTAAAAAAATTGTTTTTTAATCACGTTTTTCGTAATATTTATGATTGTAGAAAAATAACTGCATGAACCAAGTCAGCATTAATGACTATTTGCAAGGTTTTGAGGAGCAAATAATTGCATTAAAATGCAATAACGTTTGGTGAATTTCTGAATTTCAGCCATTGAGTCATTTTTTTTTGGCAAATAATTTTGAAGACGTTTAATTTACTTAAAATTGTATTTATTTCTAACAACAGTAAATAATCCGTACTTGGATTGAAAGGCGATGAGCGATTGGATTCAAATAGCGTACCTGGTCACGAGCAGTTGAAGGCCGGGCCAGGGCAGCGGTTCAGTATGACCTCCAGAGAGAAGGAGGGTTGAGTATACGTCCACTCGCCTTCTAGCACTGGGAAGGCCGCTCTATTTACTTCTATTCTCACTGATCATACTTTACTTAGTGCAGTTCACGCTAAAAAATTCTGGTATTAGAGAAATTTAGTGGCCAAATGGGAAAAACGTATCGACTAGAACGTATTGCAGTTTTCCAAGTGCAATACGGCATAACCGTTACGACGCGGTATCGGAGGTTTTGCTGACGAAAGTTAGGAATAACGTCAAAATTCCCGTTATCCGTCGCGGTTTGTTTACCCACCCTACTCTCGAGATTTCATACTCGAGGTTACAAAAAATCAAGGTTATGAAACCTTTCCGCTCCGCCTCGAGTCGAAATGATGCGACGTATCGAAAGGCTTTCTTGCGTTTCGCTCCTCGATACGACGTGGCGATACGTTTTTTTAGCGTGCAATACGTTTACGTTGTTCGATACGTCGTCGGATTTGGCCACTAAAACTCTCTATCGTGTGCTTACCTGGCGAAACTGCCGTCAGAGCTTGTCTCGATTCACCGAGTCCCGAAGGAAGACGAAGAGAAAGCGAAGCTCGGTAGCCGTAGGGCAGAAGGAGACTATATTTGCAGGAGATTTCCCCGGTCGGAGCGATTTCGAGAGAGCCGTTCTTCCCAGTCATCGTCACGTTGTAGCAAGGGTTCACGTGTTGCCACGCGATCTTGAAAATAATTATAAAACGGATTATTTTCTCAAGTTCGACGCGTGGAAAAACGGAAACCGATCGCTCTAGTTTTCGATGTCGCAACTATACGATCGTTAATAGAACCAAATTAATATAGAATTTCTGAATATACAGCCCCCTAAAAAAAAAATAATAAAAAAATAATAAAATAAAATAAAATAAAAAAATTGTACACACATTTAAAATTTTGAACTTTCTTTTAATCGATTGGACAATGTTTCGACTGATTCGGATACATTCATCAAAATAACATTGTATATACGAGTATTTCTAGTTGAAATGGAAAAGCATCGCATTACATTTTAGAAGTATCATCTATTGTCCAAAAAATGACTTCTCAAAAATGTCAAACATTATATATTTTTAAAAATTTATTTAAAAATTTTAAAAAAGTTTCCATAATTTTAGATAAAAAATGTGCATTTTTGGAAAACTTTCAGATTTTTTTGGAAAAAGTTGAAAGTTTTTAAACAAATTTTTTTAGAAAAATTTTGCAATTAAAGAAAAAAACTCGAATTGTAACTAGTTGATGTAATTAATTTGTAATTAATTGATGATATTATTGTATACATCGTGAAGGGGATATCGGGCCTTACATATAGTTTGGGTGGGGTGTTGTCCTTGTCACTACTATATATAGTATATATAGTATAGTATATAGTATATGGTATATAGGTATATGGTAGTATATGGTATATAGGTATAGGTAAAGGTATGGGTTTAGTAGTTAATTAGGTATTTGTGTATGGAGAGTGGGAATCGATAGGTATTAATGTTAGTAGGTAGTATACTTAGTAGTTGCTATAATTTGGTATGTTGGTAGTGGAGATAGTATTGTACTTAGTATCATAAAGTATTGGGGTTTTCAACTGGAGCAAAGTAGGAGCAAAATTAGACATTACAACTTAAGTTTTCCAAGTTTTGTAACTTGCACAGAGGATAACTCAAACAAAAAGTCGTCAATTCAGATGTTTGAATATACCAAAATATGGGTAATTTAACTGTCCACGTTTTCCTAATGTAATGTACCTATCCATTTTTCAACCGTTTTTGCGTTATTCAACAATATTAGTAGACTACACACGAAAAAATGACATTTTTCAACTTTAAACGTTCTTTTCATCTATTTAGTGCGAAAGAAACAAAGAATGAACCATATATTATTGATATACACATCATCAACTATCATTATGCTGAATTTGAGCGAAATCTATTTCAAAAAATTTTTCGCGAAAAATCCAAGGGTACCCCTGCGATTTTTTTCAACCGAACAGTTAACGATTTTTTACTCGTCTCTCAAGACAGATAAAAATCTGAAATTTTTAGGAAAGTTGTGTCTTACCAAGATGTATTTTTGTGATTTTTTTTATTTCTCGGAAAAATCTGCAAGTGGTCCAAAAAAATCGGTTTTTGAAAGCTCAAAAATTGGACTTTAACCGTGATTTTCGGGGTCAAAATTAATGCGAATCAATTGTTTCATTATGCAGGAGTCTTCATTTGAACGCCTTACACACGTACATAGCAAAAAATTTGGTGAAAAAAGTTTTAACAGAGCCAGAGAAATTATTTTCCGTAAATCGAGTTTTCCGCCGGCCGAAATTCCGAGCTCCGCTGGCATCGGTAATAGTGAAAAATTAAATTTTCGTTTTAAAGCGATTTTGAAAGCTATTCTTATAGGAAATTTAACGCTGAATCCGAATATGACGTCAAAACGGCGGAAATTAGTCGGCAACTATAAGTCTTTCCAGGTTTAATACTACCCCACCCCTACGTTTTTCAAAAGTATCAAATAATATACGAATGGCTGAGCAACGTGACGTCACTACTCACATGAAAGACGGGCGAACCTTCGACGAGTATTTCGGAAAGGCCGGTCGGGAAATAAAGCGTGCGCTCTTGAAGGTTCTTTTCTTCGAGCTTGCCGCAAAGCCGCGACGGCGCCATGAGGAGAGCTCCTTTAGAGCAAGGAACGTTCAGCTTGAGCAGGGTTATTATTAGCGCTCGCGGTAGCGTCACTGAGCTCGGAGACTTATCCTGGAAACGTTACGACCTGTTAGTACGTTGAGAGCCGAGAGTTCACACGGAGCCGTGCACGGAGAACCGGAAAAACGCGAGTGTGACCGAAGACAGGACGTAAATTGAAGGCATAAAAGTGAGTTGAAGGAGTTAAGTGCGAAGGGAAAGTCATTGCTTGAACGAGCAAGCAAGAGAGTGATTTGGGTAGTGACTAGTGAGCGGTTGAGTAAGTGAAATTTGCTTCCCTTTCACTGAACAGGAGTGCGTGAGCGAAGAAGTGAGGGAAAAGAGAGCGAGCGAATACTAAGCGAGCGAGAGGGTGAGTGAGTGATTGAATGAGTGAGTAAAGGAGTGAGGATTCAGTGAAGAGCGATGAAGTGATAGAGTAATTGAGCTAGTGAGGCGTGAGTGAACGAGAGAGTATAAGATTTAATGATTGAATGAGTAATCAAGGGGTGATTTGATTTCATTGAAGTGAGCATGCGAGTGAGCAAGCGAGTGAGCTAGTGAATGAATAAAATGAAAAATGAATAAAAAAAAAGAAATGAAGAAAATGACAAGAAACTTGCATTGGTTAAAATAGATCGTATCATTCTAGCGAAAATTGTCGTTCTTTATGAAACTGGTTCGTTTCGTTAAGAGATTTTCCGAAGACAAAAACCGTCAGACGACTGAAGTTTCTTCGCATAATAAAAATTTCTCATCGTTCGGAAAACGAAACATTGGTGATATAATGGTCGTCAACTGATTAGAATAATTGGAATAATCGAATGAGTTGGTTATGTAGATGGCCCAGCTTGGCTTCACTTTGCTCGTTTTTTGATCGATATGCGAGAGAATTGAGTTGAATAATTTATAACCTGTAGATGAAGGAGGCAGGGCCCTTTGAGATCGCTCGAGGTCAAGTTCCCCCGGACGAGAGGTTTCAGCCAGATTTCACAGTCTGCGAAAAGAAGAAGAAATAAAAAAAAAATTAGTTTCGTATACAAATTGGTCAATTTTAGTAGTATGCGGAATAAAATGAGGACTATGACGTCTTATGTCTCCTATAAATAGTGCAGCAATAAAAATATCTTCTCTCAGAATCAGGCTCTCAGATTGCCTGTCTCTCAGATAAATGTTTTGCCGAGTGTCAGTAAATTTTCCTACTAGCCAATGTTTTGCCAGTTCAGGTTTCTTTTTCGATGAAATGTACTACATTTATACGAATTTTATTTCCTTATTTACCAAAAATAATGAATCGATTTCGAACTGGAATAGCGCTTGGAACTGCGGGACGGGAACTCGATAAATTCGGTAAGGCAAGTAACTACCGCTGAATCATTTTATACGGCGTCGAACGTAGAAAGAGGCGAGAACTCCGGAGGTGGAGAGATCTCTGGCAGAGAATCCTAAGAATTTAATTAGATCAAGGGAAGCAAGCGGGGCGCTGAGTGGAACGTCGCGGTTCGCAAATTAACCTTATTTTACGCCAAGTTTAGCCCAAGAATATTTCCAACTGATCGGTTACAGTCGGTTGATTCGATTATTCTTTCGACTAAAGAGAGAGAAAAAGGGAGGATAAATTTCGTTCATTATGAAAAACGTTTAATCACAAAATTCGGGCGAGTATCGAGGAAATATTTTCACGCAATTGTAAAAATGGAATAGCTTATTTACTTGCTCGAAATGTCTCGACTTGGAAAGTGATTGCGAATAAATTGTTTCCTAGTCGCGGTAAAAAATTACGAAAAAATGTAATGGATCGCTGTTAAACAAGTTTTTGCATAAATTGAGTACCTATCATTTCAGTTATAATGAAGGCTGAACTTTGATTTCTGCAAAAAAATTTCTGAAAAATCACAATAATTCTGTTTTTGCCAGGAAAAGGGTTAACGGAGATTGTTTCAACCGATCTGAAATATTATTTGCGGTTTTGTTGAATTCAATGTAAATAAAGGTTGAGTATTAAATAAATAATTAAAGAATATTTAAATAATTTAAACATGTTAAATCGGAAATTCAAAGCTTGCACTCTTTGCCTTGTTCGACAATCAATATTCTCGTTTTGACGGCGGAATAATAACTCAGCAAGAGTATTTGAATGATTTATAATCCTCTATTGAAATAGCAAAGAAAACGACTCAAGAAAATCTACAACGCAAGACGCTAGAAAAAACTCAAGATGGCTAGAAGAGCAAGCACAGAAACAGCAATGGAGATGATTCATCAAGAACATGGGCAGCGCCATAAGCTGATGGATCACCTGACTCACATGAATAATTCTTTCTAAATAATTATTACAATAACTCTTGTGAAGGTTCAATAATAAATCTCATAATTACTATTGAATGATTAATGTTTGTAAAACGTTATGAACAGCTCTTCAATAATCACTCGACGACTGAAGTCCTTAGCGCGCGGTTGGCCGATCTCGGAACTAACGTCTACGGGTTCACTCGCTATTATCAAAACGAACTCCCGCTTTAATTTAAACCTCTACCTTGGAGTTAAGTGCGAGTACCCTCACGATTTCTCTACAGGTGAATATTAAGATTTATTTCTTTTCCTTGTCGTCGTATTATCGTCTTATGATTTATGTCAGAAGATTTGAATATGATGAGAAAACATCAAGCACAATTTTGAACACAGAACTAAGTAGGCGAAATAACGCGCGAAAAGTAGCGCTTATTGTTGGATTATTTCAGCGTATTTCTCAATTTTGCTTGAATATTTGAAACAAACTAAATAACCCGATTTTTCCACTTAATACGAGACCGAAACGTAACGATGATCTTCCTAATTGAACTAACGTAAAGTTGAAAATCGGCATTATTTTCCGCCTGAAAAGACCTTTTTATCCAGAAGTTCTTCATCAGGAAGGCACTTCGAACTAATATATCTGTCGGCCAGCTGTCCGCTAAAATCCTCAGCTTTTGGAGATGAAAGGGTCGAAAGCTTCATAAAAAAGCATTTCCCCGTTCGCGTTTTCTCTGCTCACTAGCGACAAAGGGAACGGAGCTTTGATGCAGACCGAGAAATAGCTTGCGGATCGAATGATCACAAAAGGTTTTGCGCCTTTGAAGTTTGTAATTCGGTCGAGATAGTACCGCAGGTTTTCAACTCTTGCCATTCGACTCTACTTTGTCGGAACGATTGGCGAATTCGAATAGCGTTTCGAATTTAGAGCTAAATTAATAGCCCGTGGTCATTGATGAACGAGTAGTTTTATTACTGAATAGTTCTAGGCAGACAGAAATATTGTTTTAATTGGGACTGGTGGGAGCGAGTCTGTGTCTCCCACGGATCCAGGGCGGGCGAGGATTTGCACAGCAACAACAACTATCAAGCTTGGTGTTGGCCACTGTGGGATGGTTACAATCTGGTATCAGTCCTAGCTCGTGTCTTCCTACTTCACGTCAATTTTATTTCAAAACTCAAAATTTGCTTTCCTCACAAAACTCATAATTTTTTCATCATCATCATAGTTCTGTTTCAATATTGAATAAAATACTTCGCTTGCACCATGCTGTAAGTAATACAAGTTAAGATTGGTGATACCAAAAATCCGTTATTAAAAAAAGATTGTTTAATGGTTCCAGAAAAATAAAGTTACTTGAACAAACGCAAAGACTTAGCAAAGATGTACTCTGAACTGAAGACTGACAAGAAGACTACTGCTTGCAGGCAGGATGTGGCTTAATATATAAACTTTAATTGCTTGGTCAGCATGTAGGGCTGAAGGCCTCAAGTACAGCAGTTCTTGTACTTATAATAGATAAAAAATTGTTATACTTTTTCTTTCAATTTTTATTTTATTTTTTTTTCTCTTCCTTAATTGCTTTATACATAGGTAGTTACTCATCACTATGTCCCTTATATTAAAGTCATTCTGATCACAGCTGTTTCCGTTCCGGTTCGACAATGGTTCATCACCGAATGAATTAAATGACGTCATACCAGCTCCAATCGCTTTTTGGGACCCTTTGCCATGCCACCTTAAGGGCGGCCTCGACGCGCTCCCATCAAATTGATTAATTTCACATAGCGGGTAATGATTTTGTTGTGGTTTTGAAGTTTGCGGGGGAGAAAAACTGGGCAACTCGTTCTCCATTTTCTTTATTGCCCGCCGAGCACTTTAGCCCCTTCGGGCATCATCAGGGCTTTGTAGCACAATTGGTAACTACGGCCAGCTACATTGGTAGCTATGAAGCGACTACCCAAAAACGAAGATTTTGTTGTGTATTTTTTTCCTCTTTTGGTATATTCCGTTATATGCTACTGGTCTGTGCAGTATTGTTATTATAGGTACCCATGACATGTGGTAGAAATGCCCACCCAAGAGCATAGTCTGACATCCTGTTTGTTGCGTAGGCCCATCACCATTATTGCCCTGAAGAAGAGCTAGGCTTATGGCTAGAAATGCATCGGCAATAAATACCGCCCTACGTGGATCGTATTTTTTCACCTGTTGGGGTCCTGGAAGCATCAGACCATAGCTGATCCATTAAAATTCAGATGAGTAGTTTTATGTCTATCATTGCGATCTTTCGAGACTCATCGGAGAGTTTTTGTCCGCCGAGTTAGGGGATTTTTCTTGACAGTTTAGCATTTAAGGGGAGAAATAGCTAGGGGATTTTTGGCGAATAGTTCTTACAACAGGCATTTATGTATTATGGAAATTTTTGTTAGAGAAGTGTTTACTTTTTTAAGGTGTTTCTGATTTGTTCAGTAATCAACTGATCCACAGCCAACACACGCCTTGGGAGACATCCAGGACGAATTAAGGGAAAGCGACTTCACCCGGCTTAGATAAACGGTTGTTGATTGTTAGACCTAGGTTTGAACCAATATTCATGATCTAAGTGAGCGAGATTTCTTAATTATTTCTTCAGCGACCGATTTCCTTTAGCGATAAGTGTTTTGCTGTTCATTTTTCACCGTCTACTTCCTTCACTTTCATCTGTTAGGACAGTTTATCTCCAAAGGAAAAGGCCAAGGGGGGAAAAATTGGAAACTGTAAAAGAACAAGGTCGAGGGGAAAGTCGAAGATTATTGAAATAAATGATCTTTTCCTCGCTCTTTTCCCTTCGCAGCCGCTTCTCATTTTCGTGTCGACGTCGTCTCCGATCGATCATTCGTTAGAGCGAGAGGAGATTAAATTACATCGGAGATTGAACAAGAAGTTAGTAATATTTATTGCGGAAATGAATTCCGCTAACGGCCGAAGCTTTTTTTCCCATTGGAAACTATTTCGCTAATGAGTTGACCTAAAGAGACAAATTGTCAATCCGTCTTCCAATTATCGTTTTTCTTTTGTTTAGCCCGTTAATGGATAAATTATCTATAGCAGCTTGATTGATTGAGCCAGAATTTAAAAGATCGATCGACGGATTAATCCCTAGCAGGTAAGAATTCACAATAAATGGAAGGAAAAGTTTGGAAAAATATTTCGGGAAAAAAATCTATTTGCGCTCGGCGCTCGAATTTCACCCCGAGCGTTTATTGCGTGATCGAAAATCGAACGAGACGACTTGTGTTGATATTTCATCAAAAGATACGCATCTTTCGAGCTCCGATCGCCCGCCTGATGATCTTTTCGAGCGGGGAGGAAATTGCTTCCAAATATTTGATCTCCTAGAGCCCTTTGACGTACCTATGCAAAGAATTACGAATTTAGTTCTGGTGATGAAAACTGTCGGAGAGAAAATTGCTGTCAAGGCGAATCGAAACTGATTTCTCTACTTTCTGATACTCTCTGTTTCGCATGAAATCAATTATTGGAGAGTTTCAGTGCATTTTTGGATTTTTTGAAACTTAAGAGTAGGGGTTCTAGTTAGTTTGCAAAATCATATGTCTCTAATGGTTACTATAGTTAATGGCGGATTGTGGTGACCATCACAGACATATTATGATTTAACAAAGTAACCAAAATTTCTACGTTAAACTTTAAAAAAAATCCGTAGCAACTATTGTAATTTTAATAAATTTTATTTTTCTTAATTTCCTAATTAAGAGCTAAATTTTTTGCCTAACGGTACAGCTGGAGAGAGTGTTTGAGTATAGAACGATTTTTATAGCTCCAAGAACTCTCGAGTTATGCCCTCATGTCAAATTTCTGAAAATCTCCCAAATTTGGCACAAAAGCTGCGATAACTCGAGAACCAATAAAGCTATCGACCCAGCGATGGTCTCATTCGATTCAGCGTCCAAAAATCTATATAATTTGATACCACGTAAACATTTTTCTGAAAAACCCTGGAAAATATGAATTTTCTCCCCCTCAAAATCCCCCAATATACCCTTAAAGTTGAGCTAGCGATTTGTTTAAAAAATTAGGCCGTCGTGAGACGGAGATTGATTTTTGATGAAAATTTCAAGAATATAGCTATTATTGTTGTTTGGCCGGAAAAGTGTTGACGGCGGACATACAGAATTTTTTCTTATTGGATATTTGGATTGTCCATGCCTTGAAACGTAAAATATCAAATTTTGATGAGGGGATAGAAAAAATTTCCTTCTTGGGCAATTACAATGGTTTATTATTATTATTTTTTTTTACATATTATTGAACTCGATACCAAATACACCTTTGTCGGAAAAAGGTTGGAATATACACATTTTCTCGCCCTCAAAAATACCCTTAAAATAGAGATAGGCCATTTTCAGGCCAAGATTGATTTTGGTGAAAATTTCAAGAATCATGAACCGAAAAAATTTCAAGAATTTTAAGAGCTAATTCTTATTGTTTCGCCAGAAACGTGTTAACGCGTACGGACAGAATTTTTTGTATTATATGTTCGGATTCTACATGCCTTGAAATGTAAAATGTTAAATATGAGCGGGGGAGGAAATGTTTTTTCTTGGGCTTTGATAATTATATAATTTTATATAGTTTATTAATTCAATTTTATTAATATTTTTATACAGTTTTTTTTTCAATTATAAATCAAAACGCAGTTTGCAATTTGAGCAAAAGAAAAATTAGTAAGCTTCGAGTCCAATTGGCGAAAAAAGATGCGGCGTTCAGTTCGAGAAATTTTTCCATCGTTCTTAAATTATCGGAAATAAAAAGTGTGCACCAACAATGCTGGGTCTATTAGATCGCCTTTACTACACGCCCAAACTTCACTACTTCATTATAATAAATATTTTTCTCGATGAACACAACGTTCCCTAATTTTATTCATACCCGTTTCGCGCCCTTTTTATCTTTCGATAACAAACGCGCTCATCAATCCTTGAGGCGAACAATGCCAACAATAGTTTAACCTTCAGATGTAAAGAACTACGGGGAGCGACGTCAAAACAATGATCGCTCATCCATCATCCGTTGCCACTGGTGCTCTTGACATTTGCAAGGATCTCTTCATTCTGACCTACAAAATGTAAATCGGGCAATAATTTCAACGCCGCGGAGGTTCTACAAACGAACGAGTAACGTGTTGAATTATTTCCGTATTCACCGAGTAAATATAAGTGAGTTAAAAAAACTTAAAAAAAAAAAAAAAAAAAAAGAAATAAAACCGACTTCAAAAATATTTGCCTGTAAAATAAACTCTGAAGAGGAACATTTCAAGCCCTCAAACGTAAAAAAATATCGACTCTCATAGCCTGTAAAAATCGAAACAGAAAAAACTTTGAACGCTTATATCTCGGAAGTACTGTGTGTAATTTAAAATCCGGAAAACCCCAATTTTGCACAATCACTGGGAAAACATTCCCTCGAAATCTCCTCGGGTTTCATCCATTTTTCAGGGAGATATGGCGATTTATGCCAGTTTGTGACCACAGACAGACGCACAGACACTTGTTCAGAAAGTGATTCTGAGTATACTACTATGAAAATTTCTTCCAACAGGACCTCGGTTCCAAATTCGACTTTTCAGACGATCTCAATACTTCAATTTACTACGTAAACATGGAAGTAAAAACTTTCCGTTTTCCTTCTTTTCACGCGGCTCGTCGTACGAAGAGATGAAATTCGAAGGGTGACTAGGATTTAACATACGAATATTGGTGTGACCTTGAAAAGCCTTTTTTTTTTTTTTTTTTTTTTTTGTAAATTTATTTCCAACATTAATAAAGAGAAACGTATTTAGCAAAGTGGCTAAGATGGAATGTTCTGTCGTCGTAGGCGGTTTGCGTGCAACTTGGGATCCAAGCGGAAGCGGTCTTGGAAAGGGCGAACATTCATTATTTCTCCACGGGGGTAAATGAGCCTCAAGAGTTCAAGGTGAGGTTTTGAAAACCGGCTTCGTTCCGATATCGACCGAGCATCGCCCTAGGTATTTTTTCTTGCTTTATTCACGAATTAGAATAATCGGAAACCGGCGATGATATACACCTGGTTGAATTTAATGTAACCGCATGGTCGAGTTTGGAATATGGGGCAATATTTTTAAATTTTATAATAACCGCTTAATTCAATCTGAAAGGACGAAAACGACGAGGATTTTTTATTCGTACTGGGAGTGTGAGAATTTTTGGAAAAATGTATTTTCAGCTTGAAATCAAAGTGATTGGAATCAAAGCAGAAATGACTTATTATTCATTGAATTTTTTTTACTAGCTGACTGTCACGATGTTTATAATAACATTCCACACGATGGTAATTTGCGCCTTCAACAGACTAGCGAAAAAAAAAAACAATAAAGTGTGGCTATTGAATTTCGATTTGATCTCAGTTTTTCTATGTCAATCTTCTAATCGCTGGAAGTTAAGACTGATAAAAGAAACAATGAGATCATTTTTTTCCCTTAAATGTTCTTACGTTTATGTTTTCCAGATTTCAATCTGAAAAATTTAAATGCACTAGAGTGCGTTTATTACATTACTGAAGTACAATACTGAGTGCGTTTTTTCTTACAGGTCTGAGCATTGTACAAAGTGGAGTATTTTTTTCTGTTGTGGGCTGACAACGAAAAACGGAATTTAATTTATTTTTTGATCTTCTTTGCAATATAATGCCCTAAATTGTACAGAAAAATAAACGTATTCATTCAAATCGAATACTGCAATTTTTCAACTTTAGATCTCGACCCATACGAATTTTCGAAGATCTCAGTATAAATATCAAATATCGCGAAGCTCATCTTCCGAGTTGCGATCTAGTTTATCGACATAGTAATTCCACTAATCGGTTTGCCAACTCTTCGCCATCGGATCGCTACTCGGTAGCTAAGAACATCAAATATGATTGATGTAGGCCGTTTGATCGCTCTATCGCTCGTATAGAAGAAAAAGCGTTCATGCGTGAATTTATCCGCCCTTTTCATCCCGACTCGCACGTCGCCAACGAATCGTCCCGTGACAGGTACGACAAGCGGAAAAGTTCCATTTGAAAAACGATTTTCCAGTTGTCCGTTCCGAATGGCCGTTTCGACCTTATGAAAAAACTGCAGACTATTCCCCAGGGAAAAACTCGGACGAAGGTAAAAACTGCAGCGACGAAATTCAAACAGTCGGAAAGAGAGTTTTGCATTCGCCGCCGGGTAGAAACGAAATCGAATAATAAAGTGAACTGGTCACAAACAGAAACATTCGCTCGCTTTCTAGTAATCAAGATGAGAAAACGCTGCGAATGATTGTACAGTGGTTTATTATTCCATCGCTTCAATAATGATTTAAGAAGATTATCCATTTGTATGGTAATTATTCCGACCATTTGTGAACGTTTCCACCGAAAAACTGACTGGTAACTGTAGGGGAAAACTCCTTAGCAACTATTGTAATTTTAATCATTTTTATTTTTCTTAATTAAAATTTTCTTTTTCTTTTTTCTTTTTTATTTTTTATTTTTCCTAATTAAAAGCTAAACTTATTGCCTAACGATACAGCTGGAGAGTGTTTGACGACCATTCCAATGAGTATAGAACGATTTTTATTGCTCCAAGAACTCTCGTGTTATTCCCTCATGTCAAATTTCTGAAAATCTCCCTAATTCGACAGAAAACTGCGATAGCTCGAGAACCAATTAAGCTATCGACCCCGCGATGGTCTCATTCGATTCAGCGTCCAAAAATCCATATAATTAGATATCAAATACACATTTTTCCGAAAAACCTTGGAAAATATGAATTTTCTTACCTCAAAACCCCTCAAAAATACCCTTGAAATTGAGCTAGCAAGTTGGTTCAAGAATTGGGCCGTCGTAGGATTGAGATTGATTTTTGGTGAAAATTTCAAGAATTTAGCTATAATGGTTTGGCCGGAAAAGTGTTGACGGCGTACGCGTACGGCGGACAGACAGATTTTTTTTATTGGATATTCGGATTCTACATGCCTTGAAACGTAAAACATCAAATTTTAAGGGGGTTAGAAAAAAATTTTTCTTGAGCGATTACAACGGTTTATTAATAATAAACCAAAAGTCCCTCGAAGAACGATTCGAAGTTCGGAAACGCTGTATAATTGAATAAATTACTCCCCTTTCTGTTAAATGCGCAGGCCGAGAGCGGCGAGTTTCCAATGCCCTTAACGACAGATTGGGTTGATGTTTGAGGTATTCTTAAGCGACTTCAAGCCTTAAAAAAAATTTTCCGCGACTCTGGATTCCCACGCGATTTATGCGCCCGAACATGGCAATCTTCCACAGTGACCTTAACAGAGGCGAGCAGAACAGAAGGAAGCGAGCTATTTTTAGGAGAACTGACTGAACAAAAGGTCTCAGCGGATATTGATAGTGTCCCGTTTGGGGACGGTGTGGCTCCAGAAGGACAAATATCGGGTGGCTCAGGTGCGCCCTTCGCAATTCGATGTTTTACGTTTCAAGCTACGTAGGTTCCTTCGATCCGGCGTCCAAAAATTGATAGAAATTTATACCGAAGGCACCTTTGCCTAAAAAGCGTTAGATTATTTGATTTTTCTCTCCACCCAAAACCGAAAAATTACTCTAAAAACGCTGCAAATGATTGTACAGTGGTTTTTTATTCCTTCGCTTCAATTATGGTTTAAGAAGACTATCCATTTGCAACCATATGAGAATGTTCAGTAGCATATTTCGTAATTGGATCATTTTCATTTTTTGGGCGATTACAAAATGGTTTATTATTGAATAATGAACCAAAAATTTTCTGTCTGTCCGAACACTTTTCCGGCCGAACTATAATAGCTACATTTTTGAAATTTTCATCAAAAATCGATCTCGGTCTAACAACGGCCAAATTTTTTAATCTTATTGCTAGCTCAATTTTATGGGTATTTTTGGGGGGTTTTGAGAGGGAGAAAATTCATGTATTTCCAACAGAAAAACGTGTATTTGGTATCAAATTATATAGATTTTTGGACGCTGAATCGAATGAGACCATCGCGGGGTCGATAGCTCTATTATTGGTTCTCGAGTTATCGCAGCTTTTGTGCCGAATTTGGAAGATTTTTGGAAATTTTGCATGAGTGTATAACTCGAGAGTTTTCGGATCTATAAAAATCGTTCTATTCTCGTTGGAATGCTGGTCGAACACTCCCTTCAAATATAACGTAAGGCGAAAAATTCAGTTTTTAATTAGGAAATTATGAAAAATAAAAATGATTAAAATTACAATAGTTGCTACGGAGTTTTCCCTTATAGTTACCATCTGTTTTTCGGTGGGAACGTCCACATATATGTTCGGAATAATTAAAATCACAAATGGATAGTCTTCTTAAATCATTATTGAAGCGAAATAATAATAAACCACTGTACAATCATTTGCAGCGTTTTTCATACAAAAATCCCTAAGCTAGGTTCTCTACTATTTTTCTACCTTCAATTCAATTTATTTTAAAACCCTGCGTATTCTCGAATGTATGGTTAAATTTTCACATACCTTGAGAAATTTTCACGTACCTTGAGAAATTTGCCGAGTAGCGGAAAGTTGGTAAGGGACAGGATCGTCGATCAACCTGTAGCGCAACCTGTAATCATAAAAAGCGAGCTTTATGGAAAAAACAAATATTTAACGTTAAAATTGAAGCGAATAATATTGTATAAATTAGCGTAAATATCGAGGTAAATCCTCTACCCTTGTAGAATCCTTTTCGTTCTGATGGAACTCGAGGGAAAACGACGGGACCATCGATTCTCCGTCGAGAATACTTTAATTTGGGAAACCTCTCGTGAAAAAAAAACGGACTCGCTCGCCGCGGATTCGACCAATTACAAAGCAAATTCGGAGCGCATCGCGTTAATTAAACGCTCGATACGTGGGACTTAATTAGGTTCGGATTTCACGTCAAAGGGGCACGAAAAACGGGCCACTATTTTGTGGGAATATTGATTCAGACGGAAATGAATTAAATTCTTGTTAACCAACCGCGGATTTATTGGAAAATTACCTTGATTTCGCGAACTCTAATTTACTTTCCTTTGAAACTGTTTGGCGAAATGGAACCAATAAATAAGCGAAAATAGGAGAGGAAACAAGAGCGAAAAGAGCGGAAATAATAAGAGCGAAATTCTTTATTTATTTTTATTTTATTTATTTTACATATTTACGGGCATAGTGTGCCCAATAAACTTAAATTAAATAACAGCGCTTCCTGATTAAACATAATACAAATACTGATTAAAAATATAAAGAAAAACATGTTCAAAATTAAAGGAAAAAACAGTTTTTATACTTTTATACTTCTTGAAGTTTTCACCGATAATCATGGTTTGACAAAGGCTCGATTCTTCAAGCGATTCGATACCTATATTTTAGAAGTATTTCTGGGGAGTTTTGGGGGAATTCATATTATCCGACGAGTTTCAGCCAAATGCGTATTTGGCCTCTATTTCTATAAATTTTCGAGCACTGAATCGGATGAAAGCATTGCGAGGTTGATAGCTTCATTAATTCTCAAGTTATCGCACATTTCACATCGAAATTTAGGAATTTCCAAGATATTGGAATGAAGGTATGATTCGAAAAATTTTCAAGCGGTAAAAATCGTAATATACTCGTTGGAACGGCCGTCAAACACTCGTAAGCTGTATCGATGAGCGAATAATTTTAATTTTAATTAGATTAATTATAATAGAAATAATTAATATTACCATAGTTGCTAAAAAATTCCCTTTATAGTTGCCAATATGTTATTAGGTGAAAACGTTCACAAATGTTCGGGACTATCACAAAAGGAATTCTCAAATCATAATTGAAAGCTACTGAGCAATAATTCTCAGCGTTTTTCGGTTCTCGCGCTTTTGTCGGTGAAATATTGAAAATCCGCTCCACTTCAAAGTTCTCGAGGGCCGATTGAAATCATACTCGAGAAAAATATTATCTGACATGGCAGTAAAAAAATTTTCTCGGGGAAAATTTTTCTAAACTCGTCAACGCGTATTCGGGCGGTGAACATAATCGAATCGAATCGCCTCGAATCAGTGCGAACGTTCTCGCAATGAAGATTCCGAGGGCGGCTTTTTCTTCCACCTTTTCCTCGAGGTTTCCAAACATCATCGATCAGTCCGAGCCGATGCTAGTTCACTTTCTTGTTCCATTCGACGTTTTCCAGATCCGACCGGCGGGAAAATATGAGCGATGGCCCTATGCCGGTCGTCCCACGGGCCATTGTTACGGTTCTCGTCGGGGAACAAAAGCGACGAGCAGCAGCTCGAAGGTTCCCAACGAACAACGTCTGTTATGCTCGGCGTGACCTATCTGCATTTTACCACAGCACGTGCAACCTTTTGCTCATTGGGCGAGCGAATCAACCGCGTTTTTTATTTATCGCTTTCGACCTCTACCTGGCGACAAGTTTTCTTTCATTTTTCCACCGCCGGCAGATAAAATAAACGCTACAATAGCGGCAGGAATTCGCTTTACTTTTACGGAGAATCCGAGCGGCGAAGAATTTAAGAGGCATCGATCACATGAAGAGAGAGAGAGAGAGATGTATATTTTATCAAACAACAAACATTATGATGATTGTACACAAACTCCGGCAATTTTCTTTTGCAAAAATATTATTGTTTGGCAGTAGGCAGAGCCCGTGTCGCCAGACAAGAGTAGAGTTAAAGTACAAAATTACATAAATATGCAAATACATAAATACGTAAATAAATAAATACGTGACTACATAACTACATAAATACGTAACATAAATACTTCCGAGTAAAGTGCAAAAAAATACATAAATACGTAAAGACGTAAAATACGTAAATAAATAAATACTCAAATACGTAACATACATACTTCCGAGTAAAGTAGAAAAAATACATATAAATACATAAATACGTAACGTAAATACTTCATAAATACGTAACAATCGTGACATAAATACTACCGAGTAAAGTACAAAAAATACATAAATACGTAGATAAATACGTAACATAAATACTTCCGAATAAAGTACAAAAAAATACATAAATACGTAGATAAATACGTAAATAAATAAATACTCAAATACGTAACATACGTAACATACATACTTCCGAGTAAAGTAGAAAAAATACATATAAATACATAAATACGTAACGTAAATACTTAACATAAAAAATACGTAACGATACGTAACATAAATACTTTCGAGTAAAGTACAAAAAATACATAAATACGTAGATAAATAAATACGTAACTACATAAATACGTAACCACATAAATATATAAATAAATAAATATGTAACTACATAAATATATATATATATATATAAATACGTAACATAGATACTTCCGAGTAAAGTACAAAAAATATATAAATACGTAAATACATAGGTACATAAATACTGAAATTCGTAACATAAATACTTCCGAGTAAATTACAAAATAGTTCTTCCTTCAGAACTCTCCTTTTTCCCGGCATTGAATTTTCGGACGAGCGAAATAATTCCATTATTTACTACGTAAAAACGTCCCTTATAAATGAGACTTTTCCAATGAATTATGTTCGGTTTCTCGTGAATAATCAGCTCTTGAAGCGATCCGCATGTGCTTGACTCGGTTTAGAGGCGAACGACCTGTCTACATGCGACCTAGTCGTAATACTTATTTACGTCACGGTATGACGTCTGAAAATCTATACAAGGCGAGACAGCATAACGACCGAAAAGCGTTCGATCCGACCTACGCAGGGGTAGCCAGGGCTAGCGTTGTCCGGGATACGATGAAACATTCGGCCGTCAATGGGAACGCAAGATAATGCGATTCTAACCACCTTCAGTTATCCGACGTCTTTCATTCTATACTTCTCGCAGCTCGATATTTCGCTTTCTTCATAAATATCATGAGCACGACAGTGCGCAACGCCGAGGAAAAAGTGCAAAAAGAAAAGAAAACCAATTTGCTCGTATTGGTGCGCGAGTTTCTCGCCGAAGAAGGGTACGTCGACACTTTGAAAATATTCGAGGCCGAGACGAGACTTCCGAAAGACTACGCGCTATGCGACAATGTCGATTTGACCGCGGTCGTCGAAGATTTCGAAGCGTATTTTTTCGTGAGGTTCAAAAAATACCCGAAAATCAGCCGACGCGATCGAAGCGAAATTGCCGAGGTGAAAAGCAAAGAGAAAAAACGGCCGGCTCAAACGCCTAAACAGAAATCGTCCGCGGGAAGTGTTGAAAATCGCCCGGAGCTCGATTGTCTGCGAGTGGAATCGATCGGCGCTAAAATCGACGCCGAACCTGGGCCGCTGAAGCTGTGGAAAGGTCTGGGAAGTTTCGACGGCTATAGCGAAGAATGGAAAACCTTCGCTGACATTATAAGCGGAGAAGTGATCAGCAGGAATCTTAACGTAAAATGGAGCGACGTTATCGGTCTTGAAACGGCGAAGCAGCATCTAAGGGAAGCGATAGTTTACCCGACGAAATTCCCAGATCTTTTCAAAGGCATCACCTCGCCTTGGAAAGGACTTCTTCTTTACGGACCGTCCGGCACGGGGAAGACACTTTTGGCGAAAGCGGTCGCCACCGAATGCTCGACGACGTTTTTCAACATCTCGGCGAGCTCTTTGATGTCGAAATGGAGAGGCGATTCGGAAAAGCTCGTGCGCGTTATGTTCGAACTCGCAAGGCACCAGGCGCCTTCGACGATTTTCATCGACGAATTGGACGCCCTCGCTTCGAGACGAGACCGCCCGAGCGAGCACGAGGCGTCTCGAAGGCTTAAATCCGAATTCCTCGTCCAGCTCGACGGCCTGCTCGAGTCGACCGAGAACATTTTCCTCCTGACGACGTCGAATTTACCCTGGGACTTGGACCCGGCGATTCTTCGCCGCTTGGAAAAGAAAATCCTGGTCGACCTGCCGGACGAAATCGCGAGACAATCGCTCTTCTCCACTTTCCTCCCCGGCAATGTGAACAGGTATTTGAAAACGGACGTGGACTGTTCAGAACTGGCAACAAATAGCGACGGATATTCTTGCGCGGATATCAAACTCGTCTGCAAAGAGGCCTTGATGAGCGCGACTAGGTCGATCATTCCGTTGTTGGAGAAACGCGATCCGTACGGGAAAGTGCAATCTAAAGAGGTGACAACTGATCTTGTATTAGAAGCGATGGAAAGAGTAAAACCGGTGCCATGCGATGTGAAAAAGTTTCGCAAGTGGCCTGAATAAATCGTTTCCTGTATTCTAGATCCGAAGATATATTTATTTATGCAGAGTGCGGCAAAGGACGGAAGAATTTTTAAAAAATCATAAAATCAGCCATTTTTATTGTGAAAAAAATTTATTTACAGATTCGACTTTGTGATTGAATAGCATTTTCGAAAGTTAAGTGTGGAAAAGCACGTCATTCAAGCGGTGTTTATTGTTGGTGATGCACTGCTGGAGGCGTTCTTGGTAGTTTGCAAAAACTCCAGTGCGAAGCGCTTCAACCCAACGAAGAACGGTGTTCCGAGAAGGAACAGCTCGATTTCGGTGGATGTTAAAGTGGCGACGAAATTCACGCTGAACTGATGTGACAGACTATTTCTGACAAAACTGTCATAAGCGAAAACGCGGCGCTCAACAGTCCACGGCTCAACTAGTAATAAAAATGCTAGGACCTCACGAATCGAGAGGCACCCTCCTCATATGTCGGCGTGGTAGGGGAGGAGTACTATCCATTTCAAAAGCGTCCGTCCTTTATGCCGCGCCCTGTACAAAACAGCTGATGAGACTGTTCAGTTCAATAAGAAACATTTATTTTTGACATTTTAAGGAACACTTGTTATTCACCTCTGATAAAGTCATTTTTTCAGGACTTCCGAATACGATCTTTACCCGTTGAAGCTCTGAAATTTTTCGAGATCTGGAATAATGGTATGACTTGAGAATTTTCGGGTGATATAATTCGTCTGTACTCCCTGATTGCTCGTCGAATATTCTCTGAAGCTATTTCGTAGAGCGAATAATTAGACTCAAAATGAGGTAATCAGGTTTGATCCAGATTTTAATCAAGGGTTTATTCCAAATCGAGGTAATTAGGTTTGATCAAGAAAAATACAAATATTTCGAATTACGATATTTGCTACGGAGTTTTTCCACATCACTAATCTATTTTTTGGTGGAAACATTCTCAAATATTTGGGTTAATTACTATTATAAGCAGGTGGTCTCCTTGATTCATAATTTATTTGAAGGAAAGTAATAATAAACCACGGTAGAATCATTTACTGATGCTGGTTATGGTTGATACTGGTTATGATTCATAAAAAATGGTGATTTCTGGTACATTCCAACCGTAAAGTACGGATCTACTAAGCCGTCTCTGGTAACCAAGGTTGCAAAGTAGTGTTCAACGCTGCGAGGTAACGGAAGCGTTTCAGGTGAGCATTATTTGCCTCTGAGAATAATTAACGGGTACATGAAATATTCAGAGCTCTAGAAGAGAGAGATTGATTGACTAGTTTATTTATTCACCAGGAATGGTTAGGGCCTCAAGGCCAACTCTTCAACCTTCGCTGGAAAAAAATTACACAGCGTATCTTGGTTGTACTTACAAATAAATAATTTATTTTTACAAATAAAAGCAATCAAATAATAACTGAATCAATAATTAATAAACGATTAATTGAATTGAATTTCTGGCACAGCATTCTTGATAATTTATTCCGTTTAATATAATAAAGGTAATTCGAATAACGTCGCCAATTGAATTTTTATATACGCCTGTCTCACTAAATATACATTCATCTCCGTATAGAATTGGACGATAAATATTTTCCGCGAATATCGAACGGCGAGAAACCGGAGTTGATTTGCGTTCTAAATAAGGTCTGGAATGAGGACTTTTGATTAGCCAATTATTAAACTCGAGCGAAGTAGAGTAAGCGCTCGACTTTCATCCATTTGAATCAGATTGAATAGAAAGTGCTTATTTCAACGTTGAATGTTCACAGGTTCGAATTAGAACTGCAGTGCTTCAGCGTGATTAGATTAATTACAAACGGCGTTCGAACGTGATCAACACATCGTTTGGAGAATGTTGAACTAAATTTGCCAACTATGCGATACGAGGTCAAATGAATCTGTATTTCTAGGAAAAGAAAATTCCGAGAATAATACTGAACGGTTGTTAAGATTATTTCCATTACTTTTTACGACTATCCTGAGCGCTCTAGGTGAACACAATACACGAGCTAATATTTATTCAAGCTCACTAGGATAGCCAGGATAGAAGACAAAGAGATTGTCACGAATACCACTGATTTTAAATGAGTTATATTTTCATAAGAGATATAACAATTTTTAATATTTTAAATGAGTTATATTGTTATAAGAGATAACCATTTTTAATATTTTAAATGAGTTATATTGTTATAAGAGAATATCACAATTTTTTATACTTTAAATGAGTTATATTGTTATAGGAAATATTAAAATTTTTAATATTGTAAATAAGTTATATTGTTATAAGAGATAACCATTTTTATTATTTTAAATGAGTTATATTGTTAAAAGAGATATAACAATTTTTAATATTTTAAATAAGTTATATTTTTATAAAAGATATACAATTTTCTAATATTTTAAATGAGTTATATTGTTATAAGATATATTTAATATTTTTTAAGTAATAATTTTTAATAGTTTTTAATATTTTCAATGAGTTATAAGAGATATAACAATTTTTAATATTTTACATGTCTTTTTTTACATCTAGGATATTCAGTATAAATCTTCTGATGCTATTGGGAGTCAAATGTTTTTTGCAATCGGCATTTACATTTTTACGAAAGCGAAAGTTCCTAAACGCTACATTAAAAAATATTTATATTTAAAAAAATAATGAAAAAATATTAAAAAACTACATTTAAAAAAATTGTAAATTAGATAAATGTATACTTTTATTCAGACGTTTTAATCAGCCGCTCGGCAGACGACGTTAACTTTTATAAAACTAAGTCCAACTTTTTACACTCAAAGTTCCTTCTTGGACTTGAAATTTATTATCGCTCGAGGCAAACTTCCCAAGATAAGCTTTGGAGTCGAGTTTGAAGCCGTAAGTTGCATGTGACTTCACGCACAAGGCCGTAATAGTCCTACGAGTGCCGACGCTCCTTGTTTACATGCTGGGATAGCTCTTGAACCTCGGCGAAACTAAAAAGTTGCAACTAACTTGCCGTCACGTTCCGCGTAATATACGAGCATGTGAGATAACAAGCTAATATTGGTAAGCTCTCGAGAGACGAAGGTTCTTGATTTATTGCGAATATGCAAATTATTTCCGACGGATATAATCGCGAATAAAATTGACGATTTAAAAAAATTACTATTATTTTTTATTATTACTCAATTATTTTATAATTATCTAGTTTTTATTTTATTTTTTATTTATAAATAAAGAGCGTATTTTTTATAGATTGATAAATTTTATATCCACATGATTTTTATTTTTACACGCACTTTGACTATATTATTATCGCCTTTAATTATTTTTTTCTTGGCAAAAAACTGAACAAGTTTATTTACAAATTCGCCGAAATGAAAACAGCGCGAATAAACCGCTGCTGTCTCCTGCGTCTAATTTTAGGCCGCTGAAAGTTATGGGCGATACATCATTTGGAAAAGGCGGTAAACACGATGAGAGAACAGCTTTGAAATTCAACAGGTGTCAGATGGGACGGCAGTCAAGTTAAATCGGCAGGTCAGTCAACCCTCGGCCATTTCCCTTTGCCAATATCCGAATCCCTTAGTTATTCAACTTGACGCTAGGCCGTTCTGTCTTTTTAGGGCTGAATGACCTAGTGTATTTCTTGTTGAGGGTAATTTTACCCCGAAAGATTTACGAACCAACTTTACACGAAAGGATTCAGGCCATTAGAACTTGGGATACTGGAGTCGGATATTAATGAAGAGTTATAAATTTCAGAGTGCAGAAAGCTTCGAATGTGATACTGTGAATGGTTGGAATAGAGAGTTCCACTTTGGAATAACTAATAGTGAGTTTCAATGTAATGTGTCTTTTTTTAAAAAATGTAGAAGTTTTGGTAAATTAGTAAAATATTATGTCTCTAATCGTCACCAGAATCATCCATACACTAGGCGTCAACCAAAAGAAACGTACGATTTTACAAACCAAAACTCCCACGTTTAAGGTTAAAAAATAACACGAAATGCACTAAAACTCTCCAATGAAAAGCTCAGGCTAACATATTGTCAAGAGACCTTGGCGATCTGACTTCTTTCAAATGCAGTATCCAACACATCACAACAAAAAGCTCAGGTGTTCATTACATAGGTATATTGTTGGCTTTTCTAAGCTTGTTAAACGCCTTAGCATGCATCGGGTAGTTCTTTGTGGATGTCATAGTGTTCCATGATCGGAATATGTGATTTCGAGTATCATCAAGAGTAGTATCAAAATGGTGATTCTGCTTATCAGTGACTGATAAGACTTATAGGAGACATCCAGCTGTTCTGATGACGTCAGAGCCTTGCCTCACAGTGCTTGCTCAAGATCTACACTGTGAGTGGTGTTCCAACCAAGCAGCGTCTGGAACACGGCCGGTGTTGCGACCTCACTAGCGCTCATGGCGACCTTGGTCTGAGCTACCGAACGCCAGTGACAGTATTTCTACACTCCTTGTACAGGCCTTCCTGTTATCGCAGGAGATTCTTTTCTCTGCATTTACTGGGCAACTACTTATATGAGATTCTGGAGATGGCCGCTTCTTTAGTATCCCCTGAACCAACAGCTGATTTTGATTTTCAGGGACTACCCGGATTATATTTCAGGTCACCCCTTGTTTTTATTCATAACGATCATCTCTGCGGTGGCCACTCCCACGACATCTGACGTTAAATTCCCTCGTCACACAAGACAATCCTAACCTTCGAACTCGCACTTGGAGCAATTCATCGGAATAATAAAATTTCCAGACCAAGACACGAAAGCTGTTTTGTATTCGGCGGAGCTGCATTTCAGAGAAACGGCAAGGTGCTTTGAAATTCAGAATTATTCCGCGGAATCGCTGTCGCGTTGGACGTGGAAAATTGACACTAAAGGCGACAAGAGTTCGTTCGAAGCGTCCGGAAACTCAGGGAACGCCGAGAAAAAAGGAAACGGGAGCAGGAGAAATCCGATAGGAATTTGAATGAACGTTCATCCTTGGGTTTTGTTTGTCTCCGAGACATCCTCGCATGAATCCGAGGGCAGAAGTGGGCGGAGAACAAATCCGGGATAGAATAGGAAGTCATCTCCATTTCCTTCCCTGCCCTATGATTTATTCATTGCTTGTCAGACTGTCGCGAACGTTAACTCGACGGAATACAGTCCGAAGACGAACGTCTGGAAATAAATCGCCAATTCGTGTAGGGCGGCTTGAAATTCTCTTTTGAAAAGCAACGACAGCAATTATACACATTGCAAGCTGAACTAAGAATTTCGGATCCGCAGAACTACCTACTAGAGTAATTGAAGCAATGCAATTCGTTGATTTGCATACAATTAACTGAACAATTTAAAGCGAAAATTTGGCACTTTAGCTTACAGGGGAGTGGACCTAGTGAATTTTTGGTGATTTTGGTTTATTATTCAATGAGTAACCACTGTAATAGCCCAACGAAAAACATTAACTACTCAAAAAATTGAATGTTTTTGGTTTTCAAAGCATATAAAGTCCGTATGTCCAATTTAAAACAATTTCGACCGCATGGCGTCACACCTTTCTGACAAAATTCCAAAAACTAAATTCTTGAAATTTCACCAAAAATAAATTTGAGCATGACAACGGCTCTTAAGGGGGATGTAATTCATATTATACAACGCTTTTCAGACAAATGCGTATTTGTTATCAATTTCCATACTAATAATAAATAAACGCAACAATAAAATTAATTAAATACGAATAAAACAAATAATAAACCATTGTAATTGAAAAAAATTTAAACTCTCACGTTTCTGTTGAAGCGAAGGAATAAGAAACCACTGTACGATAACTTGCAGAGTTTTATTGGATATTCGGATTCTGCATGCCTTGAAACGTAAAACTACAATTACTCTCGAGCTATAATACCCACATGCCAAATTTCTGAAAATCTCCCCAATTTGACGCAAAAGCTGCGATAACTCGAGAAGCCATTGACCCAGCCATGGTCTCGTTCGATTCAGAGTTCAAAAATCTATAAAAATTAATTGATACCGAATCCACCTTTTTCTGAAAAACGTTGGAAAACTGGAATTTTCTCTCTCTCAAAACCCCACAAAAATACCCTTAAAATTGAGCCGTTCAACTCTGTCAACTTAAGTTGAATTTCGATTAATTACGACGCGACTTTAGACATTCGGTCGACTCCTTATTCGCTGCACGTCCTCTTTTTATCTTATTCCTTTTTATTTTCCTAGCAAAGTACGCTGTAGAGGAAGCATCGCCTTGAATTTGGACGAAGGCGACCGTATTGAGGTCACATCGGTGACTTCGCATAGATTGCGAGGGGCATCCAGGGACGCACAGGACCTTCGGCATTAGTGCCCTTAGACTTCAATGCCGCGTTCACATTTGTGCGGATAAAGAGGCGGGCGAATTCGCTTCAATATATTTTTTACTTCCATGTTTACGTAGTATTACTTCCATGTTTACGTAGTAAATGGAAGTATTGTGATCGTCTGAAAAGTCGAATTCTTAACCGAGGTCCTGATGGAAGAAATTTTCATAGTAGTATACTCAGAAACACTTTCTGAACAAGTGTCTGTGTGTCTGTGTGTCTGTGTGTCCGTCTGTCCGTCTGTCCGTCTGTCTGTGGTCACAAACTGACATAAATCGCCATATCTCCCTGAAAAATGGATGAAACCCTATGAAATTTTGAGGGAATGTTTTCCCAGTGATTGTGCAAAATCAGGGTTTTCCGGATTTTGAATTACACACAGTACTTCCGAGATATAAGCGTTCAAAGTTTTTTCTGTTTCGATTTTTACAGGCTATGAGAGTCAATATTTTTCTACGTTTGAGGGCTTGAAATGTCGGTTATGGCAAGCAGAAAACACTAGATTTTTTGTATAGTGGGTCACATACAATGCCTCCACGTTATGAGCGTTTTTCACGATTTCACTAGTGCATGTTTTGTATTTTGATTTTTACAGGCCGCAAAACTCAATGTATTTGAACGTTCAAGGTCTTAAAATGATGGGGTCGGCGATTGAATGATGCCTGATTTTTATCAAATGGGTCACATGCAGTACTTCCGCGTTATTTGCACATTTGCTACATTTTGATTTTTATAGGCCACAAAAATGAATATATTTGAACGCTGGAGGACTTAAAATTTTTCTATATGACAGTTGAATATCGCTTGATTTTTATTATTGGGGTCACATGCAGTACCTCCTCGTAAAACGCATTTTCTGTTGTTTAATTTGTATTTTATGGGTTTCTTTGCTTTAAATATGACCAACTTTGACCTCGTTCACAAAACTTGTTTTGCATAGTTTGGATAACACACAGTACTTCCGCATTATGCCTTTTTTTAACTTTTGAGATTTAATAGACCGCAAGAGTGAATATACATTAGACTTTGAATTTTCTATATGACAGCCTAATATTGCTTGATTTTTATTATTGGGGTCACCTGCAACTACTTCCTCGTAAAACCATTTTCAGTTATTTTATTAAGCGTTATTGTACTTTTAGGGTCTCTTTGCTATAAATATGACCAACTTTGACCTCGTTCACATAACTTGTTTTGTATGGTTTGGGTAACACACAGTACTTCCGCTTTATGCCATTTTTTAACTTTTGAGATTTCAATAGACCGCTAGAGTGAATATACATTAGACTTTAAATTTTCTATATGACAGCTGAATATTGCTTGTTTTTTATTATTGGGGTCACCTGCAACTACTTCCTCGTAAAACCATTTTCAGTTATTTTATTAAGCGTTATTGTACTTTTAGGGTCTCTTTGCTATAAATATGACCAACTTTGACCTCGTTCACATAACTTGTTTTGTATGGTTTGGGTAACACACAGTACTTCCGCTTTATGCCATTTTTTAACTTTTGAGATTTCAATAGACCGCTAGAGTGAATATACATTAGACTTTAAATTTTCTATATGACAGCTGAATATTGCTTGTTTTTTATTATTGGGGTCACCTGCAGTACTTCCTCGCAAAACGCATTTTCAGTTACTGTACTTTTAGGGTCTCTTTGCTATATATTTGACCACCTCTGACCACGTTCACAGAACTTGTTTTGTATAGTTTGGATAACACACAGTACTTCCGCCTTATGCCGTTTTTTTGCATTAGAGATTTTTATAGACCACAAGAGTGAATATACTTTAGACTTTAAATTTTTCTTTATTACAGATGAATGTTGCTTGATTTTTATTATCGGGGTCACCTGCAGTACTTCCTTGTTAAACGCAATTTCAGTTATTTCACTTAGTGCTTTTGTAACTTTCGGGTCTCTTTGCTTTAAATGTGACCTACAGCGACCATGTTTTGTTTAGTTTTGATCACATACCGTACTTCCGCCCTACGCCGTTTATCGCTGTTGAGCTTTTTACAGGGTGCAAAAATCAATACATTTGACGCTAAAGGTATGAAATATTTGTAATGGCGAGTGAATGACGCCTGATCTTTACCGCTAGGGTCACGTTTCGGCCTTCGTACGATTTTCTCGATTTTATAATTGGTTATACCAGTTACCGACTCAAACATGGAAGTACTGTGTGATCTATGCACACCACTGGTTTTTAATTGCATTTATTGAATAATATAAAAGAAAATACACAATTTGAAACATACATTAAATGCTACATCTCCTCTAAGAGAACTTGTGTAACATATTACAGCAAACCAAAAAAATAAAAATTAAATAAAATAATAATTAAATTACAAGATATTATGCCATATTTTTAGAAAACAAACAGGATTCCTCTTCAAATCATATAATAATCTTCTGCCGTTATTTTCCGCCTCAATTCAAACTTAAACCTGCTTAAGCTCATCATGGAACCTGGCAATGGCATCCGATAAAGGGATGAACTGTATATTATTGATACAGGGAATATTAATGTCGGAAATATATAATATAATAGTATAATAAATAATATAATCAATCGGAAATATTTCGCCAATCCTAACCTTACGTTTGTTCTAATTTTGGTTTTCTTGTTGTAGTCGCCCATGAAACCCATTTTCAACCCCTTTCCCTGTACCGTTAGGCGAAAAAATTAGCTTCTAATGTGTAAATCAAGAAAAATAAAAATTATTGAAATACTTGCCACGTATTTTTCCCTTTCAGTTTTTTGGTAGGAACGTTCACAAATGTTCGAAATAGTTCCTATCACAAACGGATGCAATTCTTACATCATAATTGAAGCAAATTAATAATAAACCACTGGAAAATCTTATCAGCGTATTTTATGTGTGGAAAAAATTCAATTCCGGAAAAATGTGATGTATCCAGCTCTTGTCAATCAAGCGTGAATTCGGAGTACAATGGGCGGTTAACGTTGCCACATACTGTGGATTCAATGCTGAACTACTCGGGTCGCATCATTTATTTATTTATTTATTATGCAAACACGGGCAACTTGGCCCAATTACAACTCAATAAGGTAGTTTGCTAAATTACAGAACGACACATACAAAAAAAATACAAGGTAAGCGACGTGGTAACAATTTTCTGTCCGAAAGTTTTTCAATAGGTATACAAAAAACCTAATATCACAAAATTTCTTTACCCTGCTTATACAATGGTAGAATGGATCAAAACTTTTCTCCGTCCATATTTTGTTTATAATTCTTTGTCAACGATGAAGGGGATCGTTCAATAGATAATTCGTTAGAGGTATGGAAACAAATGAGGCACAGCAGCTGAGGGCAGTCAATAGTTCCATGAATCAGCCATGCATCATTGGGTCGCAGCGCAGCAAAAAATCCAACCCGCCTAATTCCGTGTCCGCGGCAGGAATGCCATGAAATTAGCGTCAAAAGAATTCCGCGCAGAACCGCCGCTGTGTGAAACGCTCGCTTAACGCGGGACGCTAGCCAAAGGTGAATTAACAATTGTAAAAGCTCTAAGAAGGCGCGATCGCCGCGCAATTTCATCTTCAATTCGGTCCACGCGACCCCTCGTTCGGCGCGGACCTGACTCGCCCCATTTCGAAGCTATTCTGTGCATTATGTAACAGTAAGGGGGAAAATGCGGTCGCAAAAGGTGCCATATTAGAAACAACGACCGCGAATAAGTATTGTGGGCCGGTTCCTTTTCAGCGGCCGTTCGATCAATTATTAATAGCAGTAAGTTGGATTCGGAAGGGGTAAAGAGAATGAAAAGAGCTAATGGAGATGGAATGCAGCTCAAAAGGCTGTCTAGGTGCCTTTCTACGGAAAAAATCCTGACAATGATTCTACTATTGTTTTTGGTTTGTTATTCGATAATAAACCATTGTAATCGCACAAGAAAAAAAAATTTTCTGACCCCCCTCAACATTTGATGTTTTACGTTTCGAGGCATGTAGAATCCGAATATCCAATAAAAAAAACGCTGCAAATGATTGTACAGTGGTTTATTATTATTTCGCTTCAATATTGATTTAAGAAGACTGTCCATTTGTCATTTCAAATATTCCGAACATTTCTGAACAATCCCACCGAAAAACAGATTGGTAACTATCGGGGAAAATTCCGTAGCAAACTATTGTAATTTCAATCAATTTTATTTATCATAATTTCCTAATTAAAAACTAAATTTTTTGCCAAACGGTACAGCTGGAAAGAGTGTTTGACGACCATTCCAATGAGTATAGAACGATTTTTATAGCTCCAAGAACTCTCGAGTTATAGCCTCATGTCAGATTTCTAAAAATCTCCCAAATTCGGCACAAAAGCTGCGATAACTCGAGAACCAATAAAGCTATCGATCCCGCGATGGTCACATTCGATTCAGCGTCCAAAAATCTATATAATTTGATACCCAATACCCATTTTCCCGAAAAACCCTGGAAAATATGAATTTTCTCCCCCTCAAAACCCCCCAATAATACCCTTAAAATTGAGCTAGCACGTTGGTTCAAGAATTGGGCCGTCGTATGACCGAGATTGATTTTTGGTGAAAATTTCAAGAATTTAGCTATTATAGTTTGGCCGGAAAAGTTTTGACGGCGTACGGCGGACAGACAGAATTTTTTTTTATTGAATATTCGGGTTCTACATGCCTCGAAACGTAAAAATCAAATTTTGAGGGGGGTTAGAAATGTTTTTTTTTGGGCGATTACAATGGTTTATTATTGAATAATGAACCAAAAGCGTTAGATGTAATTCTAAACCATTTTGGTTTATTATTCAATAATAAACCATTGTAATCGCCCAAGAAAAAAAATTTTATAACCCCCCCTCAAAATTTGATGTTTTACGTTTCAAGGCATGTAGAATCCGAATATCCAATAAAAAAAATTCTGTCTGTCCGCCGTACGCCGTACGCCGTACGCCGTACGCCGTACGCCGTACGCCGTACGCCGTACGCCGTCAACACTTTTCCGGCCAAACCATAATAGCTAAATTTTTGAAATTTTCACCAAAAATCAATCTCGGTCCTACGACGGCCCAATTCTTGAACCAACTTGCTAGCTCAATTCTAAGGGTATTTTTGGGGGGTTTTGAGGGGGAGAAAATTCATATTTTCCAAGGTTTTTCAGAAAAAGGTGTACGTGGTATCAAATTATATAGATTTTTGGACGCTGAATCGAATGAGACCATCGCGAGGTCGATAGCTTCATTGGTTCTCGAGTTATCGCAGCTTTTGTGCCGAATTTGGGAGATTTTCAGAAATTTGACATGAGGGTATAACTCGAGAGTTCTTGGAGCTATAAAAATCGTTCTATACTCATTGGAATGGTCGTCAAACACTCTCTCCAGCTGTACGGTAGGGCAAAAAATTTAGTTTTTAATTTGGAAATTAAGAAAAATAAAATAGATTAAAATTACAACAGTTGCTACGGAATTTTCCCCGATAGTTACCAATCTGTTTTTCGGTTGAAATGTTCACACATGTTCTGAATAATGACTAATCTGAAATGTATGGTCTTCTGAAATTTTATTTGAAGCGAAATAATAATAAACCACTGTACAATCATTTGCAGCGTTTTTGCTTATATCATCGCGATTGATTTTACACAACACTTTTTTTTCACAGTTTTTTACACTGAAACACATTTTTCACTGTTTTCCTCCACTTCACGCCCAGCTCAAATAATCGATAAATCTACCTATATATTAGCGCGGAAGAATGCGAGAAAATTCACGATCGAACAAGGAACCGCAAATTGCCGACAATGACAAATAAATGCAGTTCGAACAGCTTAGGAACTAAATATCTGCGGAATATCGGAACAGCGTTCCGTAACGGCGGAACACTCGAGAAACTAAACGGCCTTCGCCATTTGCGCCTAATGGTCGCCCTCTGCGGAACTCGAGTAAAACCAAGGGCCAGGGGAGGATTTATTATTGTTGTCAGAGCAGAAGGAAAGTCGTGGGAAGTCTGACGATAACCGAGAGCCTCTGGCAACAAGAAACACAGCTAGAGAATAGCAACTGTATAGATTCGAGGACATCGACCCAAACTATGATACAGAAGAGTCAATTTCGGAGTGAGAAAAATGACGTTTCTTCGGCAGATTTCTGGTTTTTTTTTTTTTTTTTTAATTTCGGAAAATTTGCTTAAAAACGCGTTTGATAACGATGCAAAGAAACGAAGGAGAAGAAAAAAAGCGTATATAATAGCGTTAGGTGCTACATTTATTAATATTTTTCTATCACCTCAATAATACTTCAAGTATTAGCAATAATTACTTTAATGACCTCGAAAAAAACGGCAAGATAAAATTAATGATTGATAAAATTCCTCGTTCACAATGCACGAATGAATTCTTGCGGTAAAAAAATAGTTATTAATTATTAAAAATAGTTAATAGGTTGATAGGGACGATGATTTATTATAAATTTTCATAATTTTATTATATATATCCACTTATCTTATTCTCCACAAAAGACTTGGTTCTAATCGAATGCTGATCCGTGTCTTCAAATATCCGTTTCATAAGACGGAAAATTATTACCTTTCGAGATTTTTGGGCGCCGCCATCCGAGGACACGAACGATTGTACAGTGGTTTATTATTCCTTCACTTGAATAATGATTTAATTGACTATCCATTTGTGATGGTAATTATTCCGAACATTTGTAAACGTCAAAAATAATCGCTCTCCATTTTCCATTTTTAATCGATTCCAAATTAAAATTCCTAAACTTGCTTCCACAGCACCTAATTTTCAAAATTCGCGAACGTGGCGAAAAAAAATTCTCAAGTTGAAACTCCAAATATGTGAAAAACCGAAAAAAGTCCAAACAACTTTTGAATCGTTAGAATTTGATTGTTTCCACTTTAAATTCGAATGTGACGTCTAATTTTCTGTAGGAATCATTAATTAAGCAAATTTGAACAGTACTGTATGTATTTACAACGGATTTTCAAGGTTGAAAAAAATACAAATATTGTAATACTAAAAATATGAAAAACTAAAAGTTGTCGTCAAAGTTCCGCGGTTTTGACGTCAAATTCGGATTCAGCGTTCAATTTCCTATGAGAATAGTTTTCAAATTCGCTTGAAAACAAAATTTTAATTTTTCACTCTTACCGCTGTCAGCGGAGCTCGCGCTCGATTTACGGAAAATAATTTCTGAGGCGCTGTAAAAAAATTTTTCACCAATTTTTTTGCTATGTGCGTGTGTAAGGCGTTCAGATGAAGACTCCTGCATAATAAAACAATTGATTCGTATTAATTTTGACCCCGAAAATCACGGTTAAAGTCCAATTTTTGAGCTTTCTAAAACTGATTTTTTTGGACCACTTGCAAATTTTTCCGAGAATCGAAAAAAATCACAAAAATACATCATGGTGAGACACAACTTTCCTGAAAATTTCAGATTTTTATCTGTATTGAGAGACGAGTAAAAATTCGTTAACTGATCGGTTGAAGAAAATCGCAGGGGTACCCCTTGGATTTTTCGCGAAAAATTTTTTGAAATAGATTTAGCTCAAATTCAGCATAATGATAGTTGATGATGTGTATATCAATAATATATGGTTCATTCTTTGTTTCTTTCGCACTAAATAGATGAAAAGAACGCTTGAAGTTGAAAAATGTGATGTTTTCGTGTATAGTCTACTAATATTGTTGAATAACGCAAAAACGGTTGAAAAATGGATAGGTACATTACATTGGGAAAATGTGGACAATTAAATTACCTATCTTTTGGTATATTCAAACATCTGAATTGACGTTTTTTTGTTTGAGTTATCCACTGTGCAAGTTACAAATCTTGAAAAACTTAAAAGTTGGACTGCCTATCTCGGCTAAAATTTTGCACAAGTTGAAAAACCCAATATTTATGATACTAAGTACAATGCAATCCCCACCAACTAGATTTTTTAGATCAAAATTAAATTAAAAGTAAAAATTGTATCATAGGAATAATAAACCTGTGCAATCTGTTACAGAGTTATTCCCTCTTGTTTAATTGATCCCAACGTTAATTTTGTACGATACAAACATACCAATCAAGGAAGATCGACCCTCGGCGATATTAGTTGTCATTTATCGGGATGGAGGTCATACAAAGACAGATATATCCTTCGCCGAGCTTTCGGAAAAATGATTTCCTTCATCAGGGCCTACCAAAATTACAATGTGCTCTTACAGGCAATTTTGATAGATTTTTACTAACCTACAACATAATGCTTGAACTGATATAGTAATTTATGAAACATTCTTGGAAATCATCATGGTGTCAACATCAATTATACGAACATTAAAATGTTGGTTCCTGTAATTTAGTTCCTATAATTGATGTTGACACCACGATGATCTCCGAATATGTTTCATAAATTATATTAGTTTAAGCATTAGGTATGTTGTAGGTTAGTGAAAATCTTTCAAAATTGCCAGTTAGCACATTGTTTGTAATTTAAATCTTTCTTGTATTACATTTATTTATTTTATTTTTAATTTTCTTGTGTTAATTTATTTAATTTAATAATTGAATTTAATTTATTATTTATAATAAATTTAATTTATTATTTAATTTAATTTAATTTAATTTATTATTTAATTTTATTTATTTATTTTTATTTATTTATTTTTTAATTTTCGTGTGTTAATTTATTTAATTTTTAATTGAATTTAATTTATTATTTATTTACTTATTTATATTATCAATTTTAATCCTTCTTGTAATGTAAATCTTTCAAAACTGCCCGATAGCACATTGTCATTTTTGTAGGCCCTGATGAAGGAAATAATTTTCCCCAAAGCTCGGCGAAGTATATCTGACTTTGCATGACCTCCATCCCGATAAATTACAACTATACCAATCAAGGGCTTTAAGGTTTTGCCTTCGAAGTCTCAACTGACCGCAAGGGCGACCTGTAATTATATCTAATAATGCACGGGCGGAGTAAACTATTAATAAACCACCGGATGTTGATTGTCCCGTATTGATCGGCTGTGGCCTAATCGAGCGTACGCGTATTGATTAGTTCCTACTATCGTAGAGGTTCGCAAGATGTCCCACCTGGAAACGGCTTTAGATCTAAAGCTTCCCGTACCTGCGGTCCGTAGGCGGGCGATATATTTCGGTAAATTGATCGTAAATCAAGTCGGTCGTAGGTAATAGGCGAAGGTATTGCTGGAATGACCTCTTGACCAACCCTTCTGCGGCTTTGCGTGAACATCGTCACTTATTGCGACGGCTCGAGCACGTCGAGGTCGGAATACTCGTCCTATCTCATCTAGAGCCGGTTTTCGAATATCGTGATAAATATCAGCCGATATTACCTCGCGGTAAAGAACGGGTGTTATGCGATTTAGGCTGAGAGGAGAGAATATTCAGTTAATGGAATTTTATAAGTGTTTTAGGAATAGTTATCCCGGAGGAGACAACTCTTGTTTGTATTGCCTGACAAGTGTTTAGGGCTAAAACTAATCTAAATCTAAAAATATCTCTTCATCGCATATTAATCGGAGGAAATTAACCTGCAACTATTTAAATCTATACGAGTCAATTGAACCTGATAAATTATTTTTCGTCTAAATCAATCAATCGGTATCTAGCGTCTGAATAAATTTCTAATCTAACAACACTAGAATCAATTTAAATTTACCTGAATCAATATAAATACAATCGACAGAAATCAATCCATGAAAAATATAATTCTATTTAATCTATTTATTTATCGAATCTATTTAAATCATTAAATATTGATTGGAATAAATGAATTTTTAATATTTGATTTTTTTTAATTTTTAAGAGTTTAAATAGAATTTATTGGATTTTATTTTTAATTATTTTTTTTTTATATTAATTTATTATTTACTTATTTTATTTTATTATGTTTTATTATTTATTATTTTGTTAAAATATTATTTTATTTTATTATACTATTATTTTATTATTTAGTGATTATTAATTTAATTAATTTTTTATTTTATTTTTAAATTAATTTAATTTTTATTTTTTTTTTAAATTAATTTAATCAATTAATTGATTTTCAAATATTAAACAAATCATTACCTACACCAAATTCGATTTTGGGGAGTCTCAAAAGGGAGGGAATCAGTCTAGCTCATAAAACAATCTCTTCAGCTGTGTCGTTAGGCGAATAATCTAACTTTTAATTAGATAATTACAAAAATACTAATCACCTTGGTTAATAGGATGTTTATCAATCTGTTTTTGGAGAAAACGTTCACAAAATTTCGGGGTAGTTACAATTGTGTGTATGGTGTTTTTAAATCCTAATTAAAGCAAAGAAATAATAAATCACTATGTACTATCATTAGCTTTTTCATTATTCTATCTACTATATCCAATTTCACAAAAATAGGAGACATAAGATGTAGTCAAGTATTCCACCAATTTTTATTCAGCTTCGTTATCGAAAATAGTTCAAATTGTTATATTGTAATAACAATTTAACTAATTAAATATATTAGCGGAATTTGTGACTATGTTTTGCTTCTAGTCTTCTTGTGAAAAACGTAATTGTTCTTCGATACTTCCAGTATCGACAGCGCCTGATGAACAATCAGTTGTTGTCGGTGACTTTATCATTCAAATCAATATCAGTCCGCAATAACTCTTTCTAGCCCAGTAATTTCAGAAATATGGTAATCTTAGTTTGTCAAATCGAAGATATTTTTTTTTTTTGAAAATTCTATTTATTTTTTGTACTTTAAAAAAATAAATACTAATTATTTTCATGAAAACATGCCGAATTTTAGGCTATAAATTGTAAACTTATGTATGAATAATATCCATCTAGTTTTATAATCAATTTATGGTTTTGATTCGCAAAATAAAGTTGCAGAATATTTTTAAATATTTATCTCTCTATAGATAAAGTGAATATATTTTTTATTTTACGAATTATTACAATAAATAAGTAGAGAAAAATTTTTATATTGATTTTTCCTTATTATATAATGCAGTTGTTTATTTTATTTGGGTTGTATTTTTTCTCGTTTCCCCCTTTAAATTTTTTTATCAGAAGCTTATCATATTTTTTTAGTCAGGATTTACTTTACTTTTCAATAAACAAATGAGGATAAAATTGTAATAATATATCGCTACTGAAATATCAATAGTCGATATTATCGATCGTTCACATGTCGATAGAAAAATATCATTATCGGTGCGAAAATATCAATATCTCAATTCAATCGGCTCGGCTGCCTATAATAAACCAAAACTCAACCGCCCAGTTTTCATTTCCTGAAATAGCCATCGTCAACTGGTAGAGGTATTTCATAACACGACCGGTCAGATTGGACGAGTTCTCCAATGTAAATGGCTCCTCTCAATGAGCGATAGGTGATACGTAATTTCTCACTCGGCTCGAGGATGGATTAATCTTCGTCACATCATCGCTGGAAAGGGTTAGCTCGGAATATATACAGGAACAGGAGAAGCTGGCCAGGTCGTAACCATCGATCACCAGTCGCCGTGAATACCAACCTGTGATTATTCATGCCTTCCATGGCCATGAATATTGAGATCAATTCCCGCAAACCCGCCCTTTAATCATCCGCATTCTTCCTTCTTCCTTTTATTCGCCAATCGCTCGCATTTATCTCCGCCTTAGCCGGTTGATAAAATTCTCAAGTGATAAAATCGCCCGATTTCCAACCAGACAGTTGAGACCTTTTACAGCTTTGAAGAAAGGCCCCTGAAGAATTCTATAATGATGCCGTCGGGGATATCTTTCCAGCTCGGGAAATACGCAAATTTCGAGGTTTCCGTTTTACAAATAACCCGAAGAATTCATCCGATCCGTTAAGTTGTAGGGAATGAAAAACGCGGATAACGAGCTGTTTAAAGTTGAAACGTGCGGCGGGAATATAAACTAAGTAAATTCACATTCAGGGTTATTTTAGTTCCATAGAAACTAGCTACGTTTACTTGCTTAGCTGTTCGATTATGTTTGATTTTTATCGTTGAATTACGCGTTGTATTTTTGCAGTAATAATAACAATCGATTGATTGGGAATTTTAATTATTTTGGCACGTTTTCATTAATGGATTTAGATATATTGGATAGAAGTAGATTAAATTCTATCCTTAATTAATGATCGATCTACATTGAATAGATTGAATTATTTAATTGGTCTATACTTTACAGTTGTTGACTTGATAAATTTAATTCGGACATACTTGATTGATTTAGTTTAATAAATAGAATGATAATCTAATAATCTACAATCTGTATAGGATTATAGATTATTAGAATAGAATTATTAGAATATAATCTAGAATAGAAGATTATTAGAGTAGAATCGATATAATAATCTATATCGGATTAATATATAGAAATGACCTGATTTAAATTCATTCAGATGATGATTTAGTGCACATCAGTTTGGTTCAAATAAACATATTTGATTATTTTTATAATTTTTAACGGTAGAATGTATTTGTATTAATTTAAATCTATTCAACTAGAAATTAGAAATCAGAAATAGAATGGAAGATTATTAGCATAGAATATATATAATAATCTATATAGGATTAATATATAGAAATGACCTGTATGGATTTGTCTCTGATATTTACCAGTCTTTTGTCAGGTTTAAGCGTTCACAAATGATCGGAATAATTGCGATAACAAATGGATGGTCATCTTAGGATCATGATTGAATCAGAGGAAAAATAAAGAACAGTACAACCGTTCAAAGCGTTTAGACAGAATCAATTTTATTTTATTTTCTTTTATTTTCCTTAGCACTAACTAACATTTTATAGACCGTTTTCGAATTCTCTCGTGAAAATACCGATTATCAACTTAACAAATTTACTGAATTATAATTCCGAGGGGGAAAAAACTTCGACAACGATAAATCGACATCGCTCGGGGTAAAATCGTCGACTCTGCCGAACGAGTTTCGGTTACGTTGACGAAATTTCGCCCCGTTAATTCGGCGAATCCCTCAGATTTACTTGCGAAAGTTGAATCGACTCAAAGCTTTTCCGTTTCCTTCGTCTCCGTCGTTAAGTTTCGAAGCGGGCCTCGTCCGTTATCTGGGCCAAAGGTCAAAGTTCGCGAGGCGGTACAGGAACTTTAAATACCGAAACTCCTTCGGTCCTAGGTAGATAAGATTAACAATGAGCTCAGCCTTTCGGAAACCTTATCGCTCGGCAGTGTTGCCAGGTCTCAAGCGGATATTTGGGAGAAACCTCAATTAGGTAAAGGGGAAATTTTTTTTACCAAAAAAAGGGAAAAATATACAGAGCCTTATAAATTGGCCAAAGGCCGGTTGACCAATTTTGTCTTATATGAAAAACGCATGCAAAAAATTTGCAGATTTTACACAAATAATTATTTTTAAAGAGAGGGAAACGCAAGATATAATTATGAAGGAATAAATTTTTAAATACATTAGGTACCTATAAAAATTGGAATAAAATCACAATCACCATAAAACCTGAAAAATTCAATTAAAAAAAATAAATAAATAATAAAATAAAAAGTTATTCCTGCAGTTTCAATTATGCTTAAATGGTAAAACACGTAGTCGCCAACGTTGCGTATCTATAGGCAAAACAGGTTACTCGTATGAACACTCGACTATCAAGTTGGGGCACTCATAGCATAAATAACAAAATCATCGCTCAACTTGTCACCATGTCAACTATAAAAAAAATCGCTTTACAAATTTTCACTTTTTCTATATTTCACATTAAAAAGAGTGAAAAGGAAAGTAAACACGAAAATGGGGTAGGAAAAGGGGAAACAGTTATTTTTTCTTTGTTGTGAGGGAGTTTCCCCCAAAAAGGGGAGACGTGGCAACACTGTCGCTCGGAGAACCTAGTTTCATAGAAGATTCCCTCTTTTGTAGCGAGGTCTTCCCTCAATGCAGACGGCAACGTTTCCGCGATTTGATTGATTAGTAGTAAAGGTTATTAAAGGGTTTTTAATGTCTTCGTTTAATCGCAAGCTCTTTATTTGAGCACCGTAATAATTATAGAAATTCGAGTTGCTGAAATGTGAATTTTTATTTTGGTTAATTATTCAATAATAAACCATTGTAATCGCCCAAGAAAGGTTTTGAGGGGGAGAAAATTCATATTTTCCAAGGTTTTTCAAAAAAATATGTATTTGGTATCAATTTCTATAGATTTTTGGACGCTGAATCGAACGGGACCATTTCGGGGTCGATAGCTTTATTGATTCTCGAGTTATCGCAGCTTTTTTTCCTGACGTTCCGCCGAAGACTTTCAACTAAATTTCCGTCGTCGTGAACTTTCTCCGACATTGTCGGGCGAACAAATGCCGAAACTATTCAAGGCTCGGAAGGAATTGAGGAAATGGAGTGGAAAAAGGTCAGTTCCAACTATTTCAAGGGTAACGAGGCCGTCGTGGAAGAAGTTGGCAAACGATGTTTTGTACTGCGTCCTTCTGTTTTGCATAATTTTCGCTCGACCTGAGCGAAACGCTCGGTGTTTTTTCGGAGTAAGTGAAAAACTAGTTTCGCGAATAACGACAAAAAAATAAAAGTTGCTCATGTAAGGGGCAAAAAAAAAAATTTAAAGTGAATTTGGTTAAGGCGTGGAGTTTGAGATACGTTCGACAGACATTTCAACTTTGTATCATCTGTTAAGAGTGAGAAAATGTAGCAATGGGGATCTGAAGGAAGGAGGAAAACTTGATAATGAAACGAACTTCGAAGATATTGTTGAGAAACGAATAATTTATCGATTGCTTTTCTGGTGGCAGAGATGTACGCCGATTTCTTATTCCGCTAATCAACGGTTTCAACACGAATTCGTTTAAACCACTCGCGTTTAACGGAACAATCTGACAAATGACCAGTGTCACCGCAAAATAATAGTTTTCACGACGTTACGACGTTTTTTGCAAATCGACACGATTCCGTTTGACGTCAGAAATGCGTAGAAAATGAAAAAAAGTAAATAGTTAAAAAGCTAGAATTCCTCCCCCCCCCCGTTTTTAAATTCTCCCCAAGATAATTCTCCTCGCCAAAGTACCCGGACTGAAAAGCTTTTATGTCAAATTTCTCTTAGAATAGCTCTATTGGTTGAGATAAAAGCTTTGAGCGATCAGAGGCTGGATTCTAGGAGGGTAAAAAATCGGTTACGCAAAATTTGAAGAAAAAAAAAAAAACTTTTGAATTTGAAGAAAAGCGTTTTCAAAGCGTCTTCGCAGTAGGAGCATTATTCTACCCTTTGTCCGCGTTCAGTGTGTTTAATTAAATCTTAATTACTCCGCCGGGCGATCCCTTTGATCAGAGAATATTCAAGCTAATCGCCACCCTCTGATATTAGCCCAGTTTCAGATAGAGTCGAGCCCTCTGAAAACATTAGACGTTCAATCTATGCGTTTCGCGGTGCGTCTAGGTACTCCGATGGTATGAGGATAGATCAAAGTCGTAATCTCGAATACTGAGGTATTCAAAGGATACCTTATACACTATCGCGCACAGCCCATATTATCTCATTAAGGGCTGCATTGAACCAGAGTAGTCTCCGACATAAGTCTAGACTCCTTTGCTCAATATTACCCAATAGCTCTTCTTCTTTCTCTTAGAAAATTAAAAAGCGTGGAATGTGAAAAGAAACCATCAAGGAGCGAGAGAGAGATGAAAAATTTAATTTTCGTATGGCCACAAAAAAATAAAAAATAAATAACGAACGAACGAACGAACGAACGAACGAACGAACGAACGGACGGACGGACGAACGAACGGACGGACGGACGAACGAACGAACGAACGAACGAACGAACGAACGGACGAACGAACGAACGAACGAACGAACGACGGACGGACGGACGAACGGACGGACGGACGGACGGACGAACGAACGAACGAACGGACGGACGGACGATATAATACTTCAATTTACGACCTATCAATTACTTCAATTTACGAACCAATCATTATCTTATCAATCATTTGTCTGTACAATCATTTGCAGCTTTTAAAAAATTTTCAATTTGTACCTTCGATGAGTATTTTCATTATTTATATTTTTTCAACTATTTACGACCATTTGAATCTGATTTTAAATTAGGGCGGTAGGAAATTTAATGCTCTTTTAAACGCAGTAGTTGGATTTTATCTTGGTTAATTAATAAACGGGGTACAGTCGTTTAAGAGGCACAAGGTCGAAAAACCCCCTTCAAAATTGAAGAACGTTTTCCAGCCGAGTGAAAAAATAGCGAAGACTTTTTTGGTTTATTATTCAATAATAAACCATTGTAATCGCCCAAGAAAAAAAATTTTCTAACCCCCCCTCAAAATTTGATGTTTTACGTTTCAAGGCATGTAGAATCCGAATATCCAATAAAAAAAATTCTGTCCGTCCGCCGTACGCCGTCCGCCGTCCGCCGTCCGCCGTCCGCCGTCCGCCGTTAGCAGTTTTCCGGCCAAACTGTAAGAGCTAAAAATTTGAAATTTTCACCAAAAATCAATCTCGGTCCAAGGACGGCCCAATTCTTGAACCAACTTGCTAGCTCAATTTTAAGGGTATTTTTGGGGGGTTTGGAGGGGGAGAAAATTCATATTTTCCAAGGTTTTTCAGAAAAATGTGTACGTGGTATCAAATTATATAGATTTTTGGACGCTGAATCGAATGAGACCATCGCCGGGTCGATAGCTTTATTGGTTCTCGAGTTATCGCAGCTTTTGTGAAAAATTTGGGAGAATTTCAGAAATTTGACACGAGGGTATAACTCGAGAGTTCTTGGAGCTATAAAAATCGTTCTATACTCATTGGAATGGTCGTTAAACACTCTCTCCAGCTGTATCGTTAGGCAACAGGTTTAGTTTTTAATTAGGAAATTAAGAAAAATAAAAATAATTAAAATTACAATAGTTGCTACGGAGTTTTCCCCTATAGTTACCATCTGTTTTTCGGTGGGAACGTTCACAAATTTTCGGAATATTTAAAATGACAAATGGATGGTCTTCTTAAATCAATATTGAAGCGAAATAATAATAAACCACTGTACAATCATTTGCAGCGTTTTTTAAAATTAGTTTTAAAAAAACCACTCGTTGTAAATATGGTTAAAATAAATCATCAACGAAGTGATCACATTGATTTTAGTAAGCGGTTCAGAAAAACGACTTAGAAAATCGGACTCTCGTTCCTACTTAATTTTCCAAATCTACGTGAACAAAGCCTGATGAAAACAACTGAGCAAAGAAACGTTTGAATAAAAGGTTCATCCTAAGGCGGCGGAATTCTATACATTATTTTCAAGTCAACAAAAGTCGTCACCTTTGGAACAGAATCGACTTTCAGCGATTAAAATACTGAGCTGGAAAAAAGTTTCCAATGCGGCAAGTGAAAATGGCGCTAATGACCGAAACCTTTTTACCGAGAGGATTTTCAAAAGGGTTCAAAACTTCTAACTAATGGATGGCTCCGTTTTCGAAAGACGTTCGATTCGCTTGAAATTCAATAGGAACAACTTTCAATCGTTCCTCGTTGTCAATTGTTGGCTATTCGAAACGAAGTAGACACTTTATTCATCAATAGTAATCATTGTAATTTTTTTCCTAACGCGCTCTGACGTAATTTGGGATATTTGAAGACTATCGTCAATATTTTTCGACAATGTTGGCTGTATTCTCTTCCTCTATGGTTGCGACTGTCTTGCAAAATATGTCATCAGCCTCAGTCCACATATTAGAAACGATGTTCTTCTCCAGGTGGTCGCATTACTTCTTTTTGTAGGTTGAGGGGGAGAAAAACGAGGCGACCTCTTCTCCATTCTTTTTTTAAAAAAAAAAAATAATAAAAAAAAAAAAAAAAAAAAATGGAGAAGAGGTCGCCTGGTTTTTCTCCCCCTCAACCTACAAAAAAAAATATTAGAAACGATGTTCCCAATACAGCGCGAGAAGCTCGCCAAATGAAGCATCAACGGCTGAGATACCGAAAGGCGGAAACCTGTTCAAGACCATTCTGAGATATTCTCTTGTCAATTTCCCCTCAAAACGCTCAACTTGTACAAGATCACGATAAGGCGATCTAACGACACTTAGAGCTCCGCCATGATCGATCGTCAAAATCGACTAAACATTTGACGACAAGCGAAGCGTTCGCGAACTCCGAAGTCGATTGAGATAAGAGACGCGGTGAAACTGGTGATAGAGACGGAAATAGAAACGTGACCGTGGAAAATCTCCAGTTTTAGTGAATCTGGTTCAATTCGCATATTGGTCATCGTAGGGTTGAATTGTCATAGTGTAGAATTTTCATCTGTACTATTTTCCAGTAACAAAAGTAATTTATCACTGGAGAAATTGGTAGAAAATGAACAAAAATGGAGGAAATATATTTAAAAGTAAAATGGGAGGGAAAAATAATTTTTTTTATTTACAGAGAAGAAATCAACGGCAGGCGGCCAAAGGAGGAAAACACCTTTTAATTCTTTTAATCAAGCATCTAATTGAACAATTTTTCAAACCATAGTTCCCAATTGAGTTTTTTTTTTTTAATTTCTTAGATGAAATGGTTTGTTGACGGAGTGGCCTCTCAACTGCCTTCTCATGCGATATCTTTCGATGAAGCGTGAAGAGAGTGAAGAGTTAAGAGCACAAAGAGTGAGAAGTGGAAAGAGCGATGAGCGAAGAGAATGAAAAGTTCGAATGGCCAAATGATTGAAGAGAATAGTAAACGAGAGTAAAAAGGGTGAAGAGTGAAAATATTGGTTAGTAGGAAATGCGAAATGTGAAGAGACGACAGAACAAAGTCAGAAAAGGGAGAAGAGTGAAGTTTGAAGAAGAAAGAGAGAATTGTGAAAAGAGTTGAAGAGCAAGAAAAGGAAAGAGTGACGAGTGAAGCGAATGAAAAGCTCGAAGGGCGAATAGAATGATGACAATAGAAGGAGTGAAGAGAGTATAAGAGCGAAAAGTGGGAGATGGGTTTTTAATGCGTAGAGTGACTAGTGCAAAAGCGGGGAATGGAGGATGCGAAGGAAAATCGGTTTCGGTGTTATTTTAAAACGGAAAATTAAACGATTTTCAACGAACAAGTAACTATACAATTCTCAATCGCAATTGAGGCATCGTAAATAAATATTAGAGCATTTTTTTAACCAGCTACGGAATGCGAAAGATCAATTCAAATTCGTGGGAAACATTTTTCCGAACGAATTAAAATATAAGAGCAATATTTCATCTCACCGATCTCGAATAATCGTTGCGAAATAATTTCCCAAACGATGCTTCGCAATTCGAACGTTTTCCGTCGGATACGTTGACAGATTGCTCATTGTGAGGGGAATCTCGCTACACATTAAGCGAAAAGCTAACTATGACCAGACGGGAAGTTAATGATTCTCTAGATCGGTTTCCTGTTTGCTCGATGCGTAATGCAAACACAACATCCACCGCTGAGTATTCGAGAGAGATGGAGAATATCCAAACGCGGCGATTAACGACTGCGGTGTCAAATCGATTTGAAAAACGCTGCAAATGATTGTACAGTGGTTTATTATTCCTTCGCTTCAATATTGATTTAGAAAGACTATCCATTTGTGATAGTAATTATTCCGAACATTAATTATAAGTAATTATAGTAATCATAATCATCATATTATATAGGTACCGGGTGTCCACGAGTTAATGGTTCAACCTCCGTATCTTCGTTATTTTCCAAGATAAAAATTTGATTTTTTTTTAAATCAACTTGTTTTTTGGAGAGGATTTCGAATATTATCACGTTGCGCACTGCGCAATTGCGCAACCATGCGCAACCGACACCAACTTCGTTATTTCAAATGAGAACCCCCATTTTCTATTGCAGATTCGGATTCTACGCAAAATTTCATGAATTTTAGACTCCTCAATCGATTTTTTTGCTTGCGCGCAACCCGCCTAGTGAGCGCGCAAAGTTGCGCAACCACAGGGTTGCGCCAAAATTGAGATGATGGTAGACCCCAAGTGTGGCACATGATTTTGCACTGTTTTTCAACGCTGAATCTCGTGGTGGGGTTCAATTTTCAATTTAAGTCGATTTTACTGGAACTACTGCCAAAAACACCTGAAGTCATTTTACGAGAAATTCACTTTCTTACACAACTCTGTAAATAATCATTAAATAAGCAGAGTTGTGTAAGAAAGTGAATTTCTCGTAAAATGACTTCAGGTGTTTTTGGCAGTAGTTCCAGTAAAATCGACTTAAATTGAAAATTGAACCGCGCAACGTGATGATATTTGAAATCCTCTCCAAAAAACAAGTTGATTTAAAAAAAAAATCAAATTTTTATCTTGGATATTACGAAGATACGGAGGTTGAACCATTAACTCGTGGACACCCGGTATAGTATCATAAGTAATTATTTCACCTCCTTTCTTGAATTCGATTCCAAGACAGAACGCTTCCATAGGTAAAAACCTTGAAAGAAATGACCAGACAAAAATCGCATGCTTAGTGACCTAATTACTCGAAATCGCAGATATTAACGAGAGTCGCTCTAATTCCAAAGGGCAATTCCATTTTACAAGCCCCGGCGGAGAGGAATGACACGGTGAAAAGCGTTATAAAGACGTTCTCAGACAAATGGGATTACTTTGAGGAAATTACAAGGGAGGAAAAAGCCTCAGAGCCTCCGCTTTTATTCCTAATAACATCAGTTCTCCGTTTCGAGACCGCAGACTTACATTCACTTAGCTAGTAGTATTGAATTAGCGGTCGTACGATGCGCGAGTTCAAAAGGAGCTTTGAAAATATGGGTGTAAGTTAAGGGATAATTAGGCTTGAACCGATGATTCGATTTGGAATTTTTTAAATTCCAAAATAAGGAGTTAAAGCAATTAAATGTTCGGGAAAATGTCTTCACTCGCGTATTTTTCGAGAGAAATCAATATAATTTTTTTTCTTGCTAAGTAACATAGAATATTATTCGCTTCTTTTTGGTTAATTATTTTATACTAAACCATTTTAATAGCACATTTTTATGTTAAATTTTTTTATTCTTATAGTTTTTGTATTTGTTTCAGTGGCTTTTTTTACTTTACTTGAGTGAAAAGTTTTAGGTTATATTAAGTTACGTGAAGGTCCCAATAAAGTAGGGTATAGGCTTGCTTCAACCTTTTCCTGATGCTATCAAGTTTTTTTTAAGGAGCTGAGTTATCCAATTGCATCTAATTTTTTAATTTATTATTTTACTCCTATTATTATATTACGAAATAGTGAAGAGATCAAGTGAGGAATATGGCTAAAAAACTTCTTTCTTAGCTGAGACTCGAACCCCAATCCTCCTAATTTCCAGTCAGACACTTTAACCCATCAGCTACCAAGAGTGATCAGCTAAAATGCCTGGGAGGCCTTCAGGTGACACATCACGTTTGTGAGACAATCCCTTTAGCCATTCTACAATTCCTTTGATACGACAACAATGGATGGCCAATAATGGATGGCGTTGACAGGGAAAAATACGTGGAAATCGCAACAAGCTGTTTAAATATCTGATGAAATAAATATAAAACTAAGAAAACCGAAAGATTGCGATTCTAAAAACGCGAAATAATCGCCATGGAAGAATTCAATTAAGGGGGAAAAAATTATAAATCGAATGAATAAAAATTCAATTTAGGAAAAAAAACATTAAATAAAAAATAAATAAAAAATTAATGGAAATTCTTTTAAAATCAAATAAATAAAATCTTAATTTAAAATTTTTTTCTAAATCGAATAAATAAAAATTCAATTTAGAAAAAAAATTAAATCGAATAAATAAAAAGGTTTTCACTCACTTGAACGTGACTTGCGATCGATTGTTCGGCGCCGTATAGTTGTACGATGACGGGATCGGATCTAAACTACCGAGAATACACCGGCCGTCGACCCACAAACTGTAGTCGGACACTTTTCGACCCGGGAATACGGAAACTGGAACGGAAAAGATGAAAACGCAGAGTAAAAAAGCTGTCAAATTGATATGACGAAAGTATGTAATACGAGAGAGCAATTTTATATATTTTTGCCACTACAATATATCGCACCTTTCGTGTTGGTTTTTCGTTTTTTGAAATTTGGAATGAGGCTATAATTTGAGAATTTTGGAGCTATGAAAATCTTTCTTTGCTCGTTGGAATGCTCTTCAAACGCCATCGTCACAAGTTGTATTTTTAGGACAACAATTTGATTTTTAATTCGAAATTTAAGAAAATTAAAATTACTATAGTTGCTAAGGAGTTGTTTCTGATATTTAACAATCTTTCATTGGATGGGAACGTTCACAAATGTTCAGGATAATTACTATCACAAATTTATAGTTTTCTCAAATCATTATTCAAGCGAATAATAAACCACTGTTTTATAACGCTTTTGAGGTGTGTGTCATAGCAAAAACATAAAAAATGTCAAAAAAACAAAAAAATTGAAAAAATCATGAAACATGTTTCAACGTAAGAAAGATGGTACAACTAGATCATTGTAGAGCAATAACAATTATTCTACATTCGGTGGAAAGCTCGTCGAACACTCCTCAACTGTATTGCGAGGCAATTAATTTTACTTAAATTAAGTAAGTAAAATAGTAATATTAAAAATTACGATAGTTGACATGTATTTCTCCCTAGTTACCAATATTTTTTCAAGGAAACGTAAACAAGCTTTTGAATTAGGTATAACATGGACGGTCTTTCAAAATATAATGGAACCAAAGGAATAATAAATCACTGTACAATCCGTTGTAGAGTTTTTCCCAATGAAAGAATTAATTGCTGTAAACGTATTACTACGGTATTTCTAAACTGCGAACATGTGAAAAGGTGGTTTCCAATGTGCTTCAATAGAAACAGCAAGCTAATCATCTAGTCAAAAGCAAGCAAATATGCGGACGCGAAATTGGGCGGTTGGAGTTTTGCCCTGAGTCGCCAATAGGCGGCAACGTTGCAAGCCCACTGTTGCGACGTAGCGCTCTTGTTGGGCTTACGACTCTAGTGACGTCACCCGCTTTATAGAGCCTCCTTTAGTATCTTCAGCAAGGTCACAGCGCTCCGTCGTGCGTCACGCGTCAGCAGTCTGCCGGTACCGCTCTGATCGAATCGGGAAGCAGAACGACGCAGGTGCGGTCTCTACAGTTTCAGGACGCGTCCGCACAGGGACTGCACGGTCAAATCACGCACTACGTCCGGGACGTCTGATTCGGTCGCATTCCGTTCTAATCTGCGTTCCGTGCGTCTAGGGTTGCTTTACAGATAATAGTTCCCTTTAAGAGCTAATTTAATTTACCCACGTTTCGATTTTTGGCTCATCTTGCAATCATGGCAGTGTAGTGTTATAGAAATAAGCGAACTTTCAAAATACATTAGAAAATCGAAAGGAACATGGTATAATTTCATGATTCTCGAAATAAACGGGCTATTAGCAATAATAAATCACTGTTTCAATTAGCAGAAGTAAAAACAAATTGTAGCTATTGTAAATATTAAATAAATAAATTTAAACAAAAATGCTGTAGGTACTAAAAATTGTGAAAATTACCGCCTTCGTTAATAAAACAGGGTTGTTTTCGGTCGAATAAAAACTCAGCGGAATATATCGGCTGGCTCACGTACTTCCTTGGCCGTAAATTTCCGCGGCGATGAAACGGAATTTATGCAGGAAAAGAACACGGTGAATTCGCGCTTAAAGTTCAAAGGTCACTCGGCTGCACAACTTGAAGGCCAAAAACGGCGGCAAAGGTCACGATTTTACTTCGGCACATGAGAGCGAAATCGTGAGCGAATATTGCTGAAAAGAATCGAATTATAAAATTTTGAAAAAGGGAAATTCGCCAAATTTCCACTCGCTTTATGATAAAATTGTAAAGGAGCCTTGTTGAGAAGAGCAGCTCTCGGCTCTCGATTGGAAGAGCAGGAAATGGAGCCGCGGCTCTTACAAAGCGGCGAACGCATATCGTGCGTATTTTCATCAGAGTAGAAAAAAAATTCCGACTTGCTGTTGCTAATCTAGCGTAAAAATCCAAATAAATCAAATTTTCCTTCCGAAAAACATAGAGAAAATAGACGACTGAAAAACCGTGAATTTTCTCAGGTTTTTATTCCTTTTTCTGACGCGAATTCAGTTCAAGAGTTATCCGTGAGGAAAACAATCGAACGAAAAAGCCCTCGTTGGGGGTTGTTTCTTTTCAACGGCTCTACATTACTCGGACGTAGAGCCCAAGTGACCCCGTTAGAGCCGACCATTACGCCCGTAGCTCCTTCGGCGCTCACCTCCGTTTAGAAGCGGTCCCCCGAGAGATTCCCTAATGGAATAATAAAACAGCGCTCTCAAACGGAGCGTAGAGCCTCCGCGAATGGCGCTATCGAATGCGGCGGGAGAATCGGTCTTCTGAATAATTAAATAACTTGGGCGAAAAGAAGGGCGCCTAGAGCGAGAAACGGCGGAGGGCGCCACTTATTAATTTGATTAGGTGGTTTGTTTAAAAAGGAAAAACTTTCCACTTGTTTTCGAATTTCATTTACGAAAGTTTTCACTCGTTGAGGGTACAATGAGAACAGACGAACGTTTCAATTAAAAAGCGGCAAATTGAATAATGTAAATTATTCAGCGGTGTGCGAAAAAAGCAAATTATATTGGAAATATTTTTGCTATAAAAATAATCTAAAAAAAAAACTTTCGTGTGAAAATAAGTACATTAGCGGCTAAATGTTCGCGCTTGACCGATAGAAGGACGGACGTTTTTTAAATAGAATTATTTTCTCGGAAGAAATCATTTTTAATATAATGTATTTTAATATTGTTTAATTCATGTAAAAGCCCCTTATTCGCCGTTCGTACTATTTTATTCATACGAAGGCGCCTGTTTAATTGGTCCAGAACTCGTTTTACCTCTATCTACGCTTCTAGCCTGCGTCCAAGGATGGCGCCATTACGCACCGATTCACTTATCGGGCGCCATCCTCACAATGATCCATAATACGAGGCCACCCTTTTAATCGGGCGCAAACTCTATAGGGATTTAAGTCGCCACTCTGCGAAAGGAGTTTTGGCGTAATAGAACACCGACTCTGAACTTTAAACTCGCAATCGAAACAGATACGGTAAACGGATGTCTCCCAAGTTCATCGAGTTCCCTCGGGTGAATCTGGAGTTTCTCCGATAACGAGCCCCCGAGTTGTCCTACCTTTGTCACTCACACGCAAGCCTACGCAAGCTTACACAGAGGTTTTGCGAGTGTGAGTGCGCAACGGCGCCTTCGCGTTCGGTGTCGTCGCTTTGTTACTCGTTATGTCTCGGCGGGATTCTCCTCGGTCAAGGGACATAATGGGACACAAACCTTGGCAATCGTTCATTCCGCCGTTGGCGCTATTTTATTCTTACTAAGGCGCCCGTTTCGATCGGTCAAGAGCTCGTTTCACTTCGCGCGTATCGATTCACTCGTATCTAAATGCTGTCGATCAGTAACTTGGCGCTAGCGCCTAGAATAGCACTTAACGTTCGAACGCGACTATGGGCGCCGTTTCAAACCACACAGCACCCAAAATTTTTGAAAATTTCATAAAATTTATGAAATTGACACATTTAATGTCTCAAATGGGTAGAAAGTTGCAATATTTTAGCCATGTAACTATAACGTCACTGACTGAAACGTTATCTTAGGGGTTTTTCCTTTAACGGTATTTTCCACGGTGACCGTGTCGAGTAGCCTCTTTGTAAAATCCACGGTCCGTATGACGGTAACCGTTAGATGCGTATTCACAAAGTAAACGCTACTCCCTACGGTCACCGTGGAAAAACACCGGTAAAAGCAAAAAAAATCCAAATAACGTCAGTACGAGAACGTTTCAAACATGTTACGTTTCATATAAAACTTCACCAACTAACATAAAAATTCTGATAATTTCCACTTACAACCTGGTAAGTAATTGTTGCTAAGGAAAAGTAACTTTCTCATTTTCCAAGCCACAAAAATCGTTCACCTCTTGTTCGAAAGCTCTCGTCAAAAACGCTGCAAATGATTGTACAGTGCTTTAATATTGATTTAAGAAGACTATCCATTGTGATAGAAATTAATAAGAATATTTTTGTAATGTTCCCACCAAAAAACAGATTGGTAACTAGGTATATTTATTTATTTATGATATACACGGGCAATGACGCCCAATAACATTGTAACACGTAGTGTAAACGTATCACAGACGAAATAGTAAACAGGCATTACAAAGAATTAAGGTAGATAGAGAATTATTATCGGTAAATCACGTCAACCTCCGCTTTGCAGGAACCGCCTTCAGAAACTTTTAATGTCAGCACGATGACTTTCAGCGGCTCTTCAAAGGTTCCGCTTTTGATTTTATATTCTTTTATATACTTTTTCAACGCTGCTTTCTTGGTTAAAAACCCCTGTTGCATAGAGAGCCTTCGTTCCACCGTCTGCGCAGAAAGGAACAATAATATTTCTTCCTTCCACTTGACCCAAGCCCTCGCAGCAGCTGAACGAGACTTTTGGAGCGCTCGACCGTAAATTTGCCCGGTTCAAACATTCAAAGGGCCACGTGAAACCGCGAGCGTCTTTTGAAAATCCCCCAACTCCTTGCCCCTTTTCGGTGCCGTTTGCAGAATTAGTAAAATACGTTGTAGATCCATAAACTGGAAACGTTCGTTTCAAAAGAAACGCGCTCGAGCGAGGTCACGCAAAAACGGACCTAACGTGCCCCGAATCGTTACTATTTTCGCTCGTCACATCAAATTCGCACTGTTCACGCGATACGTCAATCGACAAGGAAAATATAGGATCTGACAACGTTGAGGATAATTTAAATCGCGAACGGCAACACACGAACGTTGCGCAATTTATCGTCGGAATGAGACTTACGTGGACCTGAGAAGTTCGAACCTGATAATAGCACCAATCAGCGATTAGAAACGGAGATTCGCTCGAGTGTAATTTTTTCGAACCGCTCTTATCGCCAGAAAATTCCGTTCGAATTTTATTTTATTTTTCCTCTTCTTACAATTATTAAAATATATCCTTCAAAGGATTTTTATGTTTTTTCGTAAATATTAATACTTACTCTTCAATAATAGAATGCCTCGCAAAACAAATTATTCGACTTCGCCGGCGAATTTTATCGATCGTATTTGAATCGTTTTCAATATTACCATTTTTGAAAAAAAAAAAAAAAAAACATCTCTGCCCGTCGGAAATTGTCATCTCCGCTAATCGTTTCTCTCTGACGTCACAAGTTCCTGCGAGGCTGTAATCCATCGCCGGTTTGAGCCCGTCTTGATTGAATCTGCGGTTTCGGAGTCGACCAACTCGTCCCGATTGGGTCCGCTGTGAAGCCGTTCGGTTCAGTCAACCGCGAGGAATGGAAGCTAAACCGCTTCTCCAAACAAGCTCTTATTGGCTACTGTCGGCCGATGACGCCCTCGAAGTGTCGCAGTGGCGCAAATGCGATCAGAAACCGAGTGACCGAGCCCAATGGTAGACAATCGAGGCCAAAATTCCTTCATACTGACAATAATTTTATATTCCCTTCATTTTTTTTCTGATTCATTTTGGTTCACTCGTATTATTCAGTATTGAACCGATGTAATCGCACAAGAAAAAAATTATAACCCCCTCAAAACTTGAAGTTTTGCGTTAATCCGAAAATCCAATTAAAAAAAAACTTTCCATACATTTTTGTGACGAAACTAAAAAAAAAAGAATATTCATGAAATTTTCACCGAAAATTAACCATGGCCAGAAAATGGCTCAATTCTTTAGCCAAATATTTACCTCAATTTTACGAGTATTTTTGAGGGCGAGAAAATTTTCCAATTTTTTTTAGAAAATTGTGTATTTGTTATCAATTTCTATAGATTTTTGGACGCTGAATCGAATGAGACCATCGCGGGGTCGATAGCTTTATTGGTTCTCGAGTTATCGCAGTTTTTGCGTAAAATTTGACATGAAAGATAACTTGATAATTAAATTTCAAAAATAAGTCGTTCTATACTCACTTCAGCTGTACGGATAGGCGAAAATAAATATTAGCATGTAATTATAAAAATTAAGAAAACGGAAAAGGATTAAAACTACTACATTTGCTACGGAGTTTTCCCTTATATTTACCAATTTATTTTTTGTTGGGAGCATTCTCAAATGTTCGGCATAGTTCACAAATGGATGATCTTATTACATATTATTGAAGCGAAGGAATAATAAACCACTGTGAAATCATTTACAGCTTTTTTATTTTTGCACGCACGTTTGCACCTTCTTGCTTTTATAATTGTGATGTATGAGGCAGATAATAAAAGTCAATCCGAATGTAAATTGTGTGAATTTATACAATGGGTACATGAAACTGAAGTGAGAGAACAGAGCGAGAGAGACACAGAAGATAAGGTAGATGTCGTAGCTGTTGTTGTTGTTGCTGTTGTTGCTGTTGTTGTTGTTGTAGCTGTTGTTGCTGTTGCTGTTGTTGCTGATGCTGTTGTTGTTGTTGTCGTAGCTGTTGTTGTTGCTGCTGTTGTTGTTGTTGTTGTTGATGTTGGTGTTGTTGTAGATGTTGTTGTTGTTGCTGTTGCTGTTGTTGTGTTCGCTTCGGACTTATGTCCAACAAATCGGTTATTCCAGTTACCGACTCAGACATGGAAGTACAGTGCGATCTCACGCCGCTGGTTTGACTAAGCAGTCTGGAGTGTGAGTTGAAATTATCTTCGACATTTTCCTCCCCTCTCGTTGATCAATGATATTCAATTCCATCGTGGAAAAACCTCGCTCATAAAAACGACTAGCTCATTTTCCTAAACCGGAAACGACCGATAGACAATAAATTCACTCGATGATCGAATGTCTGAAAACAAATCGAATCGTCTCGGTTCTGCGATTGATCCCTTTTTTCTGTTGAAATTCGGTCATCGACAATACCTTTTCTTTCGAGGGTGAAACGAGATTTTAAAAGCGAGTATCGAATCCAGAAGAGGTAAACCTATTAAGACCCTCGGACCACCTGATTTCGACCAGAAACGCGATGGTCGCAATAATAGCGTCGCAAACGAACGCAAATCATCGAACACGGTGGGAAACGGAAAGGAACCGGCTGCGAAATGGAACGGCCCGACTGCCGAAGCAATATTGAATCCGATGAATGGGCTTAGCGCGAAAAGGTTGGGAATACAAGGTAGTCGAAGCGGAAAGGGGAATGAAAACGATGCCGTGCGAATCATTTACTCGGCTATTCGATACTAGGAAAATTATGTAATGGCATGCGAGAAGGGAAATCGCCGAGCATAGAGAACGAGGATGAGCCAAGCGAATGAACGACAATGAGATTGGGATCTATATCAGTTTTAAGCTCGCGACAACGAGAAACGAAAAATATCACCACTCGAAACTGTTTGTCGCTGCTATTTTACCGACGCTGTGGAGAATAATTCGAGTGATATGGCTCTACATATTACGAAAATAAAAATAATGTGTAAAATGCTAGTATATTTTCAAATGAACTGGAAAAAGGCTGCAAATGATCGATCGAACATCGATAATATCGATATATCGACAGAAAACATCGATGTTTGAAAAAATCGATGTTTTATTCTCATAAAAGAAAAATCGATAAAAAATAATACCGATCTTATCATTTGTTAGTAAATTACAGGCATTGCCGTTTAAGTTTAGGTATTAACTCAAAAGGTGAAACTGAAACCAGTGTTGCCAAACCATTACACCCAGAACCCACTGAGAAAATAAATAAAAATTCCCACTACTCTCTTACGGATTGTTTTAATAACCCCTCGAATGTTTATACACAAGAAAGATCGGAGCCTCCATTGAAAAAAAGGATTTGTACGTTAAAAAAACATCAAGCATAGACATAGATGTCTCAAAAACATCGATGTTAAGTATCGATGTTTTTAGTCCGATACATCGATGTTTTTCTAACATCGATGTCCCAACCCTAAACCGAAAAACAGATTGTTAACTATAGGGGAAAATTCTGTAGCAACTATTAATTGTAATTTTAATCATTTTTATTTTTCTTAATTTCCTAATTAAAAGCTTAATTTTTTGCCTAACGGTACTGCTGGAGAGAGTGTTTGACTAATATTCCTGAAAGTTTTACCCAGTATGATGACTCGGATGATAACGTTGCTAATAATGATGTCTCGACTCTTCCTCTGCTAATGGATTTTGCTGATGCCAAGCTGTTGATTAGGTGATGATAAAGTTACATTATGAAGGAGTTTGATAAATCTGGTAGCAGAGTTTGAGAAAAGTTTGTTATAATGATTTTTCTGCTGTAGGTATTTTAGCTTCACTTTCTTCTCCTGATGATGAACTTCTGGTAATAATCTGGTGAGGAATTGATGATAAAGCTGAGCTGATGGTGATGATTTTTTTCTGTGGCAGTTCTTCTTCTTCATCAGTTTTAGATTTTATAACCATCTTCTTCTTAGGCGGTTAACTGTTGAGAAGCATCTGACCAGAAATTATCGATAACCTACGGTGATAATCATCTGGAAATGGTTAAGTTAATGGTAGCTTCCGATGATGATGTTCCCGATCAGGTTTTTCTGGCAGTAGCTGGAGAAATTTTTGAATAATTTTTCGTGCACGGTGATGCAATTTTTTCCACATAGCCTCTAAGACAGGTATGCAACTAATTCAAGGTCCCGTTCGGCTTCAAGGAGAGCACGTATCAGATGAAAGTGAATACTATTTCGTTACATCAACGTGCAACAACTGGAACAAAGAGGAACTATATAACTGACTGAGGACAATGTTGAGCAAACATTTCCATCGGTCGCTTTGTTGTTCCCGCGGTAAAAAGCTGCGGAGCGGGGAATTTATAATTCAAGCGACAGCCGATCGGAAAAGAAATGGAATTTCGAAAGATTCCTCAGCGATCGATAGTCGCCTCTTTGAGCCTTGCTATTTTCAAAAGGGAGGATAAAAAGAACTCGAATAGAGAGGTAAATACTACGTTATTTGCCCGGTTCAATTTATATAGAGAAAAAAAAAGATGAAATGGCCGGAAAAATAAGCGAATTATTGGTCAGCGGAGATGATTCCAGTTTACAGAAGTTGGGTTTTTTCAACCGCCAGTTATTTATCGCCGATTTGGTAATGAATTTCGTCGACAAAAGCCTGTTCAACTTTTCACGGATCGCTGTCGGATTAAATGGCAAGTGTAATGTCGGATTGCTGGCCTGGAGAAGGAAATCTCAAGAATTGATCGTGGGAATAGAACAATTATTTTCTCACCTGTTTCAGCACGAGCTCAGCTTTTGAGAGACAAATTTGCTTGGAACTAATAAGAGAAATTCTTTTATAATACGTAATAATTGTTTCAAACTTTATTAATCAAAACCAAATTTAAATGAAACGAAACGAACTAAAAGGATGGTATCAGAGGCTGATCCGAACTATTCGCAATAGTAGAGGCCGACCACAATTGTTTTAATCATCACCTTTGAAGCCTTCACAGCCGAGGGTACGTCCTCAGAAAAAGGTGGTAGCGAAGAGCGCCGGGAAGGCGGCGGTGGCGTTCGGTGACGGTGGCGGAAGTGGTGTAGTCGGTGGCGGTGGTGCGCCGCCGATGAGCCACTGATTCTAAGGAGCCGCCCCCTCACAATAGGGGTTGCGATTCTGCGACAGTCTCAAGAAGGGTGTGATCGCTGTCCCATTAGCGTCGCGGGTTCGCGACTCACGCGTATCACTTTCGCGACAATGTGTAACGGTTACGCGACACGTTTGTCCCGTCTGTAAGACAAGCTGTCCCACAACCACGACAGTCCCGAGAAAAATTGTTATAAAAACGCAACAAGAATGCACAATTTACGAACGCGTAAACTAGACTGTTAAAACGCAAGACCGAGCACAAAAGATCCTAAGATCCTATTTCTTTTGTAGCGATTCTTTTTATACCCGCGCCTCGGTAATTATCGGGAATGATCGGTTTCATTACACTCCCCATTACAGCAAGTTGAAATGAAGCAAGCTAAATCGATTACATTATTACTCTTTAATGGCAAGCAGAAAATAAATTACACCGAAAATCTTATCTCGAGTTCGAAGAACCAAAATAATGAAATTTTTGACTCTTCGAATTTTTTTTTTTTTTGAAAATTAACTTATACATTTTTTTGCAATGTGGTTATCGATACCTATTCTATTTCTATTCCATTCTAATGCTCAACGAACCTTTTACTCGTCAGGGAGAAGTTAACTCGAGCAGATGCGTTGCATACAAGTTGAACTTGATTACCTGCAAATTCTTCCCGCTCATTGAACGTGAAACTCGAGACCTTTCCGCAGTCATCTCTCGAAAACAGTTTCTCCCAACATAGTCATTTGGGTAAATAAGCTTTCCTCTCCATCTTCTCGCTATCGGGTAGTTCGGAGTGGAAATACAATTGCCACCGCTTCAGCTTTTGCTGATGAGGTTCCCTCTTCGAGAATGAACCGGTTATCGTCAACTTAATCGAATGAACGTTCAGCGATGAAAATGCGAGGAAAGTCCGCCGGAGAATTTCAAAGCGTAGTCGTTTTTATTTTTGTCACGGATCACTCGCGGATGATGCGATTAGTCGTTGTAGCGGCTTCAGGCCTCGAAACTGAAAAACGCGGCTAGAGTGAAAATGCAATAAGAAGAGACCTTGTCGATTATTATCAGTTGGTGAAGTATATTGAAATAAATAGGAGTTAGAGTCGGATTATCGTCCTGGAAATTATTCCATTACTCTATACAAGCGCTTTCGCCTCATAATTTTTTTGGGTGGAGAAATCGCTTCTAGTATGGCAAAAATTGTCTTCAAACGTCAAGAAAAATTGAGAAATTTGTAATTGCATGATTGAGGTAACTCGGAAAAACAGAAGCGCTCGAATAGAAGGAAAATAATACACAAGAGTCCCAGATGTATCTAGTTCACCCTTCCATTATGAATTTCAATTATTTATCCAACAATGAGACGATCACGCTCATTGCTTGGCTACCTTGTTACTTTGTAAATAAGTCCACTTAAATAGGGATCCTTATAAAGGAAACCTTGAAACTGGCTTCAGCAACCGCCATTGTTGGTTAAAACTTTTTGAAAAACCTTTACAACTTTAAAATTGGTTCATTTGCCTCGAATAGTTACAACGCAATTTTAAGCAGGGATTGTGATAATTCCTACGATAGGTTATTGAATAAAAGAAAATCCTAATTAGGTATATAATTATTTTATAATTTTCCTAAATTATAATTATTTTGTAATAAAAAAAGACCAATTGCAATAATCACTCCCATTGGTTTATTATTACTATTTAATGATTGAAAGAAGTTTTTTTTTTTTTTTTTTGCTAAAAATAGCTTTTTTATTTTTGGAATCTCCCTCTAATTTGTTCCGGTTTCTCCCGATGAAGCTGCCATTTAGTATACCGCTTTTGAAAATTTCCTTTACTCCGCTAATGTTTTTCGTTAAGACAAAAACCACTTCCACCGCGATCTCCGAGACGACACCGCCATTTCACATCGCCGTTGTTCTAACTTCGCTCATCAGATCGAAAACTACCCCGTTAATTGTCAATTCCGACGTCGCGCTCTTCTGACGATAAATCAAGCGCTCGTTGGTCGGAGGAAACTTCGCTAATCGCACCGGTTCTTTTCGCAAATCCGAAACGCCGTGACCTCAATTCGAAATTGGTCGTCGCAGTTATGAAGAGCTCGACAAAGGATTTATCGCGGCTTCAACTTCGAAAGTTCGGCTGTTATCGGTGGCAAAAGTGAGCGAAAGCTTTTCGCCCGAACAAACGCTATAGCGTGGTAAAACTTCATTAAAATTCGAATCAATCAATTATTCAAAGCTTAAACGGCTTCATCGCTCTCCCTTTGGTGAATATTTATTTTATATTTACACGGTTTCCACAATGTTTCGGTTAGTGAATAATTTATAGATTGTACGCGAGGATGTTGCTATTATGCTGACAAATATTAGAGCTCTTGGTATCGACATTATCGAAACAGTGATATTTTTGTAGTAGTGGGGATGTGGGGGGGGGGGAGAAAAACCAGGCGACTTATTCTCCAGATTTTTAATGGCTGGCCGAGCACTTTCGCCCATTCGGGCATCTTCAGGGCGACCTATGTACATATCAGTGTTGTTAGCATGGAGGTACAGTATTACTATTATTTATAGAGCTCCTTTTTACATTTTGGTACTTATTACTCACGTGGAACCATGAGGTCCACAGCCAAGTCGGCACAGATTAATGATACTTAAGGGTTACATCGTCTGCCTGGCTCCCCCTGTGTCCTGGAATAGTAGTTGGAAAATTTTAAAAATCTAACCCTAGTAACTTGGATAATATTAAAGGTAATTGGCTTCTACTTACATTTTTGAACAATTAGTGTTGAAAGGACATTAAAAATACTTAAATTTAAATATTAAATACTACTTAAATTTAAATATTAAATACTACTTAAATTTAAATAATTAAATTTAATTATTAAAATTAATTATTATTTAGTTTAAATATTTAAATTTAACCCTTAAGTATCATTAAACTGTGCCGACTTGGCTGTGGACCTCATGGTTCCACGTGAATAATAAGTACCAAAATGTAAAAAGAGCTCTATAAATAATAGTAATACATAGGTCGCCCTGAAGATGCCCGAATGGGCGAAAGTGCTCGGCCAGCCATTAAAAATCTGGAGAATAAGTCGCCTGGTTTTTCTCCCCCTTACAACCCCTCTACTACAATAGATGCGACGACAACCAAACGAAGAAGCGATATTTTTGTTACAATACCAGATATTTTTGGATCGATATTTCAATATAAATATTATCGGAATATCGATAATTTGCTATCTAAGCATACAAATCAAGTGCTTTTGAAAATCCATTTTCCACTCAAATGGACGGAAACGGCGCGATTTTTTTTTGTCTCCCAGACGAAACTACATGAACTCTTTCCACGTTTGGAATCGTATTTAATCGAAACATTTCCGCGTAAAGGCCTTTACAGACCGGACGATAACATTGTTATTAGCATTTTTCAGTAACTTTCCTTTCACACCGAACGCACCATTGTTGGCAACAATGTTATCATTATCGGGCGAGGAATTGTTAATAACATTGTTACGGCACTTGAAAAATGTTGATAACAATTCCTCCCCCGAAATGTTACTGGAAACATTGTTGGACACATTTTCTGTAACATTGTTATTTTTTCCGTCAACATTGTTAGTAACATTGTTGGCGACACTGAGTTTTGTTATCGAGCCATGAGCGATAACAAAACCGGCGTTTGTGACTAACATTGTGGATAACATAGTTAAGGTGCTTACAGACCAAATGTTAGTGAAAACAAATGTTATTGACATAAGATGTTGATAACAATAATGTTTATAACAAAATGAGATGATCTAGAAATATGCTACCAACATTGTTGGCAACAATGTTATCAACATCAGGCGAGGAATTGTTAATAACATTGTTACGGCACTTGAAAAATGTTGATAACAATTCCTCCCCCGAATTGTTACTTATCCACAATGTTAGTCACAAACGCCGGTTTTGTTATCGCTCATGGCTCGATAACTAAACTCGGTGTCGCCAACAATGTTTCTAACAATGTTGACGGAAAAAATAACATTGTTACGGAAAATATTGCCAACAATGTTTCCAGTAACATTTCGGGGAGGAATTGTTATCAACATTTTTCAAGTGCTGTAACATGTTATTAACAATTCCTCGCCCTCTGTTGTTAATATTGTTGCCAACAATGTTGCGTTCGGTGTGAAAGGAATGTTATTGAAAAATGCTAATTACAATGTTTTCAACAATGTTATCGTCCGGTCTGTAAAGGCCTTAACATTGTGGATAACATTGTTAGATAACTAGACCCAAATAAAACAGACAGAAGAATTGTTGGCAACAAAAAAGTTGACGACATTGTTGCCAACAATGTTGGTAGCATATTTTCTAGATCATCTCATTTTGTTACAAACATTATTGTTATCAACATCTTATGTTAATAACATTTGTTTTCACTAACATTTGGTCTGTAAGCACCTTACGGAAGAGCAATTACGGCAGACGGTCGCTAGAGTGCTTACACTCCTTTCAAACTTTTTGCCCTTCTTTTCCCCTGTCCAATCCCATGTCATTCTCCAAGCGCAGCTAGTGAGCGGACGGTTTTGTCGGAAGGATCTCAAGCACCCGTGGTCTTCAACTTAACTGAAGCGAAGAGTCGTTGGTGTTCGGACTTGGTCTCGAGTTACAACTGGCTCCATTTACTCTTTGGAAGCATCGCACTTTTCCGTCGCATTATTCGAAGAACTTACATAGCGAAAAGGTGATTCTGTGCGCTGTTCTCACGTACTGAACTGTAATTGGAAACCGATTCGATCGATTGTGTTTCAAGAGGCGGCCGCTAATAGCGCTGCTATTGGCAGGATAAAAGGAGAAGCAATCACGCCTAATGGAACAGCGACATTAACAACATTTCGATGGCTAAAGGACAACATGTGATATGAAAAAATGGGTTTTGAGGTTTTGGATGATTTTATTCAGAATTACAAGCCGAATCTCGTGGTGGCCTCAGTTTTTTTGTTGGTAGCGCTGGGATTGAGTTATTCCCGCTTAAACAACATGATTGTGTTGTACCATTCTTTTCGGCAACAAGTGTTACCAAGGTGTTTTCCTGAATGGAGCCCCTATCTAGATTCCAAAGCATGAAATCACAGGTTGCCCCACTTCTGCACTTTTCATAACACTAATTGCGCCCCATTATTTTTAAAAAGTTTTTTCTCTCTCCTGAAAACCAGCCAAATTTTTATAACACATGTTGTCCTGTGGCCGTAGATTTTTACTTGAGATGGAACCTTGAAACAAAATATTGATTTTACCTAATCGCTAAGAATATCGATAGAAACATCATATATCTGAAGAAATATCGATACTCGATAATATCGATGGTTTAGAGCTTGAACTTATGGTTCTACTGTGTTTTAATTATTTAATATTATAATAACTGTGTCTTATTTATTATTATTTTCTTTTTTTCAATCTCTGTCTTAGCTTTTTTCAATCTAAGTCTTATGATTGTTTTTTTGACATTCTATATCGTGTTTTTTTTTCATTTTTGTTAATTTTTTTGTCAATACATGTCTTATTATTATTATTTTTGTCAATCGATGCATTTTTCAAATCTGTCTTATTTTTTGTCAATCTATGTTATTTTTTGTCTATCTGTGTTATTTATTATTATTATTATTTTTTTTGTAACTCTATCTCTTACGTAGTTATTATTTCCTTTTTTTATCAATCTATGTCTTATTAATTTTTTTTGTCAACCTATGTTTCTGTCTCAATTGATGTCTTATTATTATTTTTTGTCACTCTTTCTACTATATATTTTTTGCCAAACTATGTCTTAGTTATTTTGCATTTTTGTCAATCGATGTGTCATTATTATCTTTTTGTCTATCTGTCTTATTATTATTATTTTTTGTCAGTCAATCATTTTTCTTAGTTTATGTCTTATAATTATTTGTTGTCACTCTATCTTATTATTTTTTGCCAATCTATGTCTTATTTATTTTTTGTTTTCGTCAATCTATGTTTTGTTTATTATTATATTCTTTTTGTCATTCCTTGTATTGTTTTTCAACCTATATCTTATTTATTATTATTTTATTTTTCGGGGGTTGTGAGGTGGAGAAAAACCAGGCGACTCATTCTCCAATTCTTTATTAGCTGGCCGAGCACTTTCGCCCATTCGGGCATCCTCAGGGCGACGTGGAGCCATAGGGTCCACAGGGCTGGACGCGGAAAAGGGTTCGGGCATTCTCAAAACTATTATTACGCCGAAATTCTCCATTACTATTCAACATCTGGAATTTAAGACTCGGTCGAAGTTGTAGCCCGAGTCGTAACGCTGATGTTCCGTACGATAAACGCACCTGTTGTTGAGGTGTTAGAAACTTGCGAATCCCCAGATTCCTTCACGGTCGACCTACTTCAAGTTCAACACGGTTTTCGGTCCGAAACAGCGAAACAGTTTGCAAACTGAACCGAGGGGAATTTAACTCTCAAAGCATGGGCCCGAATCAAACGTACGAACTGTTTTCCAGTGGTAAAACTATGCTTTTTTAATGTGTCCTCGGGATAAATATATAGTGTAACAGGTTGCACGGATAGTGGAATATTTTTAGCTTCAAAATAAAACTCCTAGGCTAATTTTGACGAAGGGTTAATTTTTCCCTATACCAAAGCGATGTTTACACTGAGGCGACACGAAGTGAAAATCTAAATACTTAAGTAATTAGCCAACGTTTCCATTGCTGTACCTCATAAAAAAAATAATAAAATAAAATAAAATAAAACAAAAAAAAATAAATAAATAATAAATAAAAAATTAAAAAATATATATAAAAAAACGCTTGCATACGAGTCTGCAACGCATTGGGACATTTTCATGTCTTTCCCCTCCTCAGCTACCAAATTAGGTAGGTACCTAATTATAAAGTCGCAATCTTAGTTGTAGTGTTCATCAAAAAAGAATCGGTAATAAGACTTGATGACCATGATCAGTTAGTCCTTGCGTTGGTGCTCGACGACAAAAAAGTGGAATTTGCTCAATTTAAACGCCACGGCAAAGACATGCAAATGTCAAAACGGCAAACGGAGTCAAAAAGTCTAGTTTAGTTGCAACTGATTGTACAGTGGTTTATTATTCCTTTACTTCAATAATGATTTAAGAAGACTATCCATTTGCGATAGAACGTAATATGTGAACGTTCCCACCGAAAATTAGATTGGTATCTATAGAAGAAAACTGTGTAGCAACTATTGTATATGGACTGTTTTGTAACGCTATTTCGTAACGCTCATGTAACAAAATATATTTCGTCACGTAACGATTTTTAGGTTGTGTGCCATAGCGAAAACATACAAATGTCAAAATCTATCTTGGCCTGACAATCGCTCTGTAGTGGCAACTACAGTGGCCACTACAATTCCCGACAGCTGGAGTACTGAGTTAGGCGCCACGGTTACGCTAGAACCAGGGGACGCGTTATAAAAAGTTCGCGCATTGAATTAGTGGCATTTTGTATCAATCCGACCCTAGACAATACAGTCACAAAAGCAGTCACGAGACTCACTAATCGATGTGACCCGAGAGCAGTTTCGGCTACATGTCCGATCATGTCTCCGAGTATCCCCAGTCACGAGTGGACATGCGTATTCCTGCTCTCGTCTGTCCGTGCATGAAAATGTTTAATGCTCTCGGAGACTTTCATTCGAGTAGTAATTTCATTCGTCTTCCGCCTTCTGTTGCGTTTCGGTTGTGAAAGTGCTTTTTTCGTTCGCGTTGTGAATAGTTTTAAAAACGAGTGGATTTCTCTCTACGATGGACAAGAATTTCTTTGGAATGTAATACATAAATTTTACGGGAATCGCGAAAAAAATGAACGCGTTTGTCGAAATCGGGAAAAAATTCGATCGCGGCGCAAGATTCATCACTTACGGAACCAGGTGTGTAACTGAGCTATATATTTTTCAGAATTTCATTAGGTAACAAACAGAAATTGAACTTAGATAATAATACCTTTTTCTTCATGTATTGCTTTATTTTGGTTTATTATTCAATAAAAACCATTGTAATCGCCCAAGAAAAACGCTGCAAATGATTGTACAGTGGTTTATTATTATTTCGCTTCAATATTGATTTAAGAAGACTATCCATATTTGTCATTTTAAATATTTCGGACATTTGTGAACGTTCCCACCTAAAAACAGATGGTAACTATAGGGGAAAACTCCGAAGCAACTATTGTAATTTTAATCGATTTTATTTTTCTTAATTTCCTAAATTGCTAAATTGTTTGCCTTACCCTACAGCTGGAGAGTGTTTGACGACCATTCCAATGAGTATAGAACGATTTTTATAGCTCGAAGAACTCTCGAGTTATACCCTCAAGTCAAATTTCTGAAAATCTCCCAAATTCGACACAAAAGCTGCGATAACTCGAGAACCAATAAAGCTATCGACCCGGCGATGGTCTCATTCGATTCAGCGTCCAGAAATCTATACAATTTGATACCAAATATACATTTTTCTGAAAAAACCCTGGAAAATATTATATTAGAACTCTACTCGGAACAATGTCACGTTACATAACACAAATTTTGGTTGTGTGCCATAGCCAAGACATGAAAAACTCAAAAAGTTGATCGGGAAATATTTATTTCTTCAATGAGCTTGTTTCTCCATTTCATTGAATTGGAGAGTTTAAAAAAATGGATGGGAAACGTTGCAGATTAAATATTTTATTTCCTCTCCATTTGACATTTTTCAAAATCCAATTCGATCTATTTTTACTCCACCTGTACTTTCAACGGTTGAATTAATCAACTGATATCGTCGTCAGTCTATTTTTTTGTCAATCTCAAAAAAGAAATATGCTCCTGAATTGACGAGGATGATAACCCAGAATCGGAAGGAACGGTCGAGATTCACGATACGATGCCGTTTAATCCTCTTATTAATATCGGCTTACGATGAACTATTATAACGGAAAACGATCGAGAAAGGCAGTAAAGCGATTTTTCCGCCAATATCTCATCCCTAAATGTATCTCGCCCTTTATTGAACTCATACAGTTCCATTAATAGGGCTCTGTTATAAATTTTTCGTTGAAAATACGAAGTTTCCCAATATTTTTTACCATGGTCCCGTGGTAAATTTATGATGTATGACTAGTTTTCGAGAAACGGCTTGATAATTACCAACAAGCTGCAAAGGGGCTCAATTGTATAATTAGTTATATTTATAGATTTATTCAAGAATCCTTAATTCTTGAAAATCAATTCGCACAAAATAAAAAGTAGTATGGATAAATTTTCTTAACTCATTATTGAAGCGAAGGAATAATAAACCGCTGTACAATCATTTGGAGCTTTTTTTCCTTTTCGAGAAAACCTTCCATTTTATCATGAATGCGAGTTTAAGAATTATCTATAGTAATAGATGAGTTCAAAAGCGCATAAGTGCGTAATAGCCGTCATCGTGCAAAAAGCCGAAGATAACGATGATGGCCATTCTGTGTAACTCTTCACTAACGACAATGACAGCGTCGACTGATCGAGTTTCGCACAATGGTCACTTCGAAATGACACAGAAGCTGACAGGGGAATATTGCCGTGCTCATTCGGTCGAGCTATGTTTGCCGAACGGGTAATAGGTCTCAACTTTTGGCGCCAGGCATTCTCTTCAGTGGCAATCGATGCGTTTAAACTGAACCAGCACCTGACCGTTCAGAATTTTTCCTTCGCCTTCCATCTAAAGTTTGCCCCGGTTTTTTAGGTTTCCTCCCAAACAAATTGCTGCGTAAAAAGATTGAACCGGCCCTAGGTCAGTAGGACACTGGGATTTGTGGGTTTTTCCCTTTCGCCCCCGCTTTCACGGTAACGGATGAGCTAGTTCCGCGTAAACAACGGCTTGCGAAAATCGGTATTCTCCAATTTAACACTCAAGTTCCTCGCCAGATTAATCACGCACATCGAAAATGGACGATTTCTTTGGAAATTCGTTAATTTGACAATATTCTCCGAGCGAATTTTTAAAATTAGCCACGCAGGGTATTTCCAAGATAAATTCTTGGAAGGGTTAAATTATCTATATGTAACCTCGTAGCTCCATGATGAACTTGAACTTGTCCAGCTGAATTATTTATATAGGAAGCCCAAATGATGCCCAAAGGGGGAAAGTGCTTGGCAGGCTAGTAAAAAAACAGGAGAACACGTTTTTCTTCCCCTCAACCTCAACAGGCAAGATAAAATCGTACAAAGTTTTTCCTATTTACATTTTTAGGGTACAATAATCTTCAACAAACTACAATAACTCGCTAAAGGTTTCGGATTATTATTTATGGCAAGATAACGCTTAATTTTCCCACATCATTATTTCGCTATTGAAAATATCGATTCTATATTTGACGGATATACCATTTTACAATATCAACAATATAAAAAAATATATAAAAGTTCGTCAACACTGTTATAGAGTGGCCAACATTGATCCCGCCAGGACATTTTATTTACAGTTCCCGTTACACAATATTTATGATAACCTATGTCAACAGTAAAAAGAGGTAATATTTATATTAATTCATTCTGAGTCGATTCGACCAACTCGGCGTTTTCATTTGAGCCCTATCCTTAAATACTTAATTTAAGTACGGATATAACAAACACAATAATAAAAAAAAGTTTTTTGGAAACAAAGTGGGAACATGTCAAATCACGGATATGCATAAAATATAATTAGAAAAGCACTATTGACCAGAAGTTACAATTTACATACTTTTTAAAAGGACAACAATAAAAGGACGGTTTGATTCTCTCAAAATCGTCCAATTTCAATTCCGTATATAGAATCCAGGTTGAATGTTGATGAAGCTCAAAAATAGGAGTCAGCCCGTGGAAGAATATGGATAAAATTGCGTCAGCGAATGAAGGATGAGAAGGTTGTGCTTTTCGTCCGACGAATTCCTGTTCCCCATAAAACTCCGAGACCTTAGGAAACCTTAGTCACGTGCCATCGGTTCCGTAGGAGTATCCCAGGTATCCATCTTTGCCTTCATTTTTTCGTACGGCTTTTTTTACCCTCAAAATGAGAATTCGGCCCGCTCCTTCATTCCAACATAGTCCAGACGGATCGCTTCGACCGTGGATCATTTTTGGACTTTGTAATCTTTAGCCGGAGCTTTATATCGATTTACGTCGCATTTCGAGGGAGATTTATATTTTTTCATATTTTCATATATTTTCCGACATTTTCGGAACTTTGTGAATCGAATTCGATAGGTTTTTGGAATCAAAATCAGACGAAATCATGAAAGTTGGTTGTTTTAATATTCTTGAGTTAACTTTTTTACGTAAATTACGTAAACTTCATTCAAATAGGACGATAACAGAGGCGGGAGTTCAAGAGCTTCGAAGAATCGAATTCATAGTGCGATTCGATTCGTTCCATAACTTACAAAAAACCTTCACTTCAATCTAAATTAAATAGCATTAACATTTAATTGTGAAACTCACTCTTATCCTATACATTTTGGAAAGCGTAGGTCAATTTTCATTCCACATTATGACTAGTGGACTCTAATAGCACCCCAATTTTTCTTATTCATAAATATATCTAATGTCTTCTAATCTCATATCATCATCCAGTTTTCATATCTCAAATTATCATCTCATCTTATCTCATTCGCACTTAACTTATCTTCTTATTTCATATTATTATCTTACATACTTATCTTCTTATTTCATATTATTATGTTAGATTCTTATAGCATAAATATCATATTCCTATCTTTCTATTTCACATTGTCTTATCTTATCCTCTTATACCTCTTCTGATGTCATATTATCATATCATCACCTTATCCCTTCCTATCTCATATTACCAGCTAATCTTCTCATCTTCTTGTCTCGTCATTAGAGATGGTATGATACCCGAAAATTTGAATATTTTTTTCGATTCGATACTTTTCATAAAGTATCGATACTCGATATTTTTCGATACCGATATTTTGAAAAATATCGATGTATTGGTTAAAAATATCGATATCAATGAGTATCGATACCATCGATATATTGCAAGTAAAATTGAATTGCAAGTTTCAAAATGGGTGCACGTATTCAAAGCCAAATTAAAGAAAGTCCTGCAGGACAAATATTAATTGTCGATTGACGTAGATTTGTACTTTTCAGCTTTATTGTCATTTTTTATTTAATTTTGCGATTTATTTGAAGGAGTTTTGTTTATTTTTTTAAACTGGATACTATGTTAGAAGAGCTGATTATTATTTAGCACACTGTTTTCGACGTCCATCGATCAAGAGAAAATATCTGTCATCCATTGTTAGGTAAACAGTTTGCTCGATATCAGACCTAAGGGGTCAGGCGGGTGTGACAAAGAAATTATTTTAGTTCTCTAATAATTCGCTGTATTTTACTTTTGCAAGCGTACCAATTAATATGTACTTATAATTCTAACAGGAAAAAGTATCGATACTTCGATATATCGTTGGTATCGTACCGTCCCTACTCATCATGTCACCTTTATAAAAATACTCTTATCTCATACAAGTATGAGATAAGTATTATCATAGCATAATTTAATATCATCTTCCTATCAATATTATCACTCTAATCATGACTCTTCTTATCTTCTTATTCCATGATAATTATCTTTTCATCTTCTTATCTCGTATTTTTTATCCAATCTCCATTCAATTGCCTTATCTTCTTTCATCTCTTTTCTTTTAGTCTCATCTTCTTATTTTATCTTTTTTATCCTTCCTTCATATATTACCTTCTTATCTAATTTTTCCTTACCTTTCTATTGTGTCATTTCTTTTCTTACGTATATCATCATCTCATCTTCCTATCTTATATTTTTATTGTATCCTCTTGTTTTATCTTAAATATTTTCCCTTATCCCTTCTATGGAGAATTGGTTTGAAATTATTGTTCACTATTTCCTCGCTTATTAAGTTTCGCCGTCTCAAGGCTTATTCGCCCTTCCGATCGAGAACTAATATTAACCGCACGCGCTGCTGAATTGCCAGTTTCAATCGTGAGGGGAAATTTTCACCGCAACAGCAGAAACTCATTAACTTAGCAGCCGTTTGAATTTTCATTACGGTTTTCTAGTGTCGGCCGAACTAACAAACAACCGACAGAATGAGCGGTCCGACTTTCGACTTATTTTCGGCCCTGTGCTAACACTGCGTAGATTAAAATCATAATCTGAGACTGTGCTCTCGAAAACTTTCAAACCTCGGATGTTTGCATAGCGCGGAATTACACGGTGATAATTATAAACTGGATGAACGTTAAGATTTCCGCAAAGTTCTTCGCACAAAATTGAAAAAACTAGGAATTCAAAGATTCGAAAAATTCAAAAGATTCTACCTCCTTTCGAGCTCTTCCTAACCTCTGCTAATTTACACAATTAATAATGCCTCCATTTTATTATTATTGTTTTTTTAATTTTTTTTTTATTTTTTTTCTATTTACCTAACTTGTTTTTCTTTCTTTTAACGTGTTTTTGTTTTTAATCTCACGAATACAGTTGGAAGCGTGCAAGTTCACTTCGAGCTATTTCTCAAGTGGCTCGAGACGTTGTCGAGTCGAGTGTGATTGAGATTTCAAAAGAAAGGAAACCTCTCAACTCTAAAAGGATTTCAAGGAGGCTCTCGCCCGTTCAATAACGTCAATATTCGACTCGCGGCTCAAAGCGTCATTCACATGTAAGATAACCATCGTTCGGAAAAAATTCACGTGGCTCACGTTGACACGGTTGGGCTTTTGACCAGTTGTAAAATGGCGTTAGACAATATTACGTCTTGATAGGCGAATATATGACGATTTTTTCGTCCTTTTGTCCCATATGGCTTTCGATCATTAATTAAGGATAATATTTTATCAACATAAATATATTAAGTAATACATCAATGAAAATATGCCGAAATAATTAAAACTTTCAATCAATCAAATAATTATTTTTAAATCATTCTAAAATAAACAAGTAAACATATTCAAATTATGAACCAATCATATAATTGAAAATCAATTTAAAATTCTGAAATAATAAAAATTCTGATTCCTTTGATTGGTTTATACAATATTGGTTTTTATAATCCCATGGTTGTATTAAATCCGATTGAATGTTTTTCCAATAATAGAAATATTCAAGTAAAATACTGGACAATGTTACGTTCATCATTTGGACAAAATATGTTCTAGTTTCTAAAATTTCTCAATTTCAAATTTTGTAAATTCAAGTTTCTAAACTTCCAAATTTCTAAAATTTTGCCAGTTCTAAATTTTTAAATTTCTAGATTTTCAAATTTCTAAAATTTTGCTGGCCTTAATTATATTATATTAATCTAAATTCAACTAAAACAACCAAGTTTGTTCATTCTAAATTATTCTCCATCGATTAACCAAATCTACTAAATAATTCAATCAAATCAATGAGGAGCATCGATCATTAATTAAGGATAATATTTTATCGACAAAAAACAATCTATCAATGAATACACGGCGAAATTCTTTATTACTACTACATGGCAAAATAATTGAAACTCTCAATTGATCAAATAATTAACTGTAAATCATTCTAAAATTAAACAAATTCAAATTACAAACCGATCATATAATTAAAATTCAATTATAAATTCTGAAATAATGACAAATAAAAGTTTATTAGATTTATATAGTACATCCGATTAAGTGTTTTTCAATTCTCGACAATGTTTCGTTTATCGATTTGTGTGAAATTTTCTACGAAAGGAGCTTAGTTTATGTCCCAAAGTATTTTTTTGCCTACTCAATTTTACTGTAGGTTTTTGAATGAGCTACGCAGCTGGAGCATTTTTAATGATGAAGCGAGCCGAACTTTATCCGAATTCGCTCTTTCGAGGTTCGACCTCGGAACTAATATTCTCTGATGCCTGTCGTCTGTGAACCGAAATTACCACGAGATCCGAGGTTTTCGAAGTAATTTGAAAACTTTTCTGAGATGACCCAGCACCGTACGTTGTCGACTTATTGAAGCGAGCAGTATTTTAAGGCCGATATCAACAAAATACGTTCGACGCTTATGACCAGCGTTCTCGACTGCCATCACGAGGTATAACAGTACTTTTGTGAATTGTGAGTTTCAAGATAAATTTACGTCACATTTTTACCTTTTTCTTTTTTTTTGCAGGTGAAAAAAATTATTTTTACTAAGCAAAAATGCTAAATTTGAGCAAAAGTAAAATTTGAGGGATAATAATTATTTCGGCGGTTCCTTGACCTTAAAGCTGCCATTCAAACGGACTTCATTCTTCTTCGACCGTACCCTTCGCATAACTTTTAGTGGTTGCGGTTTTATCCAACACAAAAAAGGAAAAAACCGCATTCCCTCAAGCGGACATTGATTACTATCGCGGTTTCCTGTTGTTTATATTCAATTAAATCTCAACGGGTTAGATAGGGGTCGCGAACTGGATGGAAAATTATTTTAATTTCGGCGCGGAGCAGAAGGTTTTTTTACCCGGGGAACAACAAAGAGCCGCGTGTTTGTTTTTATCTGGGGAAAACGACGAAAGATTTACGGCCTTCGACTTCCAGAGATGGTCGCTCTTCCGTTTACCAGCTGTGCCGGTTTTTAATCGAAGTCACGTCGACGCAAGAAATATTGTGTAATACATAACTGAAACGAGAGAAACGGCGTTCGAAACGTACTTTTTGACAAGTTCATACGTCAGCGAATGGGAATTTGAACGAGTGAATCTTTAATAAAGAGTATTTTCCTTGAACGATCCCCATTATTATTATTATTATTTATTATGATTTATTATCATTTATTATGATTTATTATTATTTATTATTATTTATCATTATGTATCATTATTTATTATTAATTTTTCAAACGGTTTTATTAAGTTTTTATCATAAGACTAGACAATGGTTGGAAATAAATTAAAATAAAACAAGATACATCATTGTAGAGTCTCATGAAAGATCATTTGGCACAACGTTCAGTCGCTGAGATCGAATTGCTCGGAACATCACATTTCTGGACCCTAAGGGTATTGAACAACTCAGAAAAAAAGGAAGAACTTAGTAGAAATACAAAAACTAAATAAAAAAAATTGTAAAAAAGAAATAGAAACAGAAAATAAGATTACATGGTGGAACTAAAAAACAATTCCTTCATTGAGGATGATCGACCTTTGCCTCACCGTGGTCAGAAGATTGCGTAACAATAAAAAACTGCCATCAGTTGACATTGGTGAGATTAGTGACAAAAATTGGTCTCTTGACAAATAATTGTAAGTAATCGCGAATGTTTGTTTTTTTAAATTTCACGTGAAACTGTGCAAATTATTCGAAGCTTACCATGATAAACGATAGTGGGGACGAGAATGTTGGCGGAGAAGATGCTGTGGTCGACTGACAGATCGACGTCGACAACCGATCCAGTTCGACCGCCTGCTTCGTGAGGACATCGGCTCTCCTCGTTTAAACCTGTGGCAAAAATCGAGAGTCTAAAGGTATGACTCGAGAGTTCTTGTAGCTATAAAAATCGTTCTATACTCATTGGAAAGGTCGTCAAACACTCTAGCTGTATCGTTAGGCAATAACTTCAGCTTTTAATTAGGAAATTAAGGAAAATAAAATTTATTAAAATTACAATAGTTGCTACGGAGTTTTCCCCTATAGTTACCATCTGTTTTTCGGTAGGATTGTTCAGAAATGTTCGGAATAATTAAAATCAAAAATGGATAGTCTTCTTAAATCCTTATTGAAGCGAAGGAATGATAAACCAATGTACAATCATTTGCAGCGGTTTTTACTCCTTTCTCAATAGAGATAAAAATCTGAAATTTTCGGATTCTACATTCCTTGAAACGTAAAACATCAAATTTTGAGGGGGGTTAGAAAAATCTTTTTTTCGGGCGATTACAATGGTTTATTATTGAATAATAAACCGATATTGAATAATAATCCAAAAGGAAGGATTCATTCCATTCGTGAGCAATGGCAAATCTGGCCGATTCTTACAGTTTTCTGCTTTTTGGTGATTGTGGCCCTCAAGCTACCACTTGTCCACGCACAATTGATTTTGCGAGCGATTTCCGTTAGTTTGAGAACCTTATCAACTAAATAAATAGCTGAATAAATCGGTCAGTATTTATTCCTATTAATCAGTTGCCTACTAATCTTATGATGGTCCGGATTCGATCGTATTTGACTATAAAAAAAAAAATCCCTGAACAGAAAGCTTTCTCGCTTCCTTCCGTTCCATACCGAAAACAATCAATCGCTCTTTTTTCAAGTTTCAAGTACCTCGAGTTGTGCGTCGCCAATCGGATCCAACCGTTGTCGAGTCGCTTCTTTCGTCGGACGCGGTCGACGCCGAATCGGTCGCAACGGTGACCGCCATGTCCCGACATTCCACGTGGCCGACTAATGTCAACAGGATGAGCAGCAGGAGAAGAAGAAGAAAACAGGAACAGCGGAACAGCGAAGAACATGATGTTCTGGGCGTTGGGAACAATATAGCGGCGGCTGGGTGACGTAGTAATATCCTCTCTTCCTCCTCTTCATCGTCCATTATCGCTCAGCGAGGCGGCCAATCGTGGTTATAGCCACCCTTGTCCATCTGAAAAATAAAAGACATTTAAATAAGTTATTATGGATGAGAATTTTTTAAATTTTATTTAAATAATATATTTTTAAAAACGCTGCAACTGATTTGGTTTATTATTCCTTAGCTTCAATAATGATTTAAGAATATTATCCATTGGTGATAATAATTATTGTGAACGTTCCCACCGAAAAACCGATCGGCAACTATAGGAGAAAACTCCGCAGCTATTATATTTTCTATGTATCATTTTTATATTTCTTAATTTCCAAATTAAAATCATGCGTGTGATTTTAAGAAGTACGTTCAAGAATACCAACATAATCAATGGACAATGTAGAGGAACACAGTTGGACCAATACGTGAACCATGGGGAACTACCAAAGATAAGGCCGATTTCACTTGATCATTTCCAAGCAAGGCGAATCTTTTTCCATTTGTAACTTTAGATTTTTCGCCGAGCACTTTCGCTTCTTCAGGTATTTTTTAAGCGATCTAGAACAGGTATAATCAGCCCCTTCTCTCCCATACTTCTTGTCGTACATGAGAATACGGTTTTCCCATCAGATATGTGTCCACTGGCATTTTTCCTTCCTACTTTATTTTACCTGACATATATGATAGAAAAAACGTGTTCTCAACTGTTAGAACTCGACACACATTTTTCTTAATTTCCAAATTAAAATCTTAATTTTAGCCTTACGGTATTGTTTAAGAGAGTGTTCGACGAGCGTTCCAACGAGTATAGAAAGATTTTTATAGCTCCAAGAACTCTCGAGTTATAGCCTCATGTCAAATTTCTGAAAATCTCCCCAATTCGACAAAAAAACTGCGATAACTCGAGAACTAAAAAAGTTATCAACTTCGCTATTGTCTAAAAATCTATAGAAATTTATGCCAAATACACCTTTTTCTGCAGAGCGTTGTAAAATACGAATTTTCTCTCAAAACCCCCAAAAATACCCTTAAAATTGAATACAAGAAATATATTCGTTATATGTTATATTTTTATTATAATATAGATATATTTCTCGTATACTGATGAGGCGTTTAATGCAAACCTTGTGGACTTATAATGCCCTGAGGATGCCTAAGGGCGAAGGGCTCTTTCCAAAAGCATAAATGGCTAATTTAATTACTCTAATAGATCTTCTCAAAAGTAAAACTAGCTCATTCCGAATCCAAATATACTGCCAAGTTTACGCGTAAATTGAAGTATTATATGCGTGCGTGCGTTCGTTCGTTCGTTCGTTCGTGCGTGCGTGCGTGCGTGCGTGCGTGCGTTCGTTCGTTCGTTCGTTCGTTCGTGCGTGCGTGCGTGCGTGCGTGCGTGCGTGCGTGCGTTCGTTCGTTCGTTCGTTCGTTCGTTCCAATCACGCATTTTTTTTGGGGATGTCAGGCCACAAATTTTCATCAACCGATCGTAGTCAATGTTATCACGTGGAATGCCAAGTTTATTTATTTCCTCGCTTATGAAATTTCCGTTTATTGCGCGGCACTTCCGTCGCAAGTACAAATCTCGAGAACATGCTCGCCTTTGAAAAACGCTCCTCCCCAACGTTGCTAAAGCGTAGCGAGACGAAGTTGCAAAATAAATCTCGCCACGGAAAGCTTTCTTGGAAATATTGTAGCCGGCCGTAGCTAAAATTAATACTTCCTACCTGATGAGAACTCATGTTCTCGGAAAGTTTTCCTTTTTTCACGGCTGTTGAACAAACGATAAGTTTCGGGAAGATAAAATTTGAAATTGTAATTCCTCTTTGTTCAAGGTGAACAGCTGCTCTTTCAAGCAGCTTGAAATTGCCGCTTGGTATAATAAACGAAGAAATATAATCTGAGCTCGGGTGAAAAGTTTCGCCTTTCTGAAAACGGGGTGCTGAATATTTTGCGCACGTGCCGAGTAAAATTCGATTTTATCCTCGGTATTTCTTATGCGGAATGTCTTTCTAGAAATTTATCCCGAAAACGGCACCGGAAACTCCTTTTGAGCTGATGAAATCGTTGAATTAGCAAGGAGAAAAATCTAAAGGCTCGGCCGTATAAGTTTTGCATACATTAAAACGAATCGGGGCGAAATTAGCATTAATTCAACCCGTACGGACGAGCGGGCGTCTTTTGTTTATTCCGAGATTTTTCTCCAACTATGAGAGATTTCTAGGTGCAGAATTCTAAGCACAGGGGCGGAATATCGCAGCCAAAACAGCGCATTTTATGAGTCCGATTTATCGACGACTTGGCCTGAACTGCGATAAAATTGGTGGTGGTGTTTGAATGTACTTTGTATCATAAAGTATAGGGTTTTTCAACTGGAGCAAAGTTGTAGCAGAATTAGACGTAACAACTTTGAGTTTTCCATGATTTGTAACTTGCACAGTGGATAACTCAAACAAAAAGTCGTCAATTCAGATGTTTGAATATACCAAAAAATAGGTAATTTAATTGTCCACATTTTCCCAATGTAATGTACCTATCCATTTTTCAACCGTTTTTGCGTTATTCAACAATATTAGTAGACTATACACGAAAACATAACATTTTTCAACTTCAAGAGTTCTTCTCATCAATTTAGTGCGAAAGAAACGAAGAATGAACCATATATTATTGATATACACATCATCAACAATCATTATGCTGAATTTGAGCGAAATCTGTTGCAAAAAAATTTTCGCGAAAAATCCAAGGGGTACCCCTGCGATTTTTTTCAACCGATCATTCAACGATTTTTTACTCGTCTTTCAATATAGATAAAAATCTGAAATTTTCAGAAAAGTTGTGTCTTACCGAGATGTATTTTTGTGATTTTTTTCATTTCTCGGAAAAATCTGCAAGTGGTCCAAAAAAATCAGTTTTTGAAAGCTCAAAAATTGGACTTTAACCGTGATTTTCGGGGTCAAAATTAATACTAATCAATTGTTTTATTATGCAGGAGTCTTCATTTGAACGTCTTATATACGTTCATAGCAAAAAATTTCGTGAAAAAAATTCAAACAGAGCCAGAGAAATTATTTTCCGTGAATCGAGTTTTTCACCGGCCGCTGGCATCGGTAATAGTGAAACATTAAATTGTCGTCTTCAAGCGAATTTGATAGCTATTCTTATAGGAAATTTAACGCTGAATCCGAATTTAACTTCAAAAGCGCGGAGTTTTGACGACAACTATCAGTTTTTTCCATTTTTATTGTTACACGACTTTTATGTATTTTAAAACTTTAAAATCTTTTGCAAATACTAACACAGTACTGTTCAAATTTGATTATTATAATGATTCCTATTGGATTTATAATGAATTGAATAAGTAATTTACATTGTTGAAAAATGGACCTACAATATTTCCATTATTTTCGGCTGATTTTTTAAACGGTTTTAGGAAGAGTTTTTGTAATTTCTTAACCACAGGCAGTCTAAAACACATACAGTTGAAGTATTTTTGATCATGGGACTCTACTATCACCATTAATTTCATGACGATGGCAAATCTTGACTAATTTCTAACCAAAGGAAAGTATTAATTAGTATTTTATTATTAGTATTAATTAATGCAATCCAATTATAATAAATAAAACTAGAATAAATAAATTAATAAGTATATTGCTATATTAGTATTTATAATTAATACAATTATAATAAATAAAAATAATACAATAACTAAATTAATAAGTATTAGTTTAATTATAAGTATTAGTTTATTGTAATTATTATTTGTAATTATTATTTATTTGTTTATTATTATTAGTTTATGGTAATTATTAAGTATTAGTTTTATAATTTAATTAATATTATTAAATTATATGTGATCATGGGAATTAACTATCACAACTAGCAAATAGTTATTAAGTATTAATTAGTATATTAGTATTAAATAACACAATAATTAAATAGTAAATTATTACAATATATAATTAATTAATTCAGTACAAGTATAATACATTTGATTAATAATTATAATTAGTGCAACACAATTATAATAAATAAAATCAATGCAATAAATAAAGTGATCAAGTATTACCAAGTGTTATTATAAATTTATTGTAAAATAATTGTAATAAATTTACTATTTTAAAAAAATAAATGATGAATAAATAATATATAAATTATATAAATAAAAATTATATAATATAGGTAAATTATAAATAATAAATTTAATATTTTTAAGTAATAAATTTAGTTGTAAAATAATGTATATATATGTGAGCATAGTACTCAACTATAATAATCAATATCATGATAAATGCTAACAATCTTGTCTGATTTTAACCAAGTTTCCGGTCAGAAAGCATTTTCAATTTTAGAAGTCTCACACTTCACATCTGTTAAACAATACCGTCTATTTCATACCCTGTTGGAAAATAGCTCCAAACACGATCTGCTGCAGCGTTATTGCTATTGCGGTGGGGGAAAATCGTTGCAAGTTCTATTATTTCCCACCTTCGTCGACTATTGTCCTGCCTAACCATTGCGCTCCATAGCACGTTTTCCATTAGCCACGTCGACCTAATGACGCCTTTGTTTCCCGTCAGTTTCAACGTGTTTTCGTTGGCTTCCCTCGAATGCCATTTATTTGCGTACAAAGCGAAACAAGGGATCTAAACCTTGATGATATAATAATTTCGTTCAATTTTCTTAAAAGAAGAAGATAATTATATTTATCTTGACACGTCTCCCGCTCAAGTTTTTACCTCAATTTTCAGTAAATCCAAGTTCGACATTGATTCGCCGTCATTTATTCTTTGCAGAACAGCTCGTTCAAATTGAATCGTCGCTTTTTGGAACGAACACAGCGCCAAATAAAATGGCCCCAGTTGAAGTTACTTCCGCGCCGTTGAACTTCGAACTAATTGTCCTTAATGAAGGGCGCGACGCGTTCGCACTAATTAAGAGCGATAACTTCGAAATTACATCAGTCAGCCTCGCTTGTAGAAATGAGCCCGAGCGATTACGATATTGAGGGCTGATGGAATGAAGAATGAACGTTGAAAAACCGCCCTTCAGCTTCGGGGAGAAATCAATTCGCAAAATACTCGTTAGAGGAAATAGCTTGTGATTCTCTTTGGCCTCCAATGTCATTTAACGGTTGTGGAATAATATTTAGATAGGGTTCGATTTAAAATAATACGCTCCACTATTTCTTCGATCGAGAGTTTTGAATTTGTCTCCTCCGCAGGATAATATTAACGGTTATTTATCGCATCCTGTGTGCAACTTTGTACGCATCTGAGCACTTAGAGTTGATAGCGCCTCTAGCGGTCACCTTGGAACTAATTTGCCTCTTCCAGTCTTCCTTGCGATTACACATAAATGTACGTTATGTACCAAATATCATTTTATCTTCATCAACGCTTATCTCCATCGGACCGACAATATTTGCAGCAAGACAAAATTCAGACGGTATTCTCAAGTTGAACAACGACAACAACTCGCAATAATAACTTTACTACGCCGTGTAATTCAAACGTGATCTCACATGTAATCGTCTTCTTCGAAACTTGCAACTTCGCATACGTGTTTGGAGCTGTCGCTTTTGAAATTCGAAGCGTGACATCTTCATCGTGTCGAAACGGAGCTTAAAATTTGCGCTTTTATACGAGACATCATGCGAAGCCACTCCGCCGCAACTTACGGTCGCCCGGGGACTTCACCCTTTCAAGAAGCGGCAAAAACCTTCGAAGTTTTTAAGTGCCAACCGTAGTTACGGCGGATCAGTGGAGAAAAAGGTCCTGAAAGCTGAAGGTCCTATCTATATGGTAATGTAGTACTGGAAGCCGACGGTAGGACGGTAATGTAGGAAAGGGCGGATGGAAAACGAGGCTATTTCTTCCTTATCTTTCCCAAGATAGGAGTTCATCTGCTTTAACCCTAGCTAACATCTTAAACGCCCCGTCGCATCCTGTCGCATCTTGTCTTCCTATTTTGAACACTTTTCCACAGACGACACGTCCTGTCAGGGGAAAACGGAGGATGCCGCGACGTAGTGCTCCCCCCGAGGGAAGCTTTAGCTACATTATGCTCGGCTGAGGGGAATAATATCGTCAGCCGAATATTATTTACGAGAAGACTACGATCTATGGAAAACACTGATGTCTTATTATAACACTGACGGCTTATCGATGAATAGCGCATCAAAATGCAGCTTGAAATTACAAGGCGGACGACTTTCAGCTGATATTTGAACAGGAAATATTACAGTGAATTAATATCAGCTAGGAAAATGGTACACATAGATGACAAAAGTCTTCCACGTTACGGTTCGTGAAAATAATGGTGAATAATCACAGGTCTCGAATGGAAAAGGCTTGCGTTGGTCGAATTGGAAAGATAGAAATAATTAGGAGAGAAATCTACAAATAATACTTCCAAAAACGAGGAAGTACAATGTGTGATCACCCCACTCACTCTAAATCTCATTATTTATTTCACTCACTTCAGCATTCACTCTTTTACTCTTCGCTCTTTTACTCTTCTCTCTTCTCTCTTTTACTCTTCACTCTTTTACTCTGCACTCTTTTACTCTCCACTCTTTTACTCTCCACTCTTTTACTCTTCACTCTTTTACTCTTCACTCTTTTACTCTTCACTCTTCACTCTTCACTCTTCACTCTTTTACTCTTCACTCTTTTACTCTTCACTCTTTTACTCTTCACTCTTTTACTCTTCGCACTCTTTTACTCTTCACTCTTTTACTCTTCGCACTCATTTACTCTTCGCACTCATTTACTCTTCGCACTCATTTACTCTTCGCACTCATTTACTCTTCGCACTCATTTACTCTTCGCACTCATTTACTCTTCGCACTCATTTACTCTTCGCACTCATTTACTCTTCGCACTCTTTTACTCTTCACTCTTTTACTCTTCACTCTTTTACTCTTCACTCTTTTACTCTTCACTCTTTTACTCTTCACTCTTTTACTCTTCACTCTTTTACTCTTCACTCTTTTACTCTTCACTCTTTTACTCTTCACTCTTCACTCTTTTACTCTTCACTCTTTTACTCTCCACTCTTTTACTCTTCACTCTTTTACTCTTCACTCTTTTACTCTTCACTCTTTTACTCTTCACTCTTTTACTCTTCACTCTTTTACTCTTCACTCTTTTACTCTTCACTCTTTTACTCTTCACTCTTTTACTCTTCACTCTTTTACTCTTCACTCTTTTACTCTTCACTCTTTTACTCTTCACTCTTTTACTCTTCACTCTTTTACTCTTCACTCTTTTACTCTTCACTCTTTTACTCTTCACTCTTTTACTCTTCACTCTTTTACTCTTCACTCTTTTACTCTTCACTCTTTTACTCTTCACTCTTTTACTCTTCACTCTTTTACTCTTCACTCTTTTACTCTTCACTCTTTTACTCTTCACTCTTTTACTCTTCACTCTTTTACTCTTCACTCTTTTACTCTTCACTCTTTTACTCTTCACTCTTTTACTCTTCTCTCTTTTACTCTTCACTCTTTTACTCTGCACTCTTTTACTCTCCACTCTTTTACTCTCCACTCTTTTACTCTTCACTCTTTTACTCTTCACTCTTTTACTCTTCACTCTTTTACTCTTCACTCTTTTACTCTTCACTCTTTTACTCTTCACTCTTTTACTCTTCACTCTTCACTCTTCACTCTTCACTCTTCACTCTTTTACTCTTCACTCTTTTACTCTTCACTCTTTTACTCTTCACTCTTTTACTCTTCACTCTTTTACTCTTCACTCTTTTACTCTTCGCACTCTTTTACTCTTCACTCTTTTACTCTTCGCACTCATTTACTCTTCGCACTCATTTACTCTTCGCACTCATTTACTCTTCGCACTCATTTACTCTTCGCACTCATTTACTCTTCGCACTCTTTTACTCTTCACTCTTTTACTCTTCACTCTTTTACTCTTCACTCTTTTACTCTTCACTCTTTTACTCTTCACTCTTTTACTCTTCACTCTTTTACTCTTCACTCTTTTACTCTTCACTCTTTTACTCTTCACTCTTTTACTCTTCACTCTTTTACTCTTCACTCTTTTACTCTTCACTCTTCACTCTTTTACTCTTCACTCTTTTACTCTTCACTCTTTTACTCTTCACTCTTTTACTCTTCACTCTTTTACTCTTCACTCTTTTACTCTTCACTCTTTTACTCTTCACTCTTTTACTCTTCACTCTTTTACTCTTCACTCTTTTACTCTTCACTCTTTTACTCTTCACTCTTTTACTCTTCACTCTTTTACTCTTCACTCTTTTACTCTTCACTCTTTTACTCTTCGCACTCATTTACTCTTCGCACTCATTTACTCTTCGCACTCATTTACTCTTCGCACTCTTTTACTCTTCACTCTTTTACTCTTCACTCTTTTACTCTTCACTCTTTTACTCTTCACTCTTTTACTCTTCACTCTTTTACTCTTCACTCTTTTACTCTTCACTCTATTACTCTTCACTCTTTTACTATGCATTCTTTTACTATTCACTCTTTTACTATTCACTCTTTTACTCTTCACTCTTTTACTCTTCATTCTTACTCGCCCCTTTTTAAACTTTTCTTTCTCATCATGCTAAGCATATTCACTTTTTGAAATAATCGAGAGCCGCAAGTGAAAATGCCTTTTGCCAAAAAAAAAAGCTACAGGTTTGTTAACAATGGAGTTTCGATCATTATGATGCCTCGTGAACTATGCATGGAAAACGTCAGCGATAGAAGATCGATCGCTGAAAGGTAGGACAATTCCAGACGGTGCCCCAGTCGCGAATATCGTGCAACGGAATTCATCATTGCTCTAGGTTTGGGTTCTTTAATAATAGAGCGACCCTTCTCATTCGGTTTTCATGTCTTTTCCTATTAGTGCTCAAGGGCGAACCCGCCGTTTGTCCTAGAATGTGGGCCGAATCGAAGATAGGCCAATCGATTTTTCGTATCGAGCAATCGCATGGCAGGTAGGCGAAATTGCTTTTTAAATGCGATTCTCAAACGTGCTCGAATAAAGGTCAGTTCTGCTTGGCAAGGAAAATGTCAAACATTCAACGGTACACCAATTTCAAATGCTTTACTAGAAAGTATGATGGCTTTTAAATCAAGGAAAATGAGATGAAGAGAGGAGTATTAAACTAACAAGTAACGGAGGATATATTTTTGTAAATTAAGGTTAACTTGAGCCGAGATCAGCTGAATTCCACTCAGGAATGATTTGGGCAAAAAACCCAAACAATTCGAATTTTACTGGAACGTATATTTCTTTGCTTATAACGAGGATATTCGACAGAGAGTCAAAATAACGGTAAATGAAGAGTTACGCGTGAAAAGTGATGAACGAGAGGGTCGAAGAGTCGCAAGAGTGAAGAGTGACAAGTGAGAAGAGTGACAAGTGAGTAGAGCGATAAGGGCGGCGAGTGAAAAGGTGGAGCTTGAAGTCTCAGCGCGAGTGATTTAGTGAAAAGTGATCTTGTGTGAAGCGTGAATAGTTTCCAACTCAGCAACTTCTATTCAATTCGATTTCATCGATAGTATGTAGTAAAAAACGATCATCCCATTTCAACGTACTAAAGTGCGAGCTATTCGGTGCAAATCGAGCGCCGAAAGTTTTCGCTAAGCTCCTTATCTCCGTTTCTCAGCGGTCAGCGTCCGCGGCTCGAGCGCCAGGAAATTGTGCTCTATCTTGGCGATGAATTTCCCTCCTACAAGAGCAAAGCGAGTGGAATCTTCACGTCTCTTCTTTCCACGGCATCGCTTTAATGAAGGCGATTATTTTGCACGACGAGCAACCGTGCGGAGCCGATAAAGGCGAGCGTGACTTGAAATCGTTGCATGGCGGAAATTTACTATAGGTCGAAAGGGAGAAAAATTCGAATGCAAAACGGGAGAAAGAGATGTAAAAAGGATGATAAACGGAGGCCGAGGGAAAAATTTGTCATAGACAATATACGAGCTCCTGAAATTAATTGTAGAGGGTTATAATTGATAAGGTAAAGTCACGTCTATTAAAAAAACTCTTATTTTTATGTCGAGCGAAATAATTAGTATTCGTCTCTAATAAAGAGCTCTGCGTTTTTCATGACAGGTTGCGCTCGAAGCAGATTAGCTGCGTTTCAGCGCTGACTAGCGACGTTCGTTGGAACCGTTTGGCCAGTTCCCGCCAATTTTCAAAAGTATAGGAAATATAAAATGTCGAGATTTAACCCGACGAACGTTCTGGCCAGACGTCCGGTGAGTATAAATAACGCAAGGTCGATATTCTCTTGGGGAAGGTCGATCACTTTACATAATCGCGAAACCCACAAAGTTCCAGATAGGAAGAGACTATTCAGGTCAACGTCGTCAAAAGAGTGACGCCGCTGATTACAGTTATTGTCATTGCTCATTCAGTTCGGGCCTGTTGGGGAAATTTATTCTAAAGGCGACAAAGGAGCCAATTGCATTTGCAGCGGGAGGAAAATTTCATCTCTACTTCGTTTTGATTATCCCGAGAGCGAATTCCGTCGACATTCAACGGCATCTCATAACGGTTTTAAACATTTGAATTTTTCCGCAGTTTAAATTCGAAGGAAGGGTACTATATATTATTTTTTATATTCTGTTCCAAATATGAATACAATTTTATGATGGGGTAACTGTTTTTCATTAAGGTATTTTTAAAATTTTCACTCCCAGCATTGCACTCTTCGAGCTCGCTTGTGTTTTTGGAGCAATGGAAAAGTCAAGAGCGAAAAGTGGCAGAGTTGAAAAGTAAAAAGTGCGGAAATTCAGCGTTTTTTGGTTCATTAATAATAAACCATTGTGATCGCCCTAGAATTTTTGTTTTTCAAATTCAAAATTATCTTTTCCTAATTCTCAAAATTTAATGATTTTCACTTCTAGGCTAGTAGAATCCGAATACCCAATAACAATTATTCTGTTAAAAATAAGAAAGATGTTTTACCTTTCAACGCATGTAAAATCCAAATATCCAATAATTACAAAAAAAAAGCTGCCAATTATTGTACAGTGTTTTATTATTCCTTCGCTCCAATATTGATTTTAGAAGACTATCCATTTGTGATAGTAATTATTCCGAAAATTTTTTTCAAGTTTGTGATTTGATTATGGTGAGATATAACTTATGCGAATATGATTGGACGTATAAGATCAGGAATTAGAATGAGATGGAACAAGATAATAAATAATGAGATATTTTGACCGGTAATTGTCCGGATCTGATGAGATCTATGGAATCATAAATCTGCGATGACAATTATGTTCAAAATCCTATCTACTGTATAAATTATCGTAATACGAATTACAATTTTATCATTTGATATTATAATCGTAATTATTATCACGCCTATATCAGTATTAAACTTCTGAGACAAAGTTTTGATAAATTTATCACGCTATCATTCGTTAGTTATTTCCGACGTTTTCAACGTCGTATTTTTTAATTCTACTTGCGATTCAGCATTACGAAGAAAGGGTAAACAACGAATCGATCAAAACGTCCCGCTGATGTTGAACTTTTCGTTATCCCCGGTTAATTATAAGAAGATTAAACTGCCCCATCGCTCTCGCGTTTTTCGCACTGAAAACATTTTTTGCTCGCTCGATTGTTCGTCGCACGACAATTGAATAACCGATTTGTTGAAGGTGAAGCAAATATTTGCCAACGAGGAAAACGGCGGGGAAAATATTTGGATAGCTTATCTACTCATATTGACAAGCGAAACGGGGTTTCTCCATATTCTATTCTATCTATCATATCGCCCAAAAAATAAAAAAATAGAAATAAAAATAAAAAAATTAAAAAAAAAAAATTAAAAATTTTTTCAAAAAAACATAGAAAAATACACACGTTGCGAAAATTTTTGGGAGATCGGTCTTTGGAGCAGAAAACGGACCTATCGAGCGTTTAATTATACCTGAAATATAAGCGTAACTCTTTATCGCTCGGGAACTTGAAGTTCGAAACTGCGAGCAATCTTGAAATGAAAACCTTCGACGAAATATTAAAACTCGCAAGCCGCGGCGGCGGTTTTCGTGAAAGTTGGACGACGAATCTCGCTCCCCGTCATTTGCAAACGATGAAGTAACGAACGGCATCTTGGAAGTTTCCGACCGTGAAACTGGCTATCTGAAATTAGTTCGTACAGTAAGCGACTATTGGAATAAGTTCGCAAGAAGAGGAGAAAAATCAAAAACTCGGACGGAATTTTCGAAGCTTTCTCACGGTAGTTTTCAAAGATTGCCAAAAAAAAAAAAAAAATTCAGTTGCTTGGACGAAAATGGATTTTATTTGGTTCACTCGCTTGATCTCCTTTTTCTACGATTTTTTCCTGGCAATTGTTTCAATTTCTACTCCCAGAATTGCCCAATATGGGAAAAATAATATGGCTTTAACGGTAAAATAATTTAAAATAAATTTTTTTACCAGAGTTTACTAATTATCTGGGTCTGATCGAGCTTATTGGTATATCCTGAAGTGCCTAAGAATACCACATGGAAGGATTACATTATTTATTGAAATTGAATAAAGCCGATTAAAACGAATGATTCTAGACATAATTCTCTTAAGTACAAAAATTATTCTTTTGGTAAGAAATCCGACGATCAAAAGATATAGTCTTGTTTGTTCAGTAGATTCAAGAGAGAGAGAGGTTGTTAGCTATAATTTGTACGACGAGGCGAAACATTTATTAGAAATAGTGAATTTCATATTCGATGTGTCTTCCTCTAGTGGTATAATTATAGAATTTATAGGGCACTATCTAAATATGAATTCTAGTTATTCGAACCTTTTTTTTCAGTTGTTGAAGTTTTTTACAGTTTTTACTTCGGTTCAAAAATTTCAGAAATACGATCGACGACCAATTTCCTAAGCGAAATCAATCGTCCACGTTTTTTTCTCGTTTTTCAATCAACTCCAACGGTATGGAAAATTATTTCTATTTCGGGGCAGCAAAATATGAGATCTTAAGAGGACCAGTTGTGACAGGAGTTGACATTTTGTTACGGCGAGGAACGGAATTCGGCCCAAGTCGAGTCAGCTAATTGAATTGAACGACCTCGGATCAATCGGGGAGTAGAAGGATTGACCGTTCGAGGGTTAGGTGGTTCAATAGAGGCAACAGGGTTGTACCTTCGGTAGGACTAGCCAACAGCTAGAATTGTGTTAGGCGTGTTACGCTTGTGTGCTCTTTCGGCCGTAGAGCCGATAAAAGGTCGGCCGATCTTATCGACGAAATCTATGGAACTTGGAGCGGAACTATTTTCGAAGGATGGTAATTGGAAGGGTGAATATCCGAAACAGGCCAACAGGAATATTTATAAATCATTTCTGTCAAAGTTATCTCGTAATATTATTTCAACGCCTAACAAATTAAATAATTTTAATAATTTTTTTAGTTACAAAATTTTTCCTCTCGTTTTTTACCTACGAAGCTCCATGGTAGGACCGTTTTTATAGCAACTTAGCTTGGCGTGTATAACTCCCAGCGAAACCATTTAATTTTTAATTATTTTTGTCGAGCAGAAACCATAAGAGAAATATCAGTTACACTAAATGTTTCATACCAACGAATTTTTTGAAATCTTCTGTCTTCTCAATATTCCTGGAATTTTTCTCCTCTACAGTAAGGTCTAACTTAAAAGCCTTTTGGATACTGAATTAAAAAATGTCCGATTTTCGGGGGAATAATTTTCGTTCATGTCTTCTTAATGATGTTATTGTCTTAAATATGTGTTGAAAAGTCGCGTATTTTTTCAGGAAAATTGATTAATCACGGATAAGAAGCACAATGATTAATAAGAAGCTCAATGTAGATTTTTATTATTAACAATAAATGTTTTTTCGGCTCAATTCTTCTGTCACGTAAGATAATTTTGATTTAACAATGATTGTAAAGGGTTTTTAAATTGATATCCAATGTTTTTCCTACAAAGACAATCCCCGTTTATTTCAGTATTTTGGTTTATTATTCAATAAGAAACCATTGTAATCGCCCAAGAAAAAAAAAATTATAACCCCCCTCAAAATTTGATGTTTTACGTTTCAAGGCATGTAGAATCCGAATATCCAAAAAAAAAAATTCTGTCTGTCCGCCGTACGCCGTACGCCGTACGCCGTCAACACTTTTCCGGCCAAACCATAATAGCTAAATTCTTGAAATTTTCACCAAAAATCAATCTCGGTCCTACGACGGCCCAATTTTCGAACCAACTTGCTAGCTCAATTTTAAGGGTATTTTTGGGGGTTTTGAGGGAGAGAAAATTCATATTTTCCAAGGTTTTTCAGAAAAATGTGTACGTGGTATCAAACTATATAGATTTTTGGACGCTGAATCGAATGAGACCATCGCGGGGTCGATACCTTCATTGATTCTCGAGTTATCGCAGCTTTTGTAACGAATTTGGGAGATTTTCAGAAATTTGACATGAGGGTATAACTCGAGAGTTCTTGGAGCTATAAAAATCGTTCTATACTCATTGGAATGGTCGTCAAACACTCTCTCCAGCTGTACTGTTAGGCAAAAAATTTAGTTTTCAATTAGAAAATTGAGAAAAATAAAATTGATTAAAATTACAATAGTTGCTACGGAATTTTCCCCGATAGTTACCGATCTGTTTTTCGGTTGAAACGTTTACACATCATGTTCTGAATAATTACTATCATAAATGGATAGTATTCTGAAATTATTATTGAAGTGAAGGAATAATAAACCACTGTACAATCATTTGCAGCGTTTTTCCAACAATATTATTCACGTTAAAATATTCAACTCGCTCATAGTCAACGCCAGTCACGCCCTTCAAAACCTTATAAGGCTATATTATAGCCTCACAAAGCGATCGAAACTGACGTTTCCAAAATCTTGCATCATCGTATTGTTTCCGAATCCCCTCTTTTCCCTATCGCGTAACGTTTTGATATCGTTATTGCGTGCCTGGCGCGATTCCGTGTCAACAAAGAGCCGAACGGAGTTTACCGAGGGAGATCGATTCGAGATGAAAGAGAAGTCGAAGTCCTCGGAGAACAATCGGGTCGCTAACGAAGGTTTCTAATAGCACCTCAACCGTCGCTCTATCAAACGTCGTCGACGACCTCTCTCGGCCGAACCTGTATTGTCCCTTTGTGAGTCTCACACACAAAGCTAAATTCAAATCGTTGCATTCATTCGGTGGTGTTTTTCGGTTTCCTCAGCCGAAAGTGGAAAAGATTGACGGATTACGCTTGGCTCATTTTTGATTCGGTTAGCAGGCAAGCTTGCCATTTAATAAACGGGAATAACAGTTTTTACTTGAACACATTACAATTAAATCGTGCTATTATTAATTATTATTAGAAGTAGTCATAGTAGTAGGTAAGGGTAATTTTTGAAGTTATTATTACGCTTATCTGGTACATAAGGAATTTTACAAATCCTTACACCATCGAATTATCAACACAATTATCTTGAAAAATGGCCAATTGTATCAAATTGGAGAGCGTAATGGTTTCACCTTATACTGAACTGAATTCAAGTACTCGATAAAAATTCACAAAATAAAATTAAGATGAGAAATTGAAATAATGAAGGAAAATCGTCTCGTCTACTACAACTATCTTCAACTTCTCGAATTCCTCAATTACGCCGTGTCAATTCTACGAGCACTCCTTTAAATTCACATTACAAGCTCCCAGAGTCGCTCACTTCTCATCTTCCGCTTTCCCTTGTTGAATTTTCACGCGAAAGTCTCCTCATTAATTTCCTCATCCTTCGGTTCCTTTAATTGTACGCTCGTCTGACATTACCGTTTATTCGTTCGAACTTCAAACGCGCCGAACTCAATTTCCCGAGTCAATCGGCCTCCCGCAAGCCACAAAGGTAAATTGACGGTTGACTGCGTGCGATAAAAATACCGAAGTCAAAAGGCGCGCCTGAAAATAAACTACCGACGAGACCATCAAAAGAGAAACTTAACCCATTTTCGGCCAAGGCAAGAAATAAATGAAAAATGCGTTATTTATTAATGAAAAATGTTTAATTAGAGATGACTGAAGGTAAATACAATGGCAGAAAAAAATATTTTGAAATGCAGCCAAAAATAAGAAATGTTGCGTAAACGCAACGTTGGCCAGATGTGCTATCAAGTGTGAAATTTTTTAAAACACTCCGGATGAAGGTGTACAAGACATTTCTCGCACAAATATATCGTCGTATTCGAGAAACATCTGCATCTTTTCCTTTGGACTTCGTTCTGTCGAATCATGATGTGTCCTATGCCGTCAATTCTCTACAAATTGTCAATGACTACACCTTCACCACGTCCCCTCTGCAGAAGGCCTCCCCTTGAATGTACAGTTTCTAGCTCGCCCAAAGATTCGTCAGGGGTTCTGAGGAGTTGAAGAATGAGTTCTGAGCGGAATTTGATCTACGAGATTATATTGTCGCTCACATGTCTGTGTAGTGTGTATCTTCCATGCGTTGACTACGCAGCTGTCAACAGCATTCACAAACAAAGGCCACCACCATTTCTTCCCTTTGACTTTGATCCTGTAGTTCGCGATCGCATTATCATGTTGTTTTATAACTTGCAATTATTTTTGGCTGATCGATGGAAACGTGTTTTTGTTTTATTATTCAATAATAAACCATTGTAATCGCCCAAGAAAAAAATTTTTCTAACCCCCCTCAAAATTTGATGTTTTACGTTTCAAGGCATGTAGAATCCGAATATCCAATCTAAAAATTCGGTCTGTCCACCGTACGGCGTCAACACTTTTCCGGCCAAACTATAATAGCTCCATTCTTGAAATTTTCATCAAAAATCAATCTCGGTCCTACGACGGCCCAATTCTTGAACAACATTGCTAGCTCAATTTTAATGGTATTTTGGGGGGGGGGGTTTCAATTTCCTGTCGAATCGTATGGCTTTTGACAGGGGATGAACTGAATCGAAATTGCTGAGAGTGATCCTGAATCCCGCAAACCTCCACTTGAGCTTTAGATACCGCTACCGGCCAACGTTGCGTACACGAAACATTTTATTCATTCCATTTAAAAACGTCCTAGCGAAAGGAGTTAAAATTTCCTTTGAGAGTATTTGAAATTAAGAGGACCTAAATGATCAAATTATAAATTAATTGATGACTAGGGAAAGCAACTGGTGGGAAATAAAAATAGCTAATATTCATCTATTTTAACCGTGAAATTTAGCTTGCATTCAAAACTACACAGCCGGTCAATGAAGCCTTAAAATGTGATTGTAAAATTTTTTATTAATACCTCTACATCTCATTCTATTATATGTGAAAGCAAACATTGTAAGGAATCACAATTAGCGTGTGTAAGAAATTGTCAAAGATAACGTTGCGTATACGCAACATCGGCTGAAAATGGGTTAACGTTTGGTGGTAAAACGAGGGCGCTTTAACCGTAAAGTTGCACCTGAACGGTAATTGCGATTTGCTCCCGTTTCAGCTCATTTTCGTTGACTGAAAGTAAATTTTTATACACGTGAAAAATCCTCTGAATTGCTAGCCGGTTGAAAATATCAAATGTCAAAAGTTAAAAGGTTGCAGGACGAAGGTCAACAGTATGAAGGTCGAAGGTTAAGGTTGAAGGTTAAGGTTGAAGGTTAAGGTTGAAGGTTAAGGTTGAAGGTTAAGGTTGAAGGTTAAGGTTGAAGGTTAAGGTTGAAGGTTAAGGTTGAAGGTTAAGGTTGAAGGTTAAGGTTGAAGGTTAAGGTTGAAGGTTAAGGTTGAAGGTTAAGGTTGAAGGTTAAGGTTGAAGGTTAAGGTTGAAGGTTAAGGTTGAAGGTTAAGGTTGAAGGTTAAGGTTGAAGGTTAAGGTTGAAGGTTAAGGTTGAAGGTTAAGGTTGAAGGTTAAGGTTGAAGGTTAAGGTTGAAGGTTAAGGTTGAAGGTTAAGGTTGAAGGTTAAGGTTGAAGGTTAAGGTTGAAGGTTAAGGTTGAAGGTTAAGGTTGAAGGTTAAGGTTGAAGGTTAAGGTTGAAGGTTAAGGTTGAAGGTTAAGGTTGAAGGTTAAGGTTGAAGGTTAAGGTTGAAGGTTAAGGTTGAAGGTTAAGGTTGAAGGTTAAGGTTGAAGGTTAAGGTTGAAGGTTAAGGTTGAAGGTTAAGGTTGAAGGTTAAGGTTGAAGGTTAAGGTTGAAGGTTAAGGTTGAAGGTTAAGGTTGAAGGTTAAGGTTGAAGGTTAAGGTTGAAGGTTAAGGTTGAAGGTTAAGGTTGAAGGTTAAGGTTGAAGGTTAAGGTTGAAGGTTAAGGTTGAAGGTTAAGGTTGAAGGTTAAGGTTGAAGGTTAAGGTTGAAGGTTAAGGTTGAAGGTTAAGGTTGAAGGTTAAGGTTGAAGGTTAAGGTTGAAGGTTAAGGTTGAAGGTTAAGGTTGAAGGTTAAGGTTGAAGGTTAAGGTTGAAGGTTAAGGTTGAAGGTTAAGGTTGAAGGTTAAGGTTGAAGGTTAAGGTTAAGGTTGAAGGTTAGTGTTGAAGGTTGAGACACCAGTTCTTGTCACAAGGTTTAATCAGTAGGATTTTACGAGCAGATTGAACTTTTCTTTCTCCCTTCAGTAGTTGACTATTTTTTTCTTAAATAAATAAAGTTACATAAAACAACAATATTGTGATTATATTTAGTTTTTTATCATTGTTTATTGTTTATGCACGTATATTACATCTATGATACGAAGCAATAGAGCACCATCACGACTTGAAGATGGAGATTTGACACATTGTGGATAAATGTGAATAATCAAGTTTATAAATCCTCTCCTTTAGAATTCACGCAATAGATTGAGCTCGGAAGAATGGCGTTGAGGTCGATTCGCGATTTCGAGCGGGCGGATAGAATGTCGTTACGGTCAAAAATGTCGACAATGACGGCTGGCACTCGAAAGAGTCGAAATACTACGACAACATCCGGAAGTACTCCGTCAAAGTAAGAGATAATGGAAATCAAAATTGAATAGAATGGCGATGGATTGAGGAAAATACGGAAGGCGATTGGAAATAGAAAAATTGTTTAAAAAGCAGAGTTGCAGCGTTCATTATTGCGGTTTCAGGTCAGCCAGATATTTGTATTTAAATGCTCTGCAGGGACGTCAAAATGTAGTGCTCAGACCTCACCCGCGCAACATGGTCAACAGTTTGATGGAAATGGCTCTTCATTTGACGTGCTCGCAGCAAATAAAAGAACCCCTTGTCAGACACGTGGAGAGAATCAGAAAACTGCTCAATTCGAATAGAAAAGCGGGTGAATTGGAACGAATTTTTATTCCGTTGGGGAGATTCTTTAGTGCGGGAAAAATACATTCGAAATAGGGCAGGCGAATTTATCGAATTTCTCGTTCATATTTTCCGAATAAAATCACGTTCTCAACTACGACTCGTAGAAATGGCCGTTTTCACTTCGATGGCTAGAATTTTTTATTCATTCGATCGATCAATTTATTTATTTTAAACAATTTTTATTTTTTTGGGGTTGTAAAATCTGGACAAATATTTCAACTTTACGAATAGGAACAATGCTGAACAAATCGATGATGTACTGGAGAATATTACTGAAAAGGACGCCATTGGATGTGAACGATGTGATGAAAATGATCGACGACGTGGAAGACGAAATGGATCGAATCAGACTCAAATTGCGACTGTCGGACGACTGCGGTTTAGTAGATCAACTGCTGCCAACACAACTCTATCAACTTTACATGGACGATGGTAAGTCTCATGATGTGAGAGTACAGTGGACATTTAGGAAGACCATTGGAGAAAAAAGTGTAGACATTTAATCGGATATACCTTACACTCAAGACGCCTATGTCATGAAGGAGAGATAGTTTACATAGAAATCGCCGATGCTCAACGCAGAAACGAAATTATAGTTCTGTCGACTTGCGTTGAACTTGAAAAGTACCAATTCAACCAGAACTGAAACTGGAGCCTGTTTTCACTCAAATATTCGAATGTTTTTGAGATAGAACCTCGAGAGAAAAAAGCCAAAATGCTGCCTCAATTTTAAGGTATTTTTGGGGGATTTTAAGGGAGAGAAAATTCGTATTTTCCAAGGTTTTTTTTGACATAATGAAGCCGATAGCTTGAATGGTTCTCGATTTATCGCAATTATTGTGAAGAATAATCGAGATTTCGAGAAATTTGTCCTGATATTACTTTCTGGAGCTACAAAAAACGATCTATACTGCTTGGAACGCTCGTCGAACACTCACTAAAGCGTAATCCTTGGGCAAGTAATTTAAGTTTTAATAGTTTTAATAAAGAGAAATGAAAATAATTAAATTGACGATAGTTGCTCCGTTTTTCGGAGTGCGCATGATATTCCCAAATCATAATTGCGGAGCAAAAGAATAATAAACAACTGTATAAACGCTTGTAGTGTTTTTTTTTTTTTTTTTTTTTTTTTTTTCTAATGTTTTCGTATTATATGAAGCCATTTGGTTTAAGAACTCAGCCATTGTTGGGCCAAGATTGATTTTCGGTAAGCATTTCTAGAATTTAACTACTACGGCGAAAGAATTTTTTTATTGGATATTCGGATTTCATATGACTTGAAACGTGAAACATCAGATTTTGAGGAGGTAAGAAAAATTTTTTCTTGGGCGATTACAATGGTTTATCATTGAACAATAAACCAAAATTGAGCCTCATCTCCATATAGCTAATATAATAAACCTTTCGTCATCTCCAAGCCGTAATAAACCTTTCGAAGCCTCGAGCTATCCAATCGCTGATTTTCACGGCCAGTAAAAATACCAATCGTTGAAGCATTACTCTAATGAACTTTCCATGTTCGGAATTCGATGAAAAACGGCTCAGTTGAAAAGAGGATGAAAATGCGGAAATCTAGGACGGTTTTATTCAATTTCCCTGTCGGAAGGTGGAACTCTCAGGTAACATCGCTAAACTTAGCGTCCCGCTTCAGAACTCTTACTTAGGTAAGTAACTTTTCCCTGTTCGCTTCCTGTACTTCTTCCAACCCCGTTTCTTCCCTGTATGCCCTCAAGTTTTAAATGTCTTCCGCTCTTGCAATGTTGGTTCTATTTGAGATTATCAAGTTATCCTTGCGATTGTCACCTTAACGAATTATTTTTATTTTTAAATATTTTTTTATTTGTTTTACCTATTTTATTGCTGTCCGGGGGTTGTGAGGGGGTGAAAACCCCGGCGACTCCAATTCTTTATTAGCTGGCCGAGTACTTTCGCCCATTCGGGCATCTTCCACAGCCCCCTTCTCTTTTTTCTCCCCCTCACAATCCCCAGAAATCAAGAAATGCGACGTGAAGGGAAAAAAGTATTTTATTATATTTTTTTTTATTATTTATTTATTTTTTATTTATTTTTTTGTTTTTTTATTATTCTGGGCAACTTTTTTTCTTTTCTCCTTGGATATTTGCACCTGAAGCCTTTTAGATGCTCCAGGCCAGAGATTCTCCACACTCGAGCCTGCAGAAAAGACACTAATTGGACCCCTTAGCTTATGTCGATGAAAGAGACGTGCAAACAGTGAGCACTCCAAGTCGTTATTCCGACGTGAAGCCTTTTCTATCTTAATAATTTTGTAGGCAAAAGCTATGAAAGAATGCCTTCAAAGACGATGGTTTAGCGAAGGTTAAAACATCTAACGAGATGAATTGAAATGTGATCGACTTCGGAGGCGGATTAAAATATTTTTATCAAGCGAAGATGACGCCAAATATTTCTACAGGTCACACACCGTACTTCCATTATATGTTGTTTTTCTCTTTTCGGATCTACTGTCCGAACGAAATTGGTCCCATTTTTGCCACCAAAATTTGAGCAGAAAGTCAACATTTTTGCTCGTACGTTTGCACTCTGAAAAATATCCCTCGCTTTGAAACAACTATAAAATCCACGTTTGATCCGTCAGCAAACATCAAATTTTCGCGGTAGGGTTGTTGAAAAAGTATCAATTTGTTTAAATAAAAATACGAGGGCGTCGCCAAAAATAAGGTTCTCTATACTAGAAAAAATAGTAGACCAATTTTTTGAATTTTTTAAAATTTGTTAATGTATTTCTACAGGTTGTTTTCTATTTTTCTAAATAGTCACCATTTCTTTTTCAATGCATTTTTGAAAAAGTGGCACGAGTTTTTTATACCTTCTGGTTATGTCGCGTGCCCACCTCCCTCAGGTACTTTTGTTGACTTCCGCCTTCAGCTCTTCGTCGTCATGGAAGTGTGTTTCTCAACGCTGATAGTTTGAGAATTAATACCCCAAATTAATTTTTTTTTTGTTTATTATTGAATAATGAACCATTGTAATCGCCCAAAAAATTTTTTCCAACCCCTCTCAAAATTTGGTGTTTTACGTTTCAAGGCAGGTAGAATCCGAATATCCAATAAAAAAAAATCTGTCCGTCCGCCGTCAACACTTTTCTGGCGATACTATAAAAGCTAAATTCGTGATATTTTCACCAAAAATCAATCTTATCAGGACGATGGCTCAATTCTTTAACTGAATCGATTTCCATTCGATTTTAAGGGTGTTTTTGTGGGCTTTTCAGGGGCAGAAAATACGTATTATCTAACGTTTTTAATAAAAACGTGTTAAAACGTTTTTTTTCTTCTTGCATATTGACAAACACGTTGGCATTCGAATATTTCATCAACTTGAACAATGTTGAATAGCCCATGGAGGTGAAATAAATAGAGAATGAATTATTTCAGAAAAAAAATTAATAAACTCATTCCTCCATTTATGGTAAATAAATAAGAGGGATAAATTATTCACCAGAAAGAACGTTGACGTAAATTTCCTTATGACCATAATAGTTTATAGTAAAAACGGTATAATATTTTCTTTCAAATATTCACCGTTTTCAACGGTAGAAAACTAATTTACCAGCCGATTCCGGTTTTTATTTTTCAAATGATTTTCAGGTCTCAGAATCGTGACGTTCAATAGCAACGATAAAATCATCGATTACGTGAAAAAGGCGAAATCAATGAGGAGAACCGTCGATAGGCTACAAAAAACCGTCAACAGCTCGATGTATTTTGACAACGTTAAAGAATGGATGATGGACGCAGCGGTAAACCGTTGAAACCAACGATGATAATAATTTCAAGGTGACATAAATTGCATCAGAATTTTGTTTGAAGATAAAAGTCAACCTGATTATGGCAATCGATACGATCGTCGCTATCAGCCTCAAACCGTATTTGAAGGAATTGCAAAAAAACACACGCGATGGGAATTTGATTCAAACGCAATACGTCAATAGACTTCGAACGTTTAACGTGATACTCGAAAAGACTCTAATTGAAGCCAAACGGAGACGAGTGAGTTGAATTCCAATAGAATTACGTTAAAATTGTCATAAATTTATGTTTCGAATAATCGACCGTTCGTCTGCTGATTAAACTAAGCAGTTCGTAAAATATGATTTTTTTTCTTGAGATTTGACCACAGTGAGCGAAAATAGAATTTTAAACGCTGAGCCCGATCTAGGGTTTTCCGGATTGACCGCCGGTTTGCGAGGGATGAAATAAAAGAGCTGGATGTCAATTTCGGATTGTGCACCTCGAAAAACACATAAAATTGGCCGATAAATGTCAAAAATCAGCTGGGATTTTTCAAAGTGTTTACTTATATACAGGAGCTACTTACGATACCTATTCTTTAAAACATTTTATGAAGAAGGATAGGAGGATAGATACGGGATAGATTTGAGCTTGAAGAGAATATCTTGAGCAAAAAGTTTCTTCTCTTCCGTTCTATCTTATTTACTTATTATTGGTGCAACACCATTACCTTCAGTTCCGTATTGTATCATGAATTGCATACCTAGCGTTATAATAATATTAATTGATATACTATAGTCGAACCACTGATCCTCTCAACCTGAATCGCATATCGATATTGTTAATCTCTCGAATACTAGTTGACTCTCTCGTCATTATTTCTCTGACGATGCTATGCAGAGGAGCTTTCTGCTTAAAACCTCTTCGCCAGATGACTCGATCGACTAACACTCGGTGTAATCTTAGAATAGAGCAACAGCAGATCTGAACGCGCAACGGTTCGAGAGTTAAGTTTCCCATCAGCCGAAAACAGGTAAACCGCACCTTAGACTTTGTTGACGTTGAAGCATGACATAGGCCGACATAGTAACTGGGCCAAGCTTCCAAGTTGTATCCGGGCTAAGTCCTCTCGACCTATCAATTCTCAACTTGTCACAAACTCGTGACGACGGTTGCCGCACCTTCGGCTGAATCCCGCGAGCGGGAGCTGCGTTTTCATCTCAGACCCGTTCCATCGGTTAGATTTATCGTCCAATTGTGCCCGGCAGTTCTATCGGTTACCCCGAGATCGCATCTGTTGCCGACACAGCATCGAGGTGAGAAGTAGAACTGGTGAAACTCGCTGGTTCGCATTGTTCTCCTAGTAGGAGGAATGAAATGAGATCTCGGATTGACAGATGGCCACTATGATCAGTTTAAAATGAATTAATTCGGAGTACAAGTCTATACAATACGTATAGCAAATCTTGTCATTTGCTATACGTATTGTAGTGTAGTGTGTAGTGTGTAGTGTGTAGTGTGTAGTGTAGTGTGTAGTGTAGTGTGTAGTGTAGTGTAGTGTGTAGTGTAGTGTGTAGTGTAGTGTAGTGTGTAGTGTAGTGTGTAGTGTAGTGTGTAGTGTAGTGTGTAGTGTAGTGTGTAGTGTAGTGTGTAGTGTAGTGTGTAGTGTAGTGTAGTGTGTAGTGTAGTGTGTAGTGTAGTGTAGTGTGTAGTGTAGTGTGTAGTGTAGTGTAGTGTGTAGTGTAGTGTGTAGTGTAGTGTGTAGTGTAGTGTGTAGTGTAGTGTGTAGTGTAGTGTGTAGTGTAGTGTGTAGTGTAGTGTGTAGTGTAGTGTGTAGTGTAGTGTGTAGTGTAGTGTGTAGTGTAGTGTGTAGTGTAGTGTGTAGTGTGTAGTGTTGTGTGGAATCGTACTGTAACACGGGGTTCTATCGTCTGACCGGCAGCGCCTTAACTCGTTGGAATGCTCGTCAAGCGCTCTCTTTACCTGTATCATGTGGAAATTAATTTGATTTCAAATGAAGTACCTAATTGGGATAATAAAAATATTTATAATCACGAATTCAACCGAGGATTTTGTCAATAACTTCCAATATGTAATTTGGTAGGTAGCAGTAATACAACGTAGATGGTTTTCTTAAATCGTGATTGAAGCAGTGGAATAATAAACCACTGAGAAATGAGTTGTAGCGTTTTTGTTTTGTGTTCGAATAGCACAATCATAATAATATGCTCTCTTGTAGTAGCAAAGTACGATTTAGGCCGTTAATAATTATATCTCCCACACCAGTGCCTAACGATGAAGCCGTTGGATGACATACTGACGAAAATGAACCTACTGGACAATCGAGTTCGAAACCGGCAAATGTTGAAAGATATCGCCCACGAAGAATATCCGTATTCGATCTCGGAGTTGAAAGACAACGAATCGAAAACCACCTTGTCAGACCGACGGGAGTTCAAGGTAAAACATAGTTCAGTAGAAACTGGGAAATTCTTACTGGAAAAATTTAATTCGCCCTGAACTCCAGAGATTCTTTAACCACCCGAAAAACAATATTATTCAAAAATACAGAAAAATGTTCGACACAGGTTATTATAAAAAGCAGGTATGCTCCTTAGCGTTATCGAATTTCATCCCTGCCCCCGAAGCTTTGGAAAGGGCTGGAATGGGATTTATTGTTGTCAGAACATGTATGAGTCTTCGGCGTGAGAGTGTGTCACTAGGGAACCAAGAAGCTCTGCCAACAAGACATCGCCTGGGAATAGCTACGGTTGACTCAAGGGCATCGACCCAGCGATAGAAGGAGGCTTTTCACTTGGAGTGCTGTGCGGGCTCAAAAAATATATTATTTCGAAATATTATCACTTAAATACAACTAGTTCTGTGCTTTAATTTTTGCAGCGTTTAGAAATTGAATGAACGAATAAATGACGCAGTTTTTCGATATTTTCAGCGCCAGATGTGCCAACCGGTGGAATTGAGGGATTTCAATACCAAAATCTACCCGCCGGATTTGTTTCCTGCTTTTGTCTGATACAGTATAATAAATATGAATGAACACAAATATGTAAAATATTCATTGTTAAGAGGTCGAACCAAACGGACAGAATCGGACAATCCGATTGAGGAATCTTCGATTTCAATTCCGATCGGTTTTGGTTTATCATTCAATTCATCGCCCAAATGAACCCCTCAAAATTTGATGTTTTACGTTTCAAGGCTTGTAGCGTCCGAATATCCAATAAAACCAGTGGGGTGCATAGATCTCACTTTATTCCATGTTTGAGCCAGTAACAGGAATAATCAATTATAAAATCAAGAAGCTCCTGCTAAGGGCGCAACGTTATTTGAACTGTTATTTAAAACCAGCTAAGAGAACCCAAAAACAGAAAAATCCACGAATTAGGTTAATCATGCAAAAGTGCAAAATTTGAACATAACATACGAGCCAGCTTTTTAAAATGGGATGATTTTTATGAACCTCCAAAGTCAAAGATAATGATTTTTTTCGCTGCCTGTAAAAATTGAAATATTCGATATACCGCATCAGGCGGAAGTACGGTGTGTGATCCAATCTATCAACGGTTATCAAGTTATCGCAGCTTTCGTGTAGTTTTTTTTTTTTTTTTTTTTTTTTTTTTTTTTTTTTTTTTTTTTTGCGAAAATTCAGATATTTGGCATGTGGGCAGTCGAGAGTTTTCACAGATATAAAAATCGTTCTATACTTGTTAGGATCGTCATCATACTCTCTCTTCAGCTGTACCTTAGGCGAATAATTTAAAAAATTAAACTTACTATATAGTAATTGAAATTACTATAGTTGTAACGGAGTTTTCTTTTATAGTTTCCAACCTGTTATTAGGTGGAAACGTTCACAAATGTTGTGACAGATGCTTGGTCTTTTTAAATCATTATTGAAGCAAAGGAGATATTTAAACTACTGTACAATCATTTGCAGCGTTTTTTCGTGGGCAGTGATCTGCAAAAGCTTCAATTCCGGCCACTATTCCAGTCACACAAAAAATGTGATCACTCGAATGGACATGTGGTTCGTTTTTGTCCGCTAGCAATCACCCCACGTATATTTGATTTGATTTGATTATATTTTTCTTAGTATTATTTTTTTAAATTAATTAATTTATTTATTTTTTTTTTTTAAATAAAAAACAGCGTTCAAGAGCATCGATCGAGAAAATTTGGCGTAATTCTATTTGATATCCCTTCATACTGGAGGAATTTTTTTCCCTCATAATTTTCGAACGAGTTTTAGTGAATTCATAACAGAAGGCTTTCGTTGTTAAGACTGGCAGTTTGGAGAGGCCTACTTAGGATAATAATCTGCTTGCAATAGGGTGAACTTGATCAACAAAATTTTACTATTTTGTCGCAATAATTGAATAGAGTGCTGAAAAAAAACTTTAAACGTCATAATAAAAAAGGAATTCTCGAAGCAAAGCGTTTTTGGCTTATTGGTCGCTGAAAATTATTTATAAAAATAAGTACGGTGCTAACAACACTGATATGTACATAGGTCGCCCTGAGGATGCCCGAATGGGCGAAAGTGCTCGGCCAGCCATTAAAAACCTGGAGAATAAGTCGCCTAGTTTTTCTCCCCCTCACAACCCCTCTACGATAAAAATAAGTAGGTACTTGAAAAAAATTGTAAAAAAAAAAGATAAGCTGTATGACAAAAAATTGAGAAAAATGAGTTTTTTTTTTGTACTTTTGCTGTTATATTTGGATTCACATATTATTAAAGTTGTAAACCGTCAAATCGCGTATCTTATCATTCCTTCTTCGTCGCTTTTAATCGACCTTCTACCCCAAAATCATCCTTGCAATTATATCAAAGGATTAGGAATAGTTTACTAGATTGTTACGAGCAGAAAGCGAATAATAAATAAGACAAATAATTTGGCCTTATTTTACTATATCTAAATAATTATCAATTGATTTTCATCTGAATCCGTACCACCTTCATTGGGCCATGCGTCTCCGAAACGCCTCTTCCGGTTACATTTTTCGAAAATAATTCCAACCGAGCGCGGGACGGGGCTAAAAACGGAAACAAATCGCGGATCACGCCGTTTTCACCGGTGCGAAAAATCAGACGCGAAATGGCGGTCGTCGCATTTTGAAAAAATTTTTCAAAAATTTTTGACAACTTGGTTTTCAAATTTTGCACACCAGGTGAACGATTCACGTGACGGAAGACGCGGTCAAAACAGCACACGCGAGTGAACTGGTACTCACTACGGGCTGGTGGTTGCAAACCTTGTGTGGGGGATTTTCTAAGGGCAACGAGAGGGGAAGTTGATGGTGGGGTGCAGAAAGCGAAGAGGGGTAAAGGCGATCGAAACCTAACCCTACCAACCCCAATCCTTCCAGTTCGACCGGCAGACGGGATGACTTTAAAGGTGTACCTAAGCCAGGAGAGTGCTACATCGCTGCGGAATACAAGCGCTTGACAGAAATGGCAGCGAATTGTTTGGTTTATTATCAATAATAAACCATTGTAATCGCATAAAAATTTGATGTTATACGTTCCGAGGCATGTAGAATCCTAATAGCTAATAAAAATCTCTGCAAATGATTGTACAGTGGTTTATTATTCCTTCGCTTCATCAATACAATTACAATGGTATGAAAAATAGCAAGGAAATTATTCCCCTAAGGGCCAAGGCCCGTGTTAGGAAGAGCTCTTGCTTATTAATGACAAATGAAATACAAGTTCACCACATTACAAAAAAAGTAGGGAAAAAAATAAAAACTATGTACCTAACACAGGATAAATTACAGGCTTTGTCGCACTAAGTTAGCATTTCATTAAAATACTCAATTACTCATGAGATAATAATTATGTTTTCACGTTTTTATTAATTTATCAGCTTTGGGTAGTCAAGTAGTAATGACTAAGATTATCCAATTGTGATATAAATTAAAAGACAGGCGATCAAGAATTGCCCTTTTTACGGAAGTGGGCATGCCAGGAAAAGATTTAAAAAAAAAAAGAAGAAACTTAATGCCTCCACGAATTAGGGATGGGTACGAGATCGCTGCTCTGGTTGTGCAGATTTGATGCGGTTGATACAAATTTAAAGGTACAACCTGAAACGGTAAGGAAGCCGTGTAGAGAAAGATAGGTACCTACTTTGTGCATTTTTGCAGTGGTTTATTTCAAAATAATAATCCAAAAGGAAAGATAAAGTTCAGAAAAATAAAGTTCAAATATCAAATTGTTTATTGCACGAGCTAGATAGCTCTGCTTCTCGCTAAAGTGCCCTTTAGAGCTGCGGAAGAGATTTTTTTGCCTCTCAAAAATACGAAAGTAAGCGCTCCCTGACTGAGGAGCAGCGGTATTATTTTTACGCGTTTTATATAAAAAATGAATGTAACTGTACAAATTAAATTAATTCTGTTCTTCACCCATATAATTATTTATGGTCGTTAATTTATCTTAAATTGATAACTCAACTTGATTTAAATTTCCCCAAACCTCTTGTTAAACAAAATTGATTCAGTAGTACATTACGTAAACATTTTTCAAGTAAAATTCTTTCAAGATCGATTTCATTATGCGACAACTATCGATTTCACTATCGACCACTATCGATGTCACTATCGATACAGGTACATCGATAGTAACTATCTTATCGTTCTTATCGCGTTAAGGTTGCTATCCTGTAGTCAACAATTTTGTTCTTTTCTCGTTCGTATCTTTCACCGGTTCGCAGCATTTTACGATGAGATATATTTTGAGATGTTTTACGAAAACGTTGAACTCCCTAAATCGGGTTGATGCTGAAGCCGGGCGTCTAGTTGCTATAGATGAAGATTGAATGCGTACTAGTGTACCTGAATAATCAGGTAGGTTGATTCTCCATGAAAATTATCATTCGGAAAATTTTTGGCGATTAATTTACACCATAATAATAAGCGTCGTTCAAATACCTCGTGAGTTGAAAAATTTGACAGCTGGAAACATAATAGGAAAACTTGAAAAAAAAAAAAAAAAATTCAATGAACTTGGATTAATTTTGACATTTTATTGGAAGAATTTCAGCTCTGAAAATATAATAGGTACCTAGGTAGGAAAACTAAAAAAAAAAAAAAAAAATTCAATGAAATTGGATTAATTTTTGATATTTTATTGGAAACTTTTGGGAAATCAATCGAAAAATCCCTTGTTAACAATTATGATCTTACTCTAATTGGTCTCAGCATAACCTCCAGAGTTCATGAAATTTAGGGGAGATTATTGTATTGAACTTCTTCTTATGATAAGTGATTCCTTTCTTGAATATCTTATTCTTTTGCTCTTGGAACGGTGCTGCAAAACGCGGAGACTACTATTAAGTCCCTTTCGGTTTAGTTGCCGATGAGGTACTTAATATAAACGCTGGTTCTTATTGAAGAACGAATTTTCTGATCTTCCCAATCCTATCTGGCTCAACAGTCGCTTAAAATATTAAGTTTCTAGGTTAGGTAAACAGTGACTGCGATAACTGTTTGAACATGGAGCTCCCCCTCGGAAACCTGCCAACGTCGTCTATCGAGCGATCACATCTTGTCGCACAAAACGTTCCATAATATGATTTTAATTTTTATTCTTCTCGTATTATTTTATATTTTCCGATCGATGTTTAGTTAGCCGCAACTCGTAGACCAGAGCAGTTTATTCTATGTTACAATGTATTTTATATTATTTTGTGGCTTTTCAGCATTATCAAGGACACTCATGATGGAGTACAGGAAAAAAGGACCTGTTTCCATCAACATCGGCAAGAAGAAAAATGACGCCTCCGATAACAGTATGATCCGTTTGAATGATCGTTGTATTATTTCTCATAAATTGTCATAGTAAAACTAGTTTTACTAATAAATAGTAAAAATACCAATATTAATACGCCATACTGAAATAAAATACTAATTTTCAAAAATTTCAGCCGTTTCTAACGACAATTATGCTTCCAACGCCAATCTCTCGGAACGCTGCGCTTTCAAACATTGCCCCAACACATTTTATTCGACGCCGTCAAAAATATTCATTCCGCTGCCAAAGATTGCGTCGTACGTACGTTCGATGTGGTTGAAAACAATCGGTTTGGAGACGAGCTTTGCCGGAAACGAAATCTATTGCTGCGAGGATCATTTTGATGTAAGTACCTGCCTTAGCTTTATTATAACATTTTTCCAATAGATCTTTAGCACGTCAGCTCCGAGAATTAACTTATCCAAGTAGTGCTATCAAGTGCCACCAGAGTGTTCAGGTCAACGTACATGACGGTAAGGCTCTAGCTTCTACTCGTTGAAACTATCTAACCTGCGTCCATAAAAGCTCGGTCAATTTACTCTTCCTCGTGGAGAAGGTCTATTGGCTCATTCTTTGCTGTTTTACATTTTATCATCGTATCCCTTCTAATTTTGACCCAATATTCTCCTTCAGTTTCAGAAAGACGTGAAAAAACTGTCTTTATTAAAATCGGCTACGTCAGGCGTCCAATCGAATCTGATAAAATCGACTGTAATCCCTCACGTGAAAATACATCCGCCTCAGTTTCCATCTTCATCGGCGAACTCAGACAACAGTTAGCAATCAGTTTACTTTGCATTAAAAAATGGGCTGACTGCATGAAAAATATTTGTACTTTGAAATGCTTGTATTGTAGTGTCATTTTTTAATACGACTTCTGCCATTTTTGCTATTGTCAATTGGTTGATAGGCCTTGGCATTGGCCTAAGCTGATTTAGCACGAAGTGAGAACGCAATGGCCGGGCAATCAAAGTGTAGAACGCATGACGCACAATAAATGCTAGCAAGACCGGCTTTGCAAACTTGTCATTATTTTTAACAATATATTTCAACTTGCATTTTAGTGCCGCTTGTAATCTGTCGCTGTCAATGCCAAAAAAATATCACTACCGTACTCGTGTTTTCTCTGTCAAAGAATTATTTCCGCATGTCTTTGACCGCTTCAATATCTTTCAGCGACGTTTCTGTTTCACTTTTTGACGTCATAAGCTCATATCCCATGTAGTTCTAGTTCCCTTTCCTGTTCGCATAATATAAAAAACTGCAACGAGGTATTAATCTTGGAGATATTTTAATTGTTTGAGCATGTTGAGTAGCTGAGTCTGCATGATTATTTTTTCGTAACCCTATCCTGTAGCTTATTGCTGTTTATTGAATGTCCTATAAGTTTTCTGTTGCAGCTATGTAAAATTGCATGACGAAAGGAGACTATTTCTGGACTTGCTAGATCGCTCGTTTGTTCTCTCCGTCTCTGTCTTCATTATGCCAATAGTTGCGATAATGTTCCTTTGATTTAGCAAAGCTTAATCTTAATAGACCAAAGATATTCCGGTCGCATGTAGATGTCGAAGATTGATATACACTGGGCTGCGCTTCCTCTGGATTCTCCAATAATTCCAATTTGAAATCGACTCGTCAATCTAGGGCTATTGTTTTCCGTTTGTATCTCATGCATTGGGAGGTAATTGTTCATTCAGCTTCGGCGCCTGCTCCTCTTCGAATTAGGACGATCGACGAGGTGAACCGGCAGGTCGAACCAAAACCTGGTACTACGCGTGGCCGGCCTCTTAACATCGTATCGGTTTCTGCAAGGTATATGGCATACATATTATTTTCTATTTGACATGATCCCTAGTTTTCTATTTGCACAACTCCTCTGCCTTAATTGCATTAGTTTTCCTATTTTTACTCTCTTGGGTGTCACTCTTTTTCTGATATTGTCAGGATAAGGGGGAGATTAAGATTGCGACTTTTTCTCCATATTTTTATTCCTCGGCCGAGATCTTTCGCTCATTCGGGCCTCTTTAGTGCTGCCTAAGCGAACATTGTATACAAAATATATCGCAAACATCATATACAGGGCTTAGGCAGCCCTGAAGATGCCCGAATGGGCGAAAGATCTCGGCCGAGTAATAAAAATATGGAGAAAAAGTCGCAATCTCAGGTTCCTATTTTTAGCTCAAACCTATGCACCGAAAGAGACGTAACTAATATGTTTCTAGTTTCATTTCAGCACTCAGAAAAATAGAGTGAAAAAATGCATCGTCACAAGTTGCGGCTTGACGTCGATGGAGGACCCGAAATCGTGTCACGTCTGCGTTCCGTTCTCACGTGAAATACGAACAAAATGGTTGGAAGCGGCTGGTTTAAAACCGAAGCCAGAACTCTTCAAAGATACACTCTACGTCTGCTCCATTCATTTTGAGGTGAAATTCTATTTGATATGCGAATTAATGTTGCAAGTAGTGGGGGAAACGATTTGATTCAGAGCAGCTGAATGATTTATGTGTCGTATTTTTGAAGGTTTTTGGGACAAAGGTGTGCTTGGTATCAATTTCTTTCTTTTTTTATTTATTTATATCAATTTCTTTCTTTTTTTATTTTATTTATTTTTTTTATGTGAAAACGTCCACAAATGTTAGTTACTATCACAAATGGATGGTTTTCTTAAATCATAATTGAAGCAAAGAAATAATAAATCATTCGACAATCATTTGCAGCGTTTTTGTCCAGAAAGCATCTCATAGATCTCCTTGAGCACAAGATACTATCACGTTCTTTCCTGCAAGCCGGCACATTCCGAGCGATATCAGGCCGACCGGCCTAGAATTCGGTTAGGCCAAGTCTGTTTCCGTCTACTCGCCTCTGACGCAAGCTGTGTCTCTGAGTGTCCTTCTTTCCAACCTCCCTGTTTTCCCTTTTCGAACCGTCCACGTGTTTGATCCGAGCACCGGTATTTTTAATTATTATTTTATTATTATTTGCGGACGGACCCCATTTATTATAATTTTTTACGTTCCTTTTTTCCGGGAGTGTCTTTTCTTTAACCCAGAGAATTTTATTTTACCTGGAGGACTTAAATTTCCGGTTTCGTCTCAGTGAGCCCGATCCAAACTTTATATATTAACCATTAAATTTATCTGCCAGGAAACTAAGTGACATTATCAATTTTTAACGTGCGAATCAGGGCTTTTTTTGTGGCTTGGAGCCCCTCATTTAGAAATTTTCCTTTTCCGCTCTTCTCATCGGGGCCTTTGAAGAATACATTTCTTTTTGTCGCCAACGACGATATTTTTTTGTTTTTCTCATTAACCTCGCACCAAGGGGAGAACGGCAATGCAAGTGATTGATGGTGTTTTCCAGCAGTTCCAATGGTTGCTTTCTTTCCTTTTTTACCCTCATATTCCTAACCTGTCATGAATTAGGGATTACCGAACTATCAAAATTCCAATCATTGAAAATATAAGAGTGTTCTCTCAATGATTATAGATAGACGAACTTGAATCGTTTGCAACGCCGAGCCTGAATAAACACAATTGCCAACCAAGGAAGCAGAGATACGTGCGAGCCAAACACGGCGTTATACCATCACTGAGGCTGACCAAAGATAGCAACAGGCTGCGTAAATCTGTCTCTCCGAACGAATCTCCTCCAGAACCAGGTCTGTCGGTTAAAATTGACTTTAACCTAAATATTTAAAAAATCTAGTTCTGCGGTGTTCTGTTCACAGACCTCAAATTTATTGAAGAAAACCTTGTTAAAAAACTTTGATTCGGGCTTTGTGTTGTAACGTTGGATGGAAGATAAAAACTGTTTCTCCTGTTTAAAAATGGTGAGGGATTTGGTAATTTTGGAAGCAATCTTCTCATGTCACGGATCCATTTTGACTTGAAATTTTCAGATAATCCTGCTCAAGCTACCCTGAACAGTCTGCCAGTTCCGATCGTTGTTTTGAGCCGAGTTAAATTAGAAAATGATGAAAACTCTGGCTACTTCACGGTCGATGATGAGCTTCCTCGCCGAATAGACTTGGACGATTCAAATGACTTTAATATTAAGGAAGAAGGTAATTCTCCCACCTTTATCAGTCATAGAGTAATTTTGTTTTGTAAAAGGAAAAAAAATCTAGCGCAAAATTTTAGAATGGGGAGGTTAATACATCGATCGCTAATCGAAAAAATTCTAGCCAACCTGCATTAAATACCGGTTAACTTTAAACCCAATTATCTGCTAATATTTATACTGTGAAAAATAAAACTGAGGATACGTTTACACTTCAGAGACCCTCTAGCCCCCTGAGGATAGAAACGGAGTCGGTAATTGGTGCGGGATAACAAAAAAAAAAAAAATAAATAAATAAATAAATAGAAGGTGGCTCGGATCCGGGACGTCTGCACTGAATGTGTTAAAGGGGAAAATTATCTGATAATTAGATTGTTGCCATGTACTTACATAGTTTCAATTATTATAAACAAGAAAGGCGCCTAGATGTGATCTCATCGCTGGGTAGGTAGGAGGAGGAAGCCTAGCAGAACCTATTGTATCTAGTGAATGCAGCTATCAGGTTCTGTAAGGTCTCCCACGTTATATTATATTGAAAAATTCTACTGATCAGCAATCCTACTGACCAATATCTCTGTTACTGCTCCAAATTCCTGTCCGTTAGTCATTTTTCCATTAGTTGGAGCGGTAAAGATATTGGTCTGTAAGACTGCTCATCAGTGGAATCTTTCCCAAGTTTCAATATCCGTTGTATTGTTAAGAGAAAAGTTGAAGAACAAACTTTTAGAGACCTATAATTAATATTTTTGTATCTTTTACTTATTTGTGTCTTTATTGTTTTCTATGTAAAGCTACCTAATTCGTTTTTCAGTGATGTAATTTGAATTCATTTATTTGAAGTTTTTCTTTTTGAATTACTATCTGTGCTCCGAAGTGACCTTGAGGAGATAATAAATAATGATCCAAGGAGGTGGAAGAGGGCCTTAGACGTTAACCCTCCTTGGTAGATAAATAAATCAAATCAAACCTCTTGCTTCCCTTGTGAAACCTCAGTCAAACCTGCACTTCGACTTGTCCTCCATATCAGAAGCCGCAAGCTGAATATCTCTCGTTTTAACCACCTTGTTATTATTCGACGCGATTTATTACATTATAAGGCTCACAATGCTCTGCTCTTCATTTTTTCAGACCCTTTAGCCTACGATCCTGCTCCCAACTTGCTGCCTATGGATGACGAGCTAATTGAACGCGTCAATTCCATAAATGATCCTTCCGTTCGGCTTGCATTTGCTGTCAACAAATTACACAACTCCGACTTCAGCAAAGATGATATGAACCGTATGTTTACTCATAGTCGCTCTCAGTAACAGGTAGATTAATAACTCTGAAGTTGCAATAGAGAGTTTTTTCTTATGTGATACGCTCCTAAAAGAACAAGTCCCTGAAGACGCTGTAAGGATCGGAAGATGGTGACTTGGTTGAAGTTCAATGTAAAAGTTTTAAAGTCAGCTCAATTGCATCACCTTCAAAGACCACGTCCCTGACATAAGCCTGAAACAACCAAAAAATACCTAAGCCTGAAACCTCCAAAAAAATAACATAAGCCTGAAACCTCCAAAAAAATTACATAAGCCTGAAACCTCCAAAAAAATTACATATGCCTGAAACCTCCAAAAAATTACATAACCTGAAAAAACTAACATATGCGTGAAACCTCCAAAAAATACATGATCAATTTTATTGTTGTTGGCGGACAGACAGAATTTTTTTTATTGGATATTCGGATTCTACATGCCTTGAAACGAAAACTTCAAATTTTGAAGGGGGTTACAAACATTTTTTTCTTGGGCCATTACAATGTTTTATTATTGAATAATAACCAAAAATCTGTCCGTACGCCGTCAACGCTTTTCCGGCCAAACTATAATTGCTACATTCTTGAAATTTTCATAAAAAATCAATCTCGGTCTCACAACGGTCCAATTCTTGAACCTCATTGCTAGCTCAATTTTAAGGGTATTTTTGGGGGGTTTTGAGGTGGATAAAGTTCGTATTTTCCAAGGTTTTCCAGAAAATGGTGTATTCGGTATCAATTTTTATAGATTTTTGGACGCTGAATCGAATGAGACCATCTGAGGTCAGTGTTTTTCAAGATTATATCTGTTTTGTTTCAGGATACTTATGCCCCAAGTGCGAGGACAAATTCGAACATCGAAGGCTGGTCGAAAATCACGTTCTGGCGTGCGAAGGAACAAAAAATCTCTCCAATCCTATGAAACTTCTGGTCGAAAGGACGTATTTTCTTCGCGAGAGACTCAACGAAGTTGTAAAACATTGCCGAGTCGAATTCGAGAATAATTCGGTTTTCTTGAATTCGGCAGTAGTAAAACAAAATGTTCCATCCCAGAGCAGTGAGTTATTAGCCCTTGATCACCCTTGCCGACTCAGCTACTCACGATTGCTTTGCTTCGTAAAATCATGCGCACTCGTTTTCTGCTGTATCTTATACCCTTTCTGTTCCTTTATAATTTTCCTTCTTTATTGCAGCTTCTTGGGCGATTCATTGCTCCTTTGTCTCGGCTTGTAGTATGTATTCTATGCATAATTTTTTTATGGTGCAATCGATAGAAGCTTCATTGATTGCTGGGAAAATAATGCACTTTTTCAACCCTGCAAAAAGTGCTAATCTTGGGTCACGGGAGGTTACAGTTAAGGCAAACTGACCCTTTAGCTAACATTGGTTCGAGAAACGCTTTTTCCGAGCCCTTAGTCCTTAGCCCTTAGTTAACGTCAAAGTTAATCGTGGTACGAGAAACGGGCCCTAATGGTTAATTTGTTGCCAGTAAATTAAGTTTTTTGGCTTATTATTCAATAATAATCCTTTTTAATCGTCCAAAAAAAAAGTTCAACCCCCTCAAAATTTGATGTTTTACGTTTCAAGGCATGTAGAATCCGAATATCCAATAAAAAAAATTCTGTCCGCACGCCGTTAGCACTTTTCCTGCCAAACTATAATAGCTAAATTTTTGAAATTTTCACCAAAAATCTATCTCGGTCCTACGATTTTTCTTCATGCTTCTTCCTTTCGCCTTGTAACATGTTGAGCTATTTAGTTCCAAACCTTCGCTTTTCAATTATCCTATCCCATTTGTGAATCCTCAAGACCAGTGAATTCGAATTGTTTCTGTGGTAATAGTCGTTATCAATTTTGTTACAGCCAACGATAAACTTGCTGCTTCTTCTTCCCTCGGATCTTCTGACGCACAGGTTGTCCACAATGGAACCGGCGATTTGGAGGATGAAGTTGTCGATGTCGAAGAGCCAAAGGTTAGTTAATTGAACCTATAGTAGACCAACGATTTCCTTTGTGATTTCAGGGTTCACAAGTTTCCATGAGTTGATTATTGAAGTGTTGAAAGAAAATCTAAAACAAGCTTAAGTGACAAACTGGACGAATTTATCATTTTTGTACGACTTGAGAAACTCGGTAACTCTAAAGCACACGGATCGACGCTCGAAGTGGTCGACTCGAGAAAAATCCGTTCGTCTCACCCTTCCACTCAACTTCCTGTCGTGGCATTAGGGTCCGCAGACGTTTTGTGCTCGTCAAAAACCCATTTCCTCGTCCCTTGCGTTCGTAGCTTGGTTAAATGCATTTCCAGTTTCCATAAAAGAAACTCAATAGTGACTGATTCTATTCATATGAATCGAACTCATCCTAAATATTCCCGTTTGTATGCCAAGCTTCCCGTGACTTTTTAGGTGATCGCTAATGTTTTTCGCCAAATTTAATACGTAGTTATTTGTATTTTGTAGGAGAAAAACCGTCGCAAATTTGAAATTACCGGTCCAAAGGCGAGGAGAGGAAACCGAGGTGGTAGTTCAAGTCGGCGCGGAGTCAAACGCAGTGGTTCTGTTCGATTGCGGAACGGTAGTGACAATTTGGACGCACCTCCTCCTAAAAGTCTTCGCAAACGTCGCAAGGCTGCCAGGTTTACAGGTATCAACAGACTTCAGTTTGCTATATTGTTTAAGCTCCTTCTCACTTTTCGAATTTCATTGGATTGAAGAAGGCTCATCAATTCACAGCCTTGGCTAGCAAGGGAATAGTCATCATTTATTGATTATATCTGCTTATCAATCAGTTAGTTAGGTAAGTGATCTGTCTGGAACTGTGGCAGGCATGAATATATCACAGTGGCCACCATCACTCCGCCTGTGCTTCACTCCAGATGCACTTGAGCGTCTTAAGATGCTGCGTTTTTCAACTCGTATATTGACGACATTGTGTTCTCAGATGGTGGGAGGGGTTGCTAGGCGTTTGATCGCAGTTTCTGCTGCGCTGGCTTATTCTTGGGGAAAGCGGCAGCCAGCGGTGGTCTTCCCGCGTCAGCCAAATTCGCTGCAACATGGCCAAGTTTACCAGCCCTAACCGGTCTTAATGCTATCTTCCCCTATCTCTCTGTGGGTTAATGACTAGCGGATACTGATGCTGAAAATGAGAATACTCTCTGTAGAGAATACCTCTGTGCAACTTCATCCTTTGCCCACAGAGTGGTATACAGGCTTCTCCGAATCTTCTTCTTTATTCCGTGATCCCAGATAATACCTACACTCGATTCCTGAGCCCACTGTTCTGTACTCAATCCAAGGCTGATTCCTTCTCGCTTGCACTTGGTTATGCAATATAGCAATAATTGTTCCAGTGAAGGTTTCTGATGATGACGAATTGAGAGAGCAAGATGTCGACGATCCCGACTTTGACCCTATGGATGGCAATGTGAGCAGAGAATCAGCTTCCAACTCAAAGTCACCCGATTCCAGCAACCAGTCCGACTCTTCTGAAATTGATGATGAAAGTAACTCCCCTTTTATAATATCCTAAATTTTCCTGTGAATAATACATCACAAAGTACTCCTTACCCTTTACGTTCCTGTTGATTTGGTTGATGATATTTTATTGGTGGCTGCATCAACTGAGTTACCTACACCTATTTCCCAATGCTTCCAGATGGATCGCATCTATCGGAAAAAACTATTCCTGCAAAGCCGACTGTGATGTTAAACTGCAGCATTTGCAATTCGAGGTTCGCATCGATCCATGGGTTGCGTTACCATCACAAGGTCTCTGAACGCTGCGGGCCTAAAGCTCGAGGTAGTACAAATATTATTGCCCCGTTAATTATCTTCTAAACCGGTAGATCGGTTTTAGGCCAGGAAAAATTAAAAACAGGAGGGAGGCCTTAGTTATTCTTCCCCTCAGCAACAAAACTGAATTATGAATGCGACGAAAATGACAATTACATTGAGACGAATTCCATTCTTTCAATAGAAGTATTCATGGTCGGTGTCGAGACGTGGAGATTGATAAGGTCGCCATGGAAATTAACTCGACCTGACATGCGCAGTCCTTCATTTCACATCTCGATCGAGAAATCGAATTCGATCCGAAAAAGCCTTGAGAAGCCGAGATTCGAGGAATGTAGGTGTAAACAACAACCGGAAAAGACGGCTATTCGACAAATCTTTCCTCAGATTCCGATTTTTATCCGTTATTTTATTTAGCGTTCGTGATGTCGTTGCGGACACAAGTAAAAAAGGCCGCGTGAATGTAGTAATTCGTCGGCGGTCCGAAAAAGAGGTGGATTGGTTTCTACAGAAAATACAAACAATCGGAGAGGATTAGTTCCTAGTAAGTCCCTTGTTGAGTAGTTGCTGTACATACCTATAAATTTTTCTGCGTCACTTTAACAGTTTGGTTTTGTACCAAACCATCACCAACTGTGCGTCAGGCTTTTACCAAAAACGAATGGAATTGTCACCAAATGGGCAGAAACCAAATTCATTCGGTTTGTATTCGGCCATGGCGGCCTTAATTAGTCGATTTCTCGATCTTGACTGGGAGGATCTTCATGGTACACGTTGTTCTAGACAAGTCGATCTCTCGACACCGACCATGAATACCCCTAATGTCTTCCCTACCCTTAACTGCACGATTTATACATTTTTTCTCCCCAATTTGTTTTGGACGACGGAAAAACTATCAATATTGTGTAGATGTTCTCCCCGTTTTTGATAAAATTGTGGACAACCTTTTCTATTCTTTGATTTCTGCATCGTTCTTTTCATGAATTTTTGTCTCATTCCTAGGAACCAAGTTCAAATGCGAAGCGTGTTCTAGTATCTTCAACTCGTTGACATTGCTGGACGAGCATCGGGCGTTAGTCGAGGCTTGCAAACGCCACCAATCTGAAGGTAATTTTTAATATTTCATTATTTACCTTCATGGTAAGCCTAAAAGAGGCCATTTTAATTCGTCTGATTTTTTCTAATGTATTTTTATTTTATTGTTTATTTTGTATTTTTTGCGATTGTAAACAGTATTGATCTTTGTTTTGTGGGGATAGGGATTAAAGTAAAATAAAAGTATAATCTTGCTATCCAACCACGGATTTAATGAAAAATAAAAAGGATCTTGGTTTTACGGGCTTTAATTTGCTTTTCCTTTCAAACTAATGAAATAAATAAATCAATAAATGACCAAAAATATTAAAATAAAAATTGTCTTGATAAAAAATAAAACAAAGAGTCCAAACCGGTCGCGAGCGGAACGGCGCGATATCGTCCGTTCACACGTAAGACGCGCACGACGGAACTGTTCAAACGTCGAAAAAGTTCACCACTGCACTTATGCGTACTCTCACCTGGTCGACTATAGATGATCCTCGGAATTACAGCGACGACGTCGCTTCCGGGTGCGCGGGAGTCCTACCGGGAGAGTATGCGCACACGTGGCACACGAAAGACGTGGTGATCAGACGAGCGATTCGGATCAAACCACAAAACCCTTCGACGATAGACGTGGAAGGCCGTAATTCTCTGCTGGACGAAAAACGTATCCACGGACAGAAAATTCGGATAGAAAACGATAAAGTGCTTATACGAAGCAAGACGAGGCGAGAGGACATACGGTCACTCCAAACACCGACGACGGAAGAGACGAGACGTCACGATAGACGGACGACCGAGATACATTGCCTATCCAATCTCAACATGTAGCTATCGTCGCGCAGGTGCGGTAAAAACGCCCGCACCCAATACATTTAGGATAGACAATGATTTATGATAAACATAAATATAAAATAAACAAAAAAAAAAGGAAAAGCCAGCCCACACTTATTCGGTAACATAACATACCGCCCACCAAAATTATGGTGATAATTTTCAAAAGTTATTCTCCTATTTCGGCGACAAATTATATCACCAGAGAGAATCCAAAATATAAGTGAATCGCAGTTCACCAAAAATTGATAAGTACCTTTGGTCATCATAAAAAATGTTAATATCTGTCCTACCTTGGAAAATATAATTTAATTTGCTCCTCAAAAATTGGGGAAGGTACTGGACAAAGAAAGTCTACGTACGGGCAAATGACGACAGAGTCACAAGTGCATATCGCCACTTGTACCTGTACGCCAAGTCCACTATGTACGTGACTGTTGACAAGATGCAGACGACTATATTAGGATTACGTGGATATAGGGATTGCCATTTTTGTACTCTGTTCTGCAAGTTCGAGAAGCTTTTATTTCTCCACTTGCTCCAGACTACTTCACCAAAAATTTGAACGCTTCGACGTTGAAAATAATAATTCAATATATGAAAACCGTAAAGTAAGAGAATGGCAGCGAAGACTTGATCAAAAAAGAAACTAATCAACGGCAAAATATCCAGTTCGGATGGTTCAGATGACAAAAACTCTAGGAGACGTAAATTTCGAACTACATTGTAAAAACGATTTGTGTCACTAGTCTGATTTGGCACTATGCTCATAGTCTGTACTGATTTGACCGCAGCTTTGGCTTTACGCACTAAATCAAAACGACGTGATATACAGGCGAGAACTCCACCAAATAGGTTTAAATATCGGATTCCTCCGCCCACCCTGACGAAACCCGCCTGATCCAAAAAAGAACTCGAACTAATATCCATTAGTTGGCTGATAAACAGTTTTCTAATTGGAACCCTAACACTTAAATTTTCGAAACGAAATTCACATCGGTCCTTGGTCATAGCGGCGAAATTAAAATTATTTGGTGTACCTGGTTGGACTGGACGCTTCAAGCCGTACTGACCGTCATTTAATCGAAGAAAAGTTGATAGACAACTGGTCTCATACCGATCCTGATAATCCGGATGTGATACCTCAGTCTTTCCTGGTAATTCATTTAGATCTTCGGTTTCGTAAGTTTCCTCATTAAAATTATTAGAGCAACTTTCGTTATAGTTCATCGCTAGAAAAGAAATTGAACTTTTATTAGAAACAGGTTCATCATGATATGTACCCATGATAATATTTCCTACAATGGAAGGCAGCATGAACGGTAAATTTTTCTCAATGACAATTGGCGGACCGTTGACTACATGGCAATACATATCGGCTCCGAGCAAAAAATCTATAGGCGCCGATTTCCAAAACTTCGGATCCGCTAATTCATAATTTATAAATCGGTTCACACAAGATTGTGGTAATGAAACACTAGGTAAGAAACTGGCTAGATTTGGGACTACTATGACCTTGAACTTTAATAGGTCGCCCTTAACAATTAGTCGACAATCGGCTTCACCTTTGGCTCCGTCATAAACCGTTTGCCCTATACCAGAAATTTTTCTAGGTGAGTGTCGATATGGTAAACCTAATTTGTTCAAAGCATTGAAAGACATGAATGAATTTTGAGAGCCGCAGTCAATAAGCCCGCGTAACTTTACTCTCTGACCCTTTTTGTCCTCAAAATCCGCTAACAATGTTCCCAGGAGTACCGTAGGTTCATTGACAGCCGGACTAAGTGACGTATTGGCCATACTATGGAAAGAAGACGTTCCTGCGGTGGTTTGGAAATCCAGTTTACCCGGCTGAGGACTGCTTCGCGGTGATCGATTCCGACTTCTATCGGAACCACAATTAGCAAAATGCAGCAAAGAATTATGCTTCCCAGTGCACTCATTGCATTTCGGACGCTGGCTGCAATAATAAGTTGAATGGTCACTAGCTAAACAGTTGCGACAACCTTTCCAATTTTTTAACATTTTATCTCGGTTTTCTACCGAGGCTGATAAAAATTTGTTGCAGTATTTTAAACTATGATAATTTTCGGAACATAAAAAACAGTTCGAAAAACGGGGGGAACTTTTATAATTTTCTGGGTGATGAACGACTGTTTGTTTAGAAGTAGATGATATGGATGGCTCAATATTGAGTCCAGACAATTGCATCGCCAAACATCGGTCCTTGACAAATTTACTCAAGTCTTCAAAAGTTGGAAATGCCGTTTGTTTGTTGGAAATTTCGAATTGCTCTCGAGTTCCCGCATCCAAACATCGAATAGCAAGAAAAAATAATAAAAAGTCGCCTTCATTCGGAATTTCTAGCATTTTGAAAGCAGATACACTATCATTAATTTTTGAAATAAAAAGCTTCAACGATTCAATCGTTGGTTTCCCCGTTAAAGACTTGAAAGCAAGTACTTGATTTAGATAGGCGTTAGCAAGCATACGTTTATTGTCAAATGCTTCCAAAAGAGCAGTCCATGCAAGACTATAATTATTTTCAGACACCTTTAAATGACTTATAACATTTAAAGCTACGCCTTTTAGGGCAGTAGTCAAATAATGAAATTTTCGAATGACAGATAAGCTATCATCCATATGAATTAAAGAAATATAAGTGTCTCGCCATTTGGGCCATTCTAATACATTACCCTCAAAAATAGGTAAAGGAATTTTCGGCAAATTATCAGACGAGCGAGGTTCCGAAAAGGTAATATTACCTCCCACAGTAGAAGCTGAGGGCGTAGAAGACAGCAAGGTTTGATAAATAGAAATAGATTCATAATAATATCGCCTAACTGTATTTCTGACGTCCGTATAAGCATCTGTAGGAAATTCGGACGCTCGATCCTCGTCTTCAAACTCATCTGCCAGCGATTCCCAAGAGGTTTCAAATTTAACATAATAGCGTTCCAAAGCAGAGTACATACCTTTGAATATTTGAATGGCTTTTATATCCTTTGTTTCATTAGCTTTACGTCCTTGCATCAAAATTAACTTCACTTCATCGGCTGAACTATCAAGCTTCTTGAAACAAGATTTCATTTTACTTGAATACGGAGACGTTGCCATAATTGATCGTCGTTTCGGTCGCATTCACAAATGAATTCGCAAACAAGATAGACCTGTCTACAAAAACACGAATGAACTATGAACGATCAAGAGGGTACAGGAGGACAGGAGCTGATACGATAGACTAGAAAGCTAGCCTCCCGCTTCGTGCAGCCCGCTCTCAAATGGAACGGTTCACACGGGACGAAAAACCGCCTTCTCGTCTCAATTCAAATGAAACTGAAATATGCAGTTTCCAATATGTATTGGAAAAAATAGCAAATTAAAGCTCAACCACGCTCTGCTACCAATATGTTTTGTGGGGATAGGGATTAAAGTAAAATAAAAGTATAATCTTGCTATCCAACCACGGATTTAATGAAAAATAAAAAGGATCTTGGTTTTACGGGCTTTAATTTGCTTTTCCTTTCAAACTAATGAAATAAATAAATCAATAAATGACCAAAAATATTAAAATAAAAATTGTCTTGATAAAAAATAAAACAAAGAGTCCAAACCGGTCGCGAGCGGAACGGCGCGATATCGTCCGTTCACACGTAAGACGCGCACGACGGAACTGTTCAAACGTCGAAAAAGTTCACCACTGCACTTATGCGTACTCTCACCTGGTCGACTATAGATGATCCTCGGAATTACAGCGACGACGTCGCTTCCGGGTGCGCGGGAGTCCTACCGGGAGAGTATGCGCACACGTGGCACACGAAAGACGTGGTGATCAGACGAGCGATTCGGATCAAACCACAAAACCCTTCGACGATAGACGTGGAAGGCCGTAATTCTCTGCTGGACGAAAAACGTATCCACGGACAGAAAATTCGGATAGAAAACGATAAAGTGCTTATACGAAGCAAGACGAGGCGAGAGGACATACGGTCACTCCAAACACCGACGACGGAAGAGACGAGACGTCACGATAGACGGACGACCGAGATACATTGCCTATCCAATCTCAACATGTAGCTATCGTCGCGCAGGTGCGGTAAAAACGCCCGCACCCAATACATTTAGGATAGACAATGATTTATGATAAACATAAATATAAAATAAACAAAAAAAAAAGGAAAAGCCAGCCCACACTTATTCGGTAACATAACAATCTTGATGATTGATATTGATCTTTAATGATCTTCATGGCACCCATAACGCCGTTTTTTTCTTTTTATTCCATCGGCAAAGAAGCCTCGATACTTAGGAGTATAGTAAAAGCATAGCTCTTGTTTTCCTAAAAATATTATTTTATTATATTTTGCAGCTTAAACCATTTTGTTCCCTATATCTGCCTAATCCTTTCCTTTTTTCCCTGTATTATCAACAGAGCTCAACATCCTTACCTGTCCAAAATGCCATCTGTCCTTCCAGTCCTTGTATGCCTTGCGATACCATTTCAAAGCCTCGGTCGATTGTTCAGCTTACACCGAAGAAATCTCGAATGAAGGTATTCTCAAACGCGGGTTATTGATATTAGAGAACTTCTAGCGATTATTGAATAGCTTAGCTGCTTTAGTAATAGTAAATTATGCATATACATGGCACTAAGTGGAATTAAGGCGAGTTCAAATACTTTGTAAATTAATGGAAGTGTTGTGATCATCCGAACAATCGAATTCAGAAGGAAGGTGAATGTGGAAATTTTTTTATTGTACTATACTCAGAATCACATTCTGAACAAGTGTCTGTGGGCAAAAAGTGACATAAATCGCCATATAACACCGAAAAATGAATATAACTCAATGAAATTTCCAGGGAATGTTCTCCCGGAGAATTTGCACGCTTAGCTTTTATAGAATTAGGAGTAACACTGCGATTTCAAGATGTAACTATTCAATGTTTTTTTTGTTTTAATTTTTACACGCTATAAGATTCATTAATACGTTTGAGGTCTTGAAATGCTTGTTACAGCGAGCTGATGATGCTTATTGGCTCATATACCGTACTTCCATGTCTGGGGGGCTTTAAATTGTTCCTCATGTCAGCTGAATATTGCTTGATTTTTATTATTGGTGTTGAAAACTGTCAGAAAATTTGTTTTCAAGTAAATTGAATTTTTTTTGTTAAAGTTTTACTATCTATGCAGTCTTATATTCGTTCCTTTTTGTGAAAAAATGCTCTTTATCACAGCTCCTCAGGCTTACAAATCTTCAAGCGTCGAAGGGACGAACTTGACTTGCAAAGGATGCAACGTACAGTTCAACTCGTCCGTCGGGTTAGGTCTCCACCTGAAAAGATCATTAGACTGCGTTCCTGATAGTGAGTCGTTTTTATTTTCCTGCGGTATAGAAACAAAACAGTTTTGTAACTATTCGCTATGGCAAGTGATGATAAAATGAAAGCATAAGAATGAGTATAAGAATTGGTATAAATGTAAATTTATTTGTGCTATTCAAAATATATCATTCAAATGACTCATTATTCCGATTACGTTTAGCTAAAATAATCGGTTGAATTTCACTTTCAAATATTTAACCACATATTGATCAATTCAAGATCCAGACGTCGATATTCCGGGTGTGGTGGACCGCAACGGATCAGTTCTGCTCACTACTCAAGGACAATCAGTGAAGATCAACAGCAGCAGAAACAATGAAGGTAATCTGTTTTCTTATAAATTGTAAACCTGAGCATTGATAAACAGAAGTGACTATCAATTGGAAAATAAGCTCGAGCACGGGGATGATATACATACGTAGTCGGGCCGGTTTGTTGGAAGAGAGGGAGAAAGGATCGGCCAATCAGAGTGGGTCGACCATGCGTTCAGCTCCCCCACCAACTTAACGGACCAAAGATTCCTCCGAGGAATTCAACTTTTAGTTAGATAGGTCCTTAAGAAAAACAAAAATTTTTAAAATTACAACAGTTGCTAGGAGTTTTCCCTTAGTTTTCCAATCTAATGTTAGGTAAAACGCAAATGTTCGGGATAGTTACTATCGACTACTATGAACGACTATGTTCTATCTCTTAAAACCTCCCTTAAACACCCCAAAGGTAGCGATTTGGTTAAAGAATTGAGATATTGTCAGAGCAAGAATGATTTTTGGTAAAAATGTTAAAAATTTAGCTTTTATTGTTTGGTGAGAAAAGTATTGCCGGCGGATGGAGAAAATTTTTTTATTGGATATTCTGATTCTACATGCCTTGAAACGTAAGAACATCTAATTTTCAGAGTGGGTTAGGCAATTTTTTTCTTGGGCGATTACAATGGTTTATTAATGAATAATAAACAGCGTTAAGGATTTGAAAAGAGGGGAGATAGAGTGACCAATGTGAGAGTAGTGCTACTAGAGTGCTCGAGACGACGTAATCAGCACCAGCCTTTCCGATTTCTACCAGCATTGCCAATTTATCGCTCCATTTTTCCATCTTCACACCTTCTAGAATCCATTTGGAAATATCGAATTTATTTTATTTACATTTGGTTCAGACGGCGATAAAGAAGAAGCGGTCTACATGTGCAATCATTGTTTCTCGTCATTCTCCTCGATTTGGGGACTGCGAACTCACGAGCGCAATTCAACCGACTGCAAACCTGGCCGTAAGTAGATTGAAATGCATTCAACGACTTTCTAGCCGTTTTCAAAGTTGGAAATTCAGAATAGGTCGCCGAGGGAATAATTTCTAATTTTATCGCGATGAACTGCAAAACAGTCGGCACAGAGCTTCAGAACGAACTAAACTAAACTAACCGAGCAATTTTATGAAAAATTGTAGCCAATCAGGCATGTGAAACGCTTCATATTCTCTCCGATAGCTGAAACTTTTTTCTTCTCTTGTGTGGAATTTTTTTTCTACTTCGGTCGAATTTTTTCGCTGTAATTTTCATAATGTATGCTTTTAAGGTCCTTACGAGATTCCTGTTCCGCAACCGAAATCGTTGGCTGAAAAGTTGAAAAAGGAATACAAAGAAAAGCAAGCGCTGCTATCGTCGAAACAAGATGGTAATAGATTTGATGAAATTTCAATTTTTCGAGCGCCATTCTACTATCGTTTTTTAGAGTTGGCTAATTTTTCAATTTTTACAGATAACTCTTCGGGAAATTCAGGTATGAACCAACTGTCCTGTAACTATCGGTGTGCTGGGAACATTAATAGTTTATTATTTGCCTTGCAATCTGGTTCTGATCATCAAAGCTTTCATCAACTCCGCAATAATACTGTACTGTAAATTGATAAATAACTAGGTAAATTCGCTAGATAACTGAAATTATTATTTTTTCTCTCCTTATCCTGCGTCCTTGTCTATTCTAGCACCGAAGACTCTGATGCTTTACACGCAACAAGTTCCGAAAGAAGGTGAGCCCGCATATTCCTATTCGAACCTTTTTTAATGCGCCTGTCGTAACAATTTTATTCTTTTCCAGACGGAAAATACAAATGCTCGTGCAACGCAGTGTTCAACTCAATCTGGGGCTACCGTTGTCACCAGAGGATGTCAGAAAAATGTAATCTCCCATTTTTTTTATTTCTTAACTATTGAAACTGATGTCAGCGGGGTTGAAAAATTACTGTTGGCATTGGTAGTAAACGTAATGATAAATGTCTGTTATAAATGGAGTACAATTTACGTGCTCCTCCGTAGGTATAAGAAATGGCCCAAAATAATTTGGCCATCAAAACTGAAGATTTTAAATTTCTCACTTCGAGTTTTATTTTACAAATTTTTAGGTAAAACCGAAGGGAGCGAGAATGCGATTCACCGGACGTCGAGTAGGTTAATTTTCCACGTTTTTTGTCATTTATATGTTTTTTTATACTATTAAAGTGTTACTGGAATACGAGTTAGCAATAAATTATTAGAATGGGTAACTTATTTTCATACATTACCTATTATGTTGCAGAAAAGGTCGCAATTTCCTCGGCTGCTGAGAAATCCATCGCTAATGGTAAATATAAATATACTCTTCTGCTCAAGTTATCGATTCGATAGACTGTATAAATTGTCCTCGTCAGATATTCCAGAAACGCCTATTTTTTAGCTGATTCGAAAAGTTCGTTAAATTCTATAAATTTTCTTCAAAATGCTATTCAAAAAAGGGGATTTAAAAAATATTTTCTCTTCCTCTCGATTTACGAAAAAGTCTTTTTTAAATGGCAAAGCGGCAGTGAACCGTCGATTAAGTTATATATATTTAGATTATATATTTATGTTGAATCTGAGCTCGACATTTCTGGTGAATTTCTCGAAAACTTCGTCTTCCCATGTTCGATTTCTGAATTGTTCATTTTTTCCGCTTTCAGGGCAAAATATTTGCCCCGGTTGCTCGGCCAGGTTCAGCACTCCAGTCGGTCTTCGGTGCCATCTGCGTAATTCGACTGTATGCGGAGCAGATATATGTATGTTGGGCTCTATTAATATTATCCACTATCCATTTTATTACTCTTAATCTAAGTTTATTTTTGTTTTAGATACGATTTCTAAAACTGGATCGAGCAGCAATTCAAGTGAGCAAAATTTTTTTGACTGCCCAGTCGAATTTAGGGTTTTGTTTCAATGCTAGATTATCAGACCATCCTTTTAATATCCTTTCCCTATAGAACTCTACTATCATTCCCTTTTCTACCTTTTCCTTCTCCTTCCCAGGCGAGAATACCTTCACTTGCGATAAGTGCAAAATGGAGCTCCACTCTATCAAACATCTCTGCTACCATATCATGACAAACCCGAATTGCTTTCCTGTTGGTAAGACTATCTGAAAAAAGTGTCTACGGAACCATCGTCTGTGTCATCATGGAAGTGTTGATTTATATTGGTTTTGTATAATCTTCCTCGATCCGCAGATGTAACCATATCTCCAAAAGGTCAATTGCGAGGAAGCCCAGGAGTCTACTTATGCCCCTGCTGCGCTCAAGATTTCAAACTGCCCGCATCTCTGGAACAGCATTTTATCGAACATGCTCCCGACCTTGAATCTTGGACTTGCCGAGAGTGCGATCAGGTAAAAAGCACAATTAGGGCTGTGTAGTGTTGGTTTGAGCTGGTTTGTTTTTGTTAGGGCTAGTTAAAGTTGGTTAGGGCTGGTTAAGGAATCTTTGATACCGATTAGGGCTGGTTATGTCCGGTTTGGTACAGGTTAGTATTAATTAGGGCTGATTGGTTATAGGGCTATTTAGTATTGGTTAGGTTGTTTATTGTTTTATTGAACACGCAATTTTATTTACTGGTAAGTATTGGTTAGGGCTGGTTAAGGAATCATCAGTGTTGGTTAGGGCTGGTTAGCAGTGCTTCTGGGCGATCTGTGTCTCTCGACTGTTAATCAACTCTAATTCGATACTCTCTAGATGCTTGATGTGCAGCTTGGGGGAGCCAGCCTTATGCAATTCTTGGCGACTGAGTTTCTGGGGCAAGGCTCGCTTGGAGGAGGAATGGTGCAAATTTTAGACCAGCCAATCGTAAGGAAATTCAGTGGCTTCTACTCGATCGCGAATCTGGGAGAGCTCGTGAGAGAATTTAGTTGGTCCAACGCTGGGCTTTGGGAATTTCCTTCTATCGTGAATTGTGGTTGTTATTTTTGTGTTCATATTTGCTCCATATAATATGAAAGTAATAGTTTGCAATGCGTTTGACTTGATAATTTCGTTCAATATCCTTTGAATAGATTTCATTCATTTTTCCCATTGTAGTAGGCATTTGAAGACAACAGTAAACTATTCAGCGCAATGGGGATAATCATGAGCGATCATGTTCATTCGTGTTAGCTAGCAATCAGGAAGAATTAATCCAGTTCGGCCAAACTATCGATTTTCTGCAGGTATTCACCGATCATTTCGTTCTGCATCGACATTTCCACAAAGAACACATGGGCCAGTGGTTTTGCATTTTGTGCTACGCCAACTTTGACATCGACGTTCCGAATATTTCCAACTTCAAGGAATTCTACACGCACGTGTTCGGCGTTCACGCTAATGGTAATTAATATTTTCGCAATAAAGTCCAATAATTTGATGCTCGCCGGAAATCGCTTTTGACAAATGATTTTGTTTAAAGGAGAGCATTGCAAGGATTTTCCCTTCAAGTGCATGATCTGCTTTCGCTCTTTCGCCTCGAAATGCAGTCTCGATTTGCATACAAGTAGTTGCAAGAAAACTGCCGAGCAAAAATTCGCCTGCGCTTCGTGTGGAAAAGTGTTCTCTAAGAAAATCCACTTGAACAGCCACATGCGTTTTAGCCACCCGGGTAAGTGCTTTGGAAATATCTAGTAATTTTAGTATAGCTCGGCTATTTTTATTTTATCGGTTGACATCTTGAGAATTATTCCAAAAATCCCTCTTCTCTACCTTCCTCTCTCCATGTCTCCCCTCGCCATCTCAGCTCTGAAGCACCGCACGATATCCGATCCTGCTTCCGCTGCTTTCATCTAGCGTTTTGCGCGTCCGATAAATTTGGGTACCTCGTGTGATTTTTCGGCAGACGTCGACGTCGACATGAGATACAAATACAAGTGTTCAAAATGCCCGCAGCGCTATATGTCCGAGAAGGAGTTGATAGTTGATCACGCGAAAGAAGGTTGTATCACTGCCGGGGACACTTGCGAGCTCTGCGGTGAAGTTTACTACTATATCGGCGGCCTTGAGAATCACATGGCAGTTGCTCATTGGGCGAATGATAGACCGCCATCGGTGAGTTTACTGTCCCCCTGTGAAACCTTTCGGACATGTTGGTATACGACTGTGTTTCTCCCCGCTAGAAATTTCTGTTTCTACAATAATGATCAGCCGTTGATGCTTCATTTTTAAAAATTTTATCATGTTCCCAGACGAGGCGAGGTCGTCCTCCGAGAGTACAAGAGCCTGATCCTCTCGATCCGCTGTGCAGCCGGCAAGAGAAGGTCCTTTATGACGATCATGTGTCCGAAGTTGATCCCCTCAGTGTAAACGCCGCCGACGAAATCGACATAGCGCCAGTTGTCAAAGTCGAAACCGACTGTTCTTATTTCCTCGACGAAAGTTGAAATTCTCTGTTATTGACGATCATTCAACTGAAGAGGTCACATTTATCATCCTCGAATTTCCTGCGGTTGTCATTTTTCTAATTCCTTCATAGTTGCGACCGGTTTTGTGTCTTTTTGAAACCACGAACGTTCCTCGAGTTGGAAATTTCTGTTGCGAATTCGTTGAAATGTTCTTCGCAATTTGCATTGAAAAATAAATGCAATTTTCCATCTCCTCGTTCCTTGTGAATTTAGTTTTAAACCAATGTTGTATTTTCATTGAAGAAATATATTTATTTTTCCATCAGTTGGATATGTATTTAGTTGATACTTGCTCTGGTGATTTTTTCTCTTTCTTCCTTTCCCCCTCGTCATCTTTTTTAATTTTTTCTTTCCTTCTTTATTTATTTCTTTCCTTCGTTCTTTATTTTAATTTCTTTCCGTCTTTTTTCTGCCTTTTCTTTCTCAGTATCCCCTAAGTAATTTTAAGCTTTCTTCTCAATTGTATTAGGTTATTGGGAAGGGCAAAAAAATACATCGCGCGTCGATTTTTTTTTTCTGGAAAAAGCTCTTTTAAATATATAATTACATACATCTGACATTGAATATTTCCGAAATATTTACAATTCGAACAACCGTAAATGAATTTCAACTGGCGACAAAACCGCTCCGGTCGCGATAAATGTTTTTCAATAAAATTAAATATATTTATTTTCAACAGTCGAATTTCGTAATGACAATTTTCGTTTCATAAGTCGAGATACACATGAAATGCAGAAGGAGGTGGAAATTAAAATGTCAAACTGAGCAGCGGCGAGAGCGATTTTTGAAATTGAAACGTCGACAGACTAAATCCGTAAACCGATTTGTTTATCCTTCGATTGGGCGAGATCGTCGATTGAAAGAGGAAGTTCCATTTCCCAAACCGGTTATATTTCAAGGAACGATAAGCCGTCAGCTTTAAAAACATTGCGACGTTTATTTTTTTCCAATTTCTGTCTCGAGAATCGGCCGAGGCGATGTGAAAAGTCTTTTTGGCGAAAAAAGTTTTCACTAGTTATTTGTAAGCTGGTAAATATTTGAGAATGAAAACCGCCCGAAGAATAATGCGATTTTGTCAAGCCCGATTTGAAAATGAATTTTGTAGTTGATTGGAGTGCTTTTCTTGGCGATATTTTTCCCTTCGAAAATGTTCAGCCGAATAAATGATATTGATTTCGCGGACGGTGGGGACAATTTTTCGTCAGCAGAAATATAAGCTCTTCTCGCTAAATCAGCGGGGAAAAATTGTCGATTTTTTTTTTTTTTAGTAAGAGAACAGATTTTTTAAGCGGGAATCTATCATTTTTAATGTTACAAGCGTCGAGATCATTTTTTCGAAATTTCGAGCGTTGGAAATTGATTTATTTATTATCTAATGAAGCAATACAAATATCTAAGAAATACATATTGTTACTTGCTGTTACTCGTGAAGGTGAAGAAATAATTTATTGATGGTTCCTATGATGTAAAATATGTAAATAGAAAATTGTGAAAAAATGAACGCCTTTTAAACTCAAAAGTAGAAGAGTCAACGTTTCAATATCAAAGTCGCAGTCTTTTTGCCTAAAGAAAATTCAATTCAGAAGCATTGAACGATTGGACAACTGTAATTCGGCTGAAATCCATCTTGCACTTTGATTCGAGAATTTTGGTGAGGTTTTTCAAAATCTCCCTAGTTCTCGCTGAAATACTTCAAACTATTCTTCTTCAATGCTGGGGTTGCAAAAAAAAAACTTGGTGAAGAGGCCCGAAGGGGCGAAATCGCTCGAAAAAAGGTCTGAGAATGAGTCACCTGGTTGGACAACTTAATTTTCAGCCGTTCGTCCATTAAGCTCAAATTTGAATTGCTTTAGGAATAATTTGCCAATGCTGCCAATGCTGAGAGCATAGCGATGAATATCGGGACACAGCTGAATACTAGTGAGCCGTTCGTGTAACTGTTCAGAAAATGTGTCAAAGGCGTTTCCACCGTTGAACATTGAATCATTCCTGGCTGGAAATATGTAGGACGTTTCTTCGCCTCGTCGACGCGGTCTTCTGATTGGCCGAGGAAGAGGACGGCATTACCGGCGCCATCTTGTTCGATTCGGATTAGCTCGTATTCCGTTGTGGGAATTTTGATCCCCAGAGCGGGGCAGCCATGCGTCGGTTGGAGGTTTTTCGAGACGTTCACCTGCCAAATTAAAAGATGATCAAGATCGTGTGATGGATATTTTTATTTGGGCTATCGATTTTTGATTTCATGGGGCATGAAGATTCAAGTTGCACACTATGCTCGTAGCTCAGCTTATCATAGAGGCATTGAAATTCAAAATGGGGTTGAGAATTGTGGAGGTGTTTAGGGTTGGGACATGGAAGCTTCAACATCAATGTTTCAACATCGAAATTCCACAACATGGATGGTACCGATATATTGACAAAAAACATCCATGTTTTATGCACACCAACAAAAAATTAGGGTTGGGACATCAACATTATTCGGACATTGATGCCTATGCTTCCTTCCTAACAATTCCCAGGGTTATTAAAACAGTCCGTCAGAGAATTGTGGGATTTTTTTTTTTTTTTTCAGTGGGTACCGGGTGTAAGGCTTTGGTAACACTGGTTTCAGTTTCAAATAATAATATCGGTATTATTTTCTATCGATTTTTTGGACACTTAAAAAAATTCAATACCTATTTATATTAGTTGGTAAATTACAGGCTTTGCCGTTAAGTTTAGGTATCAATTCGAAAGGTGAAACTGAAACCAGTGTTGCCAAAGCCTTTCACCCGGTGCCCACTGAGAAAATAAATAAAAATCCCCACGATTTTCTTACGGATTGTTTTAATGACCCCACGAATGTTTCAAAAACGTCAATGCCAAAAAAATCTTCAAAGTATAGACATCGATGTCCAGAAAACATTGAAGCCTAGACATCAATGTTTTTCAAAGTTAATGGCCCAACTCTAGAGGTGTCGGTTGCCTTGGGCTGATAACCCCGACTGCAAAGTGCAGATGAACGAGGAAAAAGGGACCAACGCAAAGCCTTTGGCATGCAACTTGTTTCTTCCTCCCCTCATGGGATGATTTTTGAAAAGTTTACCTGCCAATTCCGCCCGCATCGGCCATCCTCTTCAAGACTGGCGACGACGCCACGCTCATATGCAGTCAAGGAGACGCCGACGACGCGGAAATCGAAATCTTTCGCACCGAGGACGCGAACATCACTTACATCAGCGGCTGGCAAAAAGTCGCCCTCGGCAACTGCCATGAGCGTCCGCTTCATGCAGAGCGCGTCCGTGTAAAACTCGTACTCGGCGCGCCATTCGTGTCCTGAAAAAAATTTGAAAAACATGTATTAGATGTGTGGGGAAAAATCAGGCTAAGTACGCAATTGGCTCAGTTCTCGATGAGCATTTCCCTGAAATAGACCATTCGTGTTGTGTGCATGACAGCTCAGGTTGAAGAATACGCTGTTCAAGATGGTTAAAATCAATGGATTAGCGAATGGAGCTCCTGTGGGTATATTTGCTTCAGGGCTAAAGCACTATAATAGATCTTTGATTTTCCTATGGTTCTAATTTGCTCTAATGATGCCAAAATAAGTGAAAGTGCTCGTCCACCACAAGATTAATACTCTCTTGGAACTGCCTGGTGTACCGAGCTCATCTACTCAACACATGTAGACTAGGGGCTGCTGAGGAGCACTGTTCCTCCTAAATAGGCTAGCCCTGTTGGTGAAGGCATCTTTTGGTGCCTCTAGTGTGCTCTTTAAAGCTGTTTGGACCGTGTGTGGTGCACTCTCGATTGCGTCGGAAGACTGACCTGCTTAGAATGCCTGAACCCTCCTGCCAAGGTCAGTCAGCAGGTGCCTGCCTACTCACTTCACCTCTTTCTTTCATTTGTCGGAACGTCAGTAGGCAGCTCAATTTGTTAATGTGGAGGGTATGGCTGAGTCGATAGAGGCTCCACATGCGGTATTCAGCAAGCATTACACTAATTCCTTGAGTACTCGCCTGTCAAGTGGTAAGCTTGGTGCCCTGTTGGGTTGGAAGACCTCAAACCTCGCTGATTGATTCCCCAAGGCGAAAGTGCGTGGCATTCACTCCCTGGCCTACCATGAAACTTAAGTTTCCCAAGGATCCCACCTTGCCTCCTCCAGTTCATTGTTTTATTAATGATATCAGGACATCTGTTCACAATTTTCAAGTTAATTGTCCGCTGGTTCACACATTGCCGTTTTCTGGCGTCCTTTGTTTGCTCAAAGTCTTCTTCCAGGCAACTTGGGGTTTTAAAGCATGGAGACTTTCAGCATACTGTATTTTTTCTTGGTTTGCCGCTTCTGCGGTCGTCAGTTGCTGGAGCCGGCCGCAATTGAGAGAGTTTAGCGTGAGTTCTTGAAGCAGTTTACGTATCGTGCCTTCTCCACCAATGTGTCTGAAGCTAACCTCCCTTCCCTTGAATCTTGGCGTGTGAAATTTGATCTGCCATTCCTCCAAAAGTTGATTGCAGGCGAGCTGGAATGCCGAACTCTTGACTCAAATACATTTTTGGTGCCTTCTAGTTTCGGGTTCCTTCCACTATCAGAACTAAGCTTCGACGCTCCTTTATGCGATTTCTGGTGATCTCCTTAGGGACAGCAATTGATTTTGACCATAGTCTGTCTTTCTTCAGGCAGTTGATCACCCAATGACTTTCATTATGAGCGAGCTGCGACTTACTTTCTTCATTAGCTGTTACATTATTTTGTTTGATTTTTTTTCAAAAGCCCCTTTCCAAATCATATGCAGATTATCATGGCGTCCAATACAACCGATTTTTTAATCCCATACCCCGATTTAAGGGGAGGGACTTGCATGTGTGGCCAGCTATAGAAAACTTTAAAGCTTTAGAAAGCTTTAAATATCCCAATTGCTCGTATTTGACATGTCCCAAGCTGCTGACTGAAGCGATCTTTTGCCTGTTAGCATAGAATATGGGTTCCCTGGCCAGCTTTACAATCTCTATTGTGCTTTTGTTGAAGCAATAAATTTTGGTTCATTGTGGGCCCATCAAGGGTATTCATTTGTGTCAACGGCAAGCAAATGGCACCTCATTGGTCTTATTGTGCACTTCACTGTACTTACCTTTTCTCAACGGGTTCCTAGGATGTTGAAGTTTGAACCTGAGTCTATTAAAACCCTTGCCAGGACTTCAAAATTGCGAATTTCTAAGAGCTGGAATAATTCTGGACAGATGGGGAGCGAAGGGACGTTTAATTTAGAACAGGTGGCTGAAGAATCCTCGAAATAGAATCCTAGCTATACAACGATAAAGGAACCTTTTTTGCTGTACGGCGAAAACTCGACCGGAGTAGAACGAAGGTGATTTTCGCCGTTTTATTTATCTTCAGTTTCTTTCAGAGGGCGGATTAGTAACAGAGGAAGCGAGGAAATCCCATTCATCGTTCGGTCGGCAAACTCGAACATAGAGAAGCCCTTAGGGGTATAAACCCACAAAGTACAACTGCCGATCTCTCTGGCTGAACTCGAGCTGACCACGCCTCTTCCTTTCCATCCCGATCTTCCCTGTCTTTTATCGCCGCAACAATTCGAAGAAGGATTCAGTTTCTCGGCCCGAACAGTGATTCGGATCCCGAGACTTTGAATAATGCCCTGAAGTCGACGCGAGTTTGATTCTCAGAGAGGGGAAATTTTCACGATAGGATCTTCCGTTTTCGAAAAAGTGCGCCGCTTCAAAGCTCAAAGTTAATTGGGTGAATTGAGCGAGGAAACAGCTTCGAACTCGCGGCGGCTGAGAGTTCCCAAGAATCAATGTCCTGCATGCTTTGTAAAACGTCCAAGGCGTATTGCATTGTTGAAATAGCTTGCAAAATACCATTCGGTCTACGGCATGCTGTAATTGGCTTCACGAAGCCCTGATAGGCTCGAAAGGACGAAAGTGCTCGGCGCAAAATAAAGAAATTAGAGAACGAGAACCAAGCGCAACAACCACAGGACAAAATAAAGTGGTATTCGACGTTCATGAACGTAGAGTTCCTCTTTTATGGCCTGAAGGCCATGCAAGAGGTTGATACTTCCTGGGATGGGGCTCGTTGGCAGCGTTGTTTGGATGGGGCTCTTAGAATGTGTGGAAATAATAGTTCTTGTCTAAACGTTTTGTTATATTGTCCTTCCTGAAAACTTGAAATCCTATTCTCTTCCCGTACGTTAAACGGGGAAACTCTTTAGTGAAAGGTAGAGTCCCAAGTATGAAACTTGGGTGGGTAATTCGATTCACGCCTGGCCTTCTCTGACTGCATTATGCCAACTGGTCCTTTGCAAGCTCTTGGGTTTCTAAATAAATCTGCTGAACTCTCAAGTGATGCAGCCCTGAAATGTACAAATAACTCGTTAGTCGGAAGCTCATTGAATACACTAGTGTGGTCCCTTTATTATGATGTTCATAATTTTGAATAGGAGCAGGTCCAGATATATTCATCAGATATGTGGCATTCAATTCTGGAAAGTTGGACGATTACCACCCTAAAATTCTTGTAGGAAAATACGTCTAGTAACTGGATAGCCGGGTAACTGGATGCTGCTTCAGTTGTGTCCATCAATTTTGCTGCCAACTCTTCCCATGAGTCCACTCTTTTCTACTTAGAATTAGAGAAAGTTGTCTGAGGTTTTTGTGCAACCTCAGAAATTAAAGCATTAGTCCTGCAGTCTACTTGATTTCAGCACTTTCCTCATCCTTCGATAGCCTGCTATGGCGGACAGACAGAATTTATTATTATTATTTTTTTTTTTTGATATTCGGATTCTAGATTGTTAGAAATTTTTTTTCTTGAGCGATCACAATGGTTTATTATTGAATAATAAACCAAAAAAATTCTGTCTGTCCGCCGTTAACACTTTTCCGGCCAATTTATAACAGCTACATTCTTGAAATGTTCATCAAAAATCAACCTCGGTCTCGCGACGGTCCAATTCTTGAACCACATTGCTAGCTCAATTTTGAGGGTATTTTCGGGGAGTTTTGGGGGGTAGAAAATTCCTAATTTCCAAGGTTTTTCAGAAAAAGGTGGTCAACGTCTGTCATCATGTACAGATTATTCGCTCGCAGTTTTTGCGAATATTTTCTCTTCTCCTTTTCAATAATTAATTTATAAAGTGCTGAAAACATATTTCGCCTTTCTTTTGATTTCGATCAATTTTTTTTATCATAACTTTTAACTGTATTTGAATTTTTAACACGGGGTCGAGTATTTTTGTTTATTTTCCTTCAAACAGTATAACTTCGTCACTTTTTTTTCATTCAAATCCCCGAGTTTCTTGATAATAAAAGACCCGAAACTCTGCACAGGAGACGAAGGCCGTATCAAGCGTCAAACTATTGTTACCAGCCCTAATCTCTTCCTGAATAAGACGTTTAGCAGACTTGTCTTCAGCTCAGCCAGAATTCACCATTATGAGTAAATTTATGCCATTGAAAAATAAAATTCGACCTCTCGATTTTCCTCTCTATAATTTTCCCATCAACGTCAAAATGAGACAAAACTGTTAATATTGTGTTGACTTACTCGCCATTGTACGAAAGGCTGAACGGATTTTAACATGAAATCCAACGTAATTTTAGCAGAGCGGTGGAAAATGTTTGCCAAGTTCATTTACCGACGAATTGAAAATTCAACGCCAAGAGTTGAACGAGGCGGGTAGGAAGGGTAACTTGAAGAGTTTCACTAACGAGATATATAATTACAGTTTCATGACACTCCGTCGCAGGCCGTTTTCCCAAATCGTCTCAAATTCAGTCGCTTCAATGTCCAAAGATGAGAATAATTACCTAATTTTCACTGTAATTTTTTCTGCAGAGTGTGGAGAATCAGGAAAATTTTACTGAAGGAAGATCGCTGAAGCGTAAATGAAATAACCAAATCCAAGTTCGGTCAGTGTAAAAACATTTAAAGGCAGAAGAATACGCTGTGCACTAAACAAACTTGAGCACGTTGACTGTGTCACTTCTTCCATTATTGATCCTGGATAAGAGTATAGAGCGAGTATCATCCGAGCGCTTTCGCCAAAACCGGCCTCCTCAGGGGAGACTACGGAAAAAAACGCTGCAAATGATTAAACAGTGGTTTATTATTCCTTCGCTTCAATAATGATTTAAGAAGACTATCCATTTGTGATTGTAGTTATTCCGAACATTTGTAAACGATCCCCCCACCGAAGAAGAAATTGGTAACTATAGGGGAAAACTCCGGAGCAACTATTGTAATTTTAATTATTTTTCTTAATTTCCAAATTAGAAGCTGAATTTTTAGCCTAACGGTGCAACTGAAGAGAGTGTTTGACGACCATTCCAACGAGTATAGAACGATTTTTATAGCTCCAAGAGCTCTCGAGTTATGCCAAAATTTCAGAGTAGCTCCCAAGTTCAACAAAAAAGCTGCCATAACTCGAGAACCAATAATGCTATCGACCCGGCGATGGTCTCATTCGATTCAGCGTCCAAAAATCTATAGAAATTGATACCAAATACACATTTTTCTGAAAAACGTTGGAAAATATGAATTTTCTCCTCCTCAAAACCTCCCAAAAATACCCTTGAAATTGAGGTAGCGAGTTGGTTAAAGAACTATGCCGTCGTAGGACCGAGATTGAATTTTGGTGAAAATTTCAAGAATTCAGCTGTTATGGTTTGGCCGGAAAACTGCTAACGGCGTACGGCGTACGGCGTACGGCGTACGGCGGACAGACAGAATTTTTTTTATTGGATATTCGGATTCTACATGCCTTGAAACGTAAAACATCAAATTTTGAGGGGGGTTATAAATTTTTTTTTTCTTGGGCGATTACAATGGTTTATTATTGAATAATAAACCAATATTATTGAATAATAAACCAAAATTCTGTCCGTCAACACTTTTCGAACCATACTATAACAGATGAATTTTTGAAATTCTCACCAAAATTCAATCTCGGTCTGACAATAGTTTGATTCTTTAGACAAATCGTAACCTCAATTTCAAGGGTAATTTTTGGGAGGTTTTGAGGAGGAGAAAATTCATATTTTCCAACGTTTTTCAAAATAAATTGGTGTATTTGGTATCAATTTCTATAGATATTTTGCCAATTTTTTTCCTTGTCGCTGCATTTCTTGATGTCCAGGGGTTAAAATGCCAAATTAGCTTTAGTAATTGTAGTTTATGTCTGCCTGGAATATAGCACCGACATAACTGATGTATCTATCAGGTAACCTTCCTAATCAGTTTCTTGTCAACCCATGTACATAGTTTTTTCGATGAAATGTTCATATATTTTTTTTATTTTAAATAACCCTCTAATGCAACTTTTCCTTCAATTTTTCTCCCCCCATTTATGCAAGTCGAATATAGTTACCGTTATCAAATTTTTATATTACATTCAACTTAAACCAAAAACAACATTTCAGGACATGGGGAAACCAGGCAGACAAGATGTGATTTAGTATAACCTAGTGACTGAGCCGACTTGAGTGTGGACCCTATGGCTCCACGAAAGTAGCTTGAGAATTCTATAAATTTCATGATCGTCTTGTATAACAAACATTAATTATTACTGTATTTAACAAACTCCATTATAACAAACACCGAATGATGTATGATTAGGTTCCCCTGAAGATGCCCGAATGGGCGAAAGTGCTCGGCCAGCCAATAAGGAATCGGATTCTGAGTCGCCTGGTATCTCCCCCTCACAACCCCCGGACAATTATTCCAATATTACTGGTATAAAAAGTCTCACCTGCGACTTTGAAGCGACGTTTCAGAAATAGAGCCATATGTTTGATCTCGCACCTCATCGATACCCATTCGCCCGACAAATGGATCGGAAGTGCAGTGCTGTGTCGGATATGGGGCGGCTCGAGGAGTGCTGACTTCAGCACTTTCTTGCATATCACGCAGGCACTTTGCGACGTCTGAAAAAATGAAACCCACGCTAAAACGTAAATAGGAAATCATGGCTAATTCGCAACAGCGTCTGGAACACGGCCGGTGTTGCGACCTCACTAGCGCTCTGCGACAGTGGTACTGAGCTACCGAACCCCAAAGACAGAGTCTGTATTCTTGTTTTGTTGTAATCCTTTGCAGAGAATAAGTACATTTCGATTACTCAAGATAAGTCCAATTCGATGCACGCATAAGATCAAGTAAATTATTCAATCTCGTTCATCTATAAATCAATTTCGAAAAGTAAAAAAAATCCCTATATGAGTCCAATTCGATGTAAGCATCAGTAAAACACAGTTCAAGTGAGTTCTTGAACTATCTGGGGTTCATGGAAAGATGGAAACGAATAAACTCAATTTTCCCAAGTTGCGGCATGTACGCAAAAATTTTATTCCTGTATTCAGGATTGTATTTCCTCAAGGAGCCAATACTTTGCCATCAAAGCTATGCTGCAGATTAGTTTATAGTATTAATTTGTTTCACTTGTCTCTCTGTCGTTTGGCTTGGTGCCACGGCCGCCAGGAGCGCTAGTGAGGTCGCAACACCGGCCATGTTCCAGACGCTCCTCTAATTCACTATGGGTTAGAATGGAATGGGTTGATAAAATTGTGGGCGATGCAACTGATCACGTTTGGTAACTGTCGATTGACTCAGTCGAGGAAGGGATCCACCAAACGCTTGTTGATTCAAGGATTAATCGAGATTTCCTCGGAGGAAGTGTACATTCGCAAAATAGTTGCAGACTCTGCCATGCTCTAGAGCTAATGGAGCCAACCTACCAGAGGTTGCGCAGTATGTAACAACCGAACCTGTCGAGAAGGTAGCTGTAGCGAATTTGAATCAATCCTTTGTCATTTTTCAAGGAGATCGAGTGAGTGATCCCCGCAGAAATCATATTGCATACCTAATCTAGTTCTAAAAAGCTAGAAAATATAATTATAAACGAAGAAGACTAGAAGATGCTGGTGACTAGAAAATAGAGACTACTTAATAAATTACAAAGAGCTACAAACATTGAAATTATTGGTTCGAACGAACGGTCTAATGCATAGTGAATTACTGCTCTTAATTATGTATCATAATCATAGTACTATTGGACAAGTCCTGCTCCTGGCCTACCACCGAGTTCCGGATGGGTAACCCTGAGTAGGGGTGTAGTGGCAGCAGTGGGTTAAGCCGAGGCCGAGTGGGACGGCGTCGGTTTGGACAGTCTCGTAACGCCATCTTAGTATCTGTTCCGCTCTATTGCTCAGTATTGTAAAGTTCTTGTTAAAGTTCATAATTTGAGAGTTTCAATATATCGGAAATATATTGGAAATATTTCAAGCGTCTATGAACGCTTCTCTTAAATCTGGCTATTCCCGTTAGCAATTATTTTGAAAAAACTCAGCAGACGTATCAGAGGAATTTTTGAAATAGCAGCCATTCAAATGAAAACTTTGTCGGTTCAACTTCGTCGCATCACCTTTCATTATTTTTTATTGAGCCACAGTGGAACAAGTTTTACCTCAGCTGTTCAAACTTAGATTCTTTCTTTCTCCTCCCGCGCCGCTTTATTCCCTTAGCGATTCACGTCAGGCGCCTATTGGTTATTCGTCTTTCGTTCCGATTGGATTCAAACTTTGACATTCCCACTTGGACGCTGAAGTTTTATCGAGGCCGAGAGGCTTAACTTTCTTTGCCTTCGTTTTTTTTTCTCCTCTTCCCATCTTTAATTAAGCCTTTTTTGTGTCCCTGGGTCGTTAATTTTTTTTTTTAATCTGATGAAGCTAAAATTAGCTTCGGGATCACAGCATTGGTACCTAATTCACTCTGGGCGAACGAATAATGAGAGGATAATTAGCGGATGGGATAAGAAGAGGCTGGAAAATTTATAGTGGGAAAGCAGTGCTTATTGCTTTACTAGGGGCTGAGCGCCCCTGGCGGCTTCGCCGCCCAACTCCTTGCCGGGGCTGCGCCCCCCACTCCTTTTGGCGTGGCCCGGGGGAGGGGCTTCGCCCCTCCTGCTGTGCCTTACAAATCGGAGGGGGTGTTGTCCTTTTCGCTATATACATTGAAGTTTATTTCTATACGGAGAGTGGGAATCTATAGTTAGTATAGTAGTTGCAATAATTTGTTATGTAGGTGTTGTGTATTGCATTGTACTTAGTATCATAAAGTAGTTGGTTTTTAAACTTGTGCAAAGTTTAAGCCGAGGTAGACGTTTCAACTTTCAAGTTTTCCAAGATTTCCAACTTGCACAGTGGAACATGATTAATTATATAATTATATTTTTTATCCCATCTCTCTATTGGTATATTGAATATTTTTAAATATAGATATCTCTATGGGTATATTGAATATTTTTATATATCTCTGGCTATATTGAATATATTTAAATATATCTATCTCTCTATATAGGTGTATTGAATATTTTTAAATACGTCAATCTCTCTATAGGTATATTGAATATTTTTAAATATATCTATCTCTCTATAGGTATATTGAATATTTTTAAATATTATTAATCTCTCTATGGGTATATTGAATATTTTTAAATATATCTGTATCTCTATGGGTATATATTATTGAATATTTTTGAATATAGATATCTCCCTAAGGGTATATTAAATATTTTTAAATATTATTAATCTCCCTATAAGTTTATTGAATATTTTTAATTAATTATACCTAGCTGTCTCTCTATGGGGTACATTGAATATAGATATCTCTCTATGGGTATATTGAATATATTTAAATATAGAAGACAATATTTGGCCAGAAATGCCCCAAGATGCAAACGCTTCGTGCTGAATGTTTCACGCGTTGAAGTAATTTTCCAAATTTGAATATAATTTATGAACTTCATCATCTCAAATGTATTGGACAGTGTTTTTATTCATTATCGGGCGGCCGATATTTATCATCCCGCGATGAAAAATTTCGTCAACCTTTCCGCGAGTTCGGCTCGTAATTGAAAAATATTCTTCGTCCAATCCAATTTCTCCGAAGCTCGCATTTTTTATTAGTGTTTCGCGGAAAATTCCTTCCACGGCTAATTACTTTCAGAGTTTTTCGCATTATTTTCCTCCCGCCCGTTAAAAGCTTTGAAAAGGATTTTTTTCGGGGCCTACTAAAGCGACAATCCGACACTTCCCGAAAAGCAGCAATATTTACTACGGGAAAAAGAAGAATTTTGCCGGTGTAAGTGATTCGATTGAGTTGAGAGCCTAATGAAAATTCGACTTCCCTGCCAGTTCGAGAAAGGAATCATTTTTCGAGGAATTTTTTCCCAGAATGAGAAAAAAGCGACAGTGATTAATATAGTGGAATGGTAGTTGTATAAAAATACAAGCTCTTGCTGAAAATAGCTGCAAATGATTGTACATATAGTGGTTTATTATTCTTTTTCCACGATAAAATTTTCCTATGTAAGAAGAACATCCGTTTGTGATAGTAATGGAGAGTTTTAGTTCGTTTTTTGAAAACTGAAACGTTGGAGTATTGGTTACTTTATTATATTATTCACTTGTGGTCACCGCCTTGTGGACGGCGGATTGTTGTGACCATTAGAGACATAATATGTCATCATAATATGATGAATTGATCGGATTCTACAAACCTCGGAACTCGAAATATCAAATTTTAAGTGGGGTGAGAAATTTTTTTCCCCGTGAGCAATTATAAATTGAATAATAAACTAATTGTGTTATTCGTAGAATTATAATAATTTTAAATTAATAATTAGTATTTTTAAATTAATAATAATAATTTTTAAATATTCTTAAATCTTTTCGCAGTAAATCAATTAAAATATGCAAAACTGTAATGTACTAATTTTTGTACAATAAAATTAACTTTGGGAAAAAAACAAAAAATCTTTTCACATTTTTAAATATACTTAAGCTAATATTTTTAAAATATTCTCAAAATAATTGACATAGCTGTACTTTTCTAAAATCTATATTGTTTAAACTAACGCTTTCGAGTAATCTTCGCTATCGAAATATGTACCTAACTCATCCCTAATTCGCCCGTACCAACTCGGACAGCATTCGATCCTAAGTACATATCAACGGTTGATTTATAACAATTCCACTTTCACTGAACTGGATTGAATTCGCAACGTTACACTGCTACTCAACAGGGCTGTCTTGTTAACCATGTGAGAAAGTTGGGTGAAATTTCGTAACCGCTGAAATAACAAATGAAGGACGGCGATGTATTTTCATTCAATTTCCCCAAAAGCGCCTATACGTTGGGAAAACATGCTCCTATATTTTCCGCCCGGACGAGGAATCGGGAAATCTAATTAGGCTGCGAGTATTGGAGATTAGAAAGCTTGAAGGGCTTCCGTTTCGATATCGGTTCACACAAGCGTCAAAAGTTACTTTTGACTAAAGATCCCTATCGTCTGACACGAGCGTTTCGGTTTATTATTCAACAATAAACCATTGCAGTCGAAAAAAACATTTCTAACCCTGCTCAAAATTTGGTGTATGTTTTAAGGCATTTAGAATCCGATTATCCAATAAAAAACGCTGCAAATGATTGTACAGTGGTTTATTATCGCTTTGCTTCAATTAGATTTAAGAAGACATTCCATTTGTGAATTTAGCTTTATTGGTTCTCGAGTTTTGCAGCTTTTTGCCGAATTTGGGAGATTTTCAGAAATTTGACATGAGGTTATAACTCGAGAGTTGTTGGAGCTATAAAAATCGTTCTATATTCAAAGGAATTGTCGTCGAACACTCTCTCCAGCTGTATCTTTAGGCAATAAGTTTAGCTTTTAATTAGGAAATTAAGAAAAATAAAAATGATCAAAATTACAATAGTTGCTACGGAGTTTTCCCCTATAGTTACCATCTGTTTTTCGGTGGGAATGTTCACAAATGATCGGAATATTTAAAATGACAAATGGATAGTCTTCGAAAATCGATATTGAAGGAAAATAATAATAAACCACTGTACAATCATTTGCAGCGTTGTTTTTTTAAAATATATTTTATTTATTTATTTTTTTTCCATTGGAATTCGGATACCTACTACGTACATACCTGGAAACGTAAAAAATCAAATTTTGAGGGAGTCAAAAAATATTTACCTGGGCGATTACATTACATTAGCTATTAGCTTATCGTTGAATTATGAGCCTACATTTTCTGTCCGTCCGCCGTCTACACTTTTCCGACGAAACTATAAAAGCTAAATTCTTGAAATGTTCACCAATCTTGGCAATGGCTCAATTCTTTAGCCAAATAGCTACCTCAATTTTAAGGGTATAGTTTGTGGGCTTTTGAGGGGGAGAAAATTCGCGTTTTCCGACGGTTTTAAGAAAAAAGAGTATTTCAATAGATTTTTGGACCATCGCCGGATCGATAGCTTTATTGGTTCTCGAGTTATCGCCGCTTTTGTGTCGAATTTGGGAGATTTTCAGAAATTTGGCATGGGAGTATTTACCTATAACTCGAGAGTTGTTGGAGCTATAAAAATCGATCTATACACATTAGAACAGTCGTCGAACACTCTCTCCAGCTGTATCTTCAGGCAATAAGTTTAGCTTTTAATTAGGAAATTAAGAAAAATAAAAATGATCAAAATTACAATAGTTGCTACGTAGTTTTCCCTGATAGTTAACATCTATTTTTCGGTGGGAACGTTCACAAATGTTCGGAATATTCAAAATCACAAATGGATAGTCTTCTTAAATCAATATTGAAGCGAAATAATAATAAACCGCTGTACAATCATTTGCAGCGTTTTTGACAGTATAAAATTACAAAGTTCAAAATACGATACAAATGAAAAATGGAAGCTCGGCCAAACAATTCATAACTCAGTTACAAAACAAGATTGTAGACGAAGAACGGCTAAAAGCTCAACGTTGGTCTCGCCGGAAATTCAGATCAATATGCGATTAATCAGGATTATTTATTTTGATAATTCTGATTCCTGTTTTCCTAGTCGGATTGTATTTGTCCAGAGATTTATTTTTGCAGTTTTTATCTTAAATTTGTGTTATTTATTTTAGTGTTCTAGTGTTTTAGTAGGTCTGGATGTTTTTTATCGTTTTAAATTTTTAGTACCTGACGAAGCTGATGTTTGCCGAGACGACGAAATTTTGACAAATCCGCTGGAAGCTTTAGTTTGAAATTTTTATAGTTTAAGGCCAGATGAGGGAAACAGGGGTTTCCGAAACGTCGCAAATTAAAAGGATGTATTACTAAGGAGGACTGCGTTGTAGTACTGGCCGAATCCCGATCAAACCAAACCAAAAAACGCTGCAAATGATTGTACAGTGGTTTATTATTCCTTCGCTTCAAATAAAATTTCAGAAGACTATACATTTCAGATAGTCATTATTCAGAACATGTGTGAACATTTCAACCGAAAAACAGATTGGTAACTATCGGGGAAAATTCCGTAGCAACTATTGTAATTTTAATCTATTTCATTTTTCTTAATTTCCAAATTAAAAACTAAATTTTTTGCCCTACCGTACAGCTGGAGAGAGTGTTTGACGACCATTCCAATGAGTATAGAACGATTTTTATAGCTCCAAGAACTCTCGAGTTATACCCTAATGTCAAATTTCTGAAAATCTCCCAAATTCGGCACAAAAGCTGTGATAACTCGAGAACCAATGAAGCTATCGACCCCGCGATGGTCTCATTCGATTCAGCGTCCAAAAATCTATATAATTTGATACCACGTACACCTTTTTCTGAAAAACCTTGGAAAATATGAATTTTCTCCCCCTCAAAACCCCCCAAAAATACCCTTAGAATTGAGCTAGCAAGTTGGTTCAAGAATTGGGCCGTCGTAGAACCGAGATTGATTTTTGGTGAAAATTTCAAATTTTTAGCTCTTACAGTTTGGCCGGAAAACTGCTAACGGCGTACGGCGGACAGACAGAATTGTTGGTTTATTATTCAATAATAAACCATTGTAATCGCCCAAGAAAAAAAAATTTATAACCCCCCCTCAAAATTTGATGTTTTACGTTTCAAGGCATGTAGAATCCGAATATCCAATAAAAAAAATTCTGTCCGTCCGCCGTACGCCGTCCGCCGTACGCCGTACGCCGTCCGCCGTACGCCGTCCGCCGTACGCCGTCCGCCGTACGCCGTTAGCACTTTTCCGGCCAAACTGTAAGAGCTAAAAATTTGAAATTTTCACCAAAAATCAATCTCGTTCCTCCGACGGCCCAATTCTTGAACCAACTTGCTAGCTCAATTTTAAGGGTATTTTTGGGGGGTTTTGAGGGGGAGAAAATTCATATTTTCCAAGGTTTTTCAGAAAAATGTGTACGTGGTATCAAATTATATAGATTTTTGGACGCTGAATCGAATGAAACCATCGCCAGGTCGATAGCTTTATTGGTTCTCGAGTTATCGCAGCTTTTGTGCCGAATTCGGGAAATTTTCAGAAATTTGACATGAGGGAATAACTCGAGAGTTCTTGGAGCTATAAAAATCGTTCTATACTCATTGGAAAGGTCGTCAAACACTCTCTCCAGCTGTATCGTTAGGCAATAAGTTTAGCTTTTAATTAGGAAATTAAGAAAAATAAAAATGATTAAAATTACAATAGTTGCTACGGAGTTTTCCCCTATAGTTACCATCTGTTTTTCGGTGGGAATGTTCACAAATGTTCGGAATATTTAAAATGACAAATGGATAGTCTTCTTAAATCAATATTGAAGCGAAATAATAATAAACCACTGTACAATCATTTGCAGCGTTTTTTTATTGGATATTCGGATTCTACATGCCTTGAAACGTAAAACATCAAATTCTGAGGGGGGGTTATAAATTTTTTTTTCTTGGGCGATTACAATGGTTTATTATTGAATAATAAACCAAAACTACATCTACGGCCGACTATCTAACATAAAAAATATGCGATTTTCTCTACCGAACGCCTCCAATAGGCTTCTGGATTTCTTGAAAAACTGTCCCCTACCGACCGTCAGTGGCTTTGAGTTCGACCTAGGTAACTTGTTCGTTACAAAAAGTAATACCCGAGTTTGGAATCGGGTGGAATCTCCTTCGAGCGAAAAAGTCTCCTCGATAAGCCCGGCGGGGAAAAAGAAGATAGGTTTGCTAACTCGTTTTCGCTGTACGTGGACGGTAACGCGAGTAGTGACGAATAACAAGCCGTCCCAATAGAGTCCGAGTTGTTCTGCTGCAAACTCAATAACGCGCTCAAGGAAGGACGAGTTGTCCAGGGGAAAATAAAACAAGCCCATCAGAAAGCCTAACGCTGTTTTCCAGGTCTGACGGTTTTTGCCTTCTTAGACGAGCAGGAAGATAGATGAGTTGCAAATGTAAACTTTACTGCTGACTTAGCTCAAGGTCGATGGAAATCGAGTAACGTGGGAGTTATCGAAAGAGGCATGAGATGGAAAGGTGACGTTTGAATACCAGTTGAGTACTTATGTTTATTAATTGGGCTTCCTTTCAATTTATTTATTTGCCTCATCAGCAAAATTAAGAGGAAATCGATGGCTACAGGACATGTGTTATAAAAATTTGGCTGGTTTGCAGGAGAGAGGAAAAACGTTTTAAAAATAATGGGGCAATTGTGCTATGAAGAGTGCAGAAGTGGGGCAACGTGTGGTATCATGCTACACATGGCATGTGTAGCATGATACCACACGTTGCCCCATGTGTCACATGCTTTGGAATCTAGATAGGGGCTCAATTCAGGAAAACACCTTGATAACCTTGTTGCCGACAAGAATGGTATAATACATGTTGTTTAAGCGGGAATAACTCAATCCCAGCGCTACCAACAAAATAACTGAGGCCACCACGAGATTCGGCTTGGAATTCTGAATAAAAATCATCCAAAACCTCAAAACCCATTATTTTCATATCGAATGTTGTCCTGTAGCCATCGAAATGAGCAGAAATTTGGGAGTACATTGAATTAACACGGAAATACCGATGTCAAAAAAATACCGCGTATCTGACACGACCCAAATTTTACAGGAGACTAAAAAAAACTGCTTTTTGTAAAACGCGAGCCATTAATTACGATGAGACTTCATACATAATGTATTTTACCTATTTCTGTGGTATTGTGGCTGGAAATTAAACCGAAAAAATGGCTGCAAATCATTGCTGAATTTTTAGCCTAACGGTGCAATTGAAGAGAGCGTTTGACGACCATTCCAACGAGTATAAAACGATTTTCATGGCTCCAAGAACTCTCGAGCTATAGTCAAATTTCTGAAAATCTCCCAAATTCGACACAAAAGCTGTGATAACTCGAGAACCAATAAAACTTTCGACCCTGCGATGGTCTCATTCGATTCAGCGTCCAAAAATCTATAAAATTTGATACCAAACACACATTTTTCTGAAAAACCCTGGAAAATATTAATTTTCTCCCCCTCAAAACCCCCAAAAATACCCTTAAAATTGAGCTAGCAAGTTGGTTCAAGAATTGGGCCGCCGTAGGACCGAGATTGATTTTTGGTGAAAATTTCAAGAATGGGGAAGACGCCAATTTTTTATTTTCGTTCCTAATCCCGCAATGGTCTCATTCGATTCAGCGTCCAAAAATCTGTAGAATTTGATACAAATACACATTTTTGAATTCTGCTATTTGGTGTCAGCTTAAGACAGAATGATCAATTTTTCATGAAAATTGTGAGTTTCCGCGGAGAAAATCGCTAAGGAAAATCAGCAGTTTGAATAAACCCGGAGTTGTAACTCCAACCGATTGAAGTAACTCCCTAGAGCGCTCTGCAGTCGGCTGAAAGACAGACAACAACAACAAGACGGTCTTTAAGACTGGAGTCATGCTAAATCGAGTAAGTGACGCTAACTTCACTGCTACTTGTTATGTGTTTTTTTAATCGTCGAGTTAGTACCACCCAAAATGCCTCCTAAAGCAAATCAATTGCTGGGGGGGGGGGGAATCTCACAGCAACCTCAAATCATTGCTCCCTTGTTAGTTTATTCTTCCGAAGATACAAGATATTCATTTTTCGTTCAAAATCATCGGTTTTCATTAGCGATTTTCTCCGCGGAAACTCACAATTGTCATGAAAAATTGGTCATTCCGACTTCAGCTGACACCAAATAGCAGAATTCAGGCCATTAGGAACGAAAATAAAAAATAGGCGTCTTCCCCATTGTCAGCATTGTAATATGAATTTTTTTATTAATTAATTTTCTCATGCGTCCTTCGAGGTTTTATCTGTCAAATAAATTGGTCTTTTTCGGGCAGTTGATTGGTCTTCGGTCGCTCTTATCTTTAGTAATCATCCAACAACCAAGTTCTGGTTTTTCAGTTTTTTTTTTTCAAATCCCATACTTTTGGCTTCTATCTATATTATCACACTTCTTCTTCTTCTTCAACTCATTCATCCAAAGCCTGGTCTTGTTTCTTATCTTCTTCCTTCGCTACATCTCTTCGCAGATAGCACTAAGCGGCTTTTACGTCTTGACGGTCCTAAAATGCGAAGGAAATGTCCATCGTCTTCACTCGAGCTCTCTTAGCACGATACCGTAAAATATATTCTTTCTCTCGAAGGTTTCCGTTAATGTATTTTTTACAGCGTAACACTCATCTTGCATTTGCCTTGAACCGTGTGAGTCAAAGTATTTAAATGTTGGTTCAATTTTTTGCACGTTGAGGCTTGAATCGGCTTCATTCGACGGGGAGATTGCATTGATGTTATATTTACGTAGTAAATGGAACTACTGTGATCGTCTGAAAGCAAATTCGAAGCGTCCGAAAAAAATCGACGCAAATTTCCCATTGCTATGAACGATATGGTGAATAAAATACACAGATGAGTGTTCAGCAGTGTTGCCAGGTCTCAACCAGAGGTTTGGGGGAACCCTCGACAAGAAAAAGGGGAAAAGGGTATTTTTCAAACTCAAAGGAGAGAGCTTTGGTGAAGTGAAGCGTGAGACTTCACTAGACTCTGCTAATAAATACTGTGGTTGAGGGGATAGATTGTGAAAAAGAAAACTGTTCAATGTTTTGTATTGCTTAGAAGAATTTCTGGGAAAATAGTGAATTGTTGTACATTGTTCGATATTTGGGGCGAAAAGAAGGAGTCTGATGAATTGCTGCCTAATATTAATTTCTTCTGTTCCTGTAGTTAACAATTTTTAACAAGCGGCTGTATATGAGAATTTTTCGGTATAAATTAAAACCACTTTTCATGATTAAATAATGAAAAAATCAAATTTTAATAGCTAATAAAAAAAACACTAATAAAGGAGTGATAAATAACAAATAAAATGAGTGTATTGGGTAATATTGACGGTCATAATAAAATCAAAGCGTAAACAAGAGGGAGGTGAGAAAAAAGAGCTTATCATTCGAATTCTCACTTTTTATTGAAAAGAAGCAAATAATTTTGTCTACGTTTCGGGACAGTGCCCCCTTTCCCCCCGAAAAGGAGTGACCTGGCAACACTGGTGTTCAGCCAAAACTGATTAAACTGATAAGGAAATAGAGCAATAAGTTGGAAAAGGCCAGATTTTATATGAGCGTCAGTGTTGTTCGCCATTTTTTATATCCTTCTAATCTACTTGTTTTTGGCTCTCGACGCATTTGATTAACTGCATCTTCAAACGGATGGAAATGAACTGGAAATGAACCTCGTTCGTCTTCGGCAAACCAAAAATGCCGGCCTTTGAGTTATGGGAAGAGATCGAGGATCAGCAGGTCCGGTTTTAGGGTATTTTTTACTCTGCGCTGTTTTCGTCCATGCGGGTATACTTAATGACGTGAAACCACTATCAAACACAGGCCACCTGAGCAATGAAGTCAAGTGACATATCGGTGCTTTTCAAATCCTACGCAGACGGGCGAGCTTCGTGTTTTTTGCATGCCGAAGCAATGAAAGGCTACCGTCCTTCCGAGTTGATTTTCAAATTCCCGATTGCTCTCATTTGTCTTAAATAATTTGTCCTATGCAAACTACAGATTTGATCTCGATCGAACGACAAAATGAAGTTGAATTTCCAAAAATTGCCTCGACGATGGAATTTTTTCTCATTTTTTCGAAGGATACCATCTACTTCCATTTTCCTTGCGTTTGATGAAAAGAAAAAAAAAATGCGAAATTCAACTCACACGCGACGCTTCGTACACTTGACTATAAATTCCCACTCCTTGTCAGACTTGACCGCTAGCAGATTCTTCTCTCGCGGGGAGGATCTGATTTTGATTTCAATTACGAGATACTAGCGACGAACGAAATCCATCATTGTCAGTCCGCGTTGAAAAGCTAGTCAAAGATCGAAGCAGTGTTGCCAGGTTACTGGTGGTTTGGGAGAACCTCGACAGGAAAAAGTGGAAAATGGGTACTTTTTCAATTGAAAAAGATGGGACCTTTGGGGATTTTTAGCTCAAGTGAAGCCCGACAAGTTGTTGCATAATATTTCTTCAGTTTCTTTAGTAAACAATTTTTTAACAGGCGGCTGAATATGGAAATTTTTCGGCGTAAATTGAAACTACTTTTTATGATGCAATAATGAATAAAAAAAAATAGCTAATAAAAAAGAAAAACACTAATAAAGAAGTAATAAGTATTAAAAAATGCATAAATATATTACCAGAATTTTTATTTTTTTTAGAAAAGAAGTAGAAAAAAGGGGAGCGAAAATGAGATTGAGGGAGGATTTGGGGAAACAGGGAAAGAGTAATTTATTGTGTCTACGTTTTATGTGAGGTTTCCCCCAAATAGGGGAAAATCATAAATTTACTAGTCATGGTCTATAACCGTGCAAACTATTTTTTTGTAATCTTAATTGATCAAAATTTTCCTACTCTGAACCCTTAACCAAAAATTACTTATATGTCTTCCACTATCTAGGATAAGCTGTATCTCATTATCATTATCTTCCTACAACTAATCTACCTGCCATGTGTTCCACTTTTTAGTCATTCTTCGTTCACTCTATTTTATCTTAGTCATCTAGTTCTTAAGTTTTCTTCAAATGTAAGCTATGAATTCCTTTCTAATTGATCATTTCCTGCATCTCATTCGAGTAAATTTTTTTAAAACCCTTTTTAACTTGGCTCTAGAATAAGATTTAATGTAAACTTGATGTGAACTGAAGATAAATGTAAGTTACCACCTGTTGTTATTATCAATAAAATAAATTATCAAGCCATATCGTTCTTAACTTACAAACTTGAATGACTGTTTTAATTTATCAAATAGAACGTAAGCTCACTTAATGTTGCAAATCATAGTGTTGAACCATTCAGCTGTGTAACTTCTCGATGTGCTGTTGTAAAACCTTATGTTGTCCCGTTACTAACAGAACTATCTCCTCTGAAGGGACCTTGGGAGGTGAAAGCGCTTGGTAAGAAAATATTAATGATATGCAAGAGAGAAGGTCGCACTATTCAAGTCTCACAAGTTTTCAGTTGTGTCACCATTAGAATCAATCAATATATTTTTTCTTGTTAACCATGCAACGCTTGAATATCCTCGAATTTCCAAAGACGGCATTGTTCTCGACTTCTATTCTGAGCATTTCTAATCAAAACATTCCACATGTACAGATTCGTTGCTCTCTTTTATTCATGAATTCAACGGACAACAAATTGTTCTCTGCTTGTCATTGAAACTCTCAATCGAAATCGCATCCTCGCCGCTTTCCATTACATAACAATGAGCGCCTTATCCTACAAAAGGTTTAGCGAAGATTCGTCCTTGAAGATTACTTTCCACAATGGAGGTTCAATCTTTACTGGACCGCCCCCAATTAACGTTGGATACAAAGGATTTTCCTTTCGAAACAAGAGTTGCAGACTGATGAATATTTCAATACCGGCTTTGATCAATTAAAACTTGGATTAGGATGGATTATTTTGACCATGGCTAAATGTAGTAATAGGTTTGATCCAACGGAGAATGACATGAACATTTTCAAAGTAAGAAGCTAAATGGACAAACTCTGGTACTTTTCTGGCATGGAACATTTTTAGTGAGAAAATAGCAATAATTTTTCAATGTTCCAACCGAGCTGAACTCATCCAGTTCATTGCAGACTATTTAAGCATGCAGTAGCCAAACTGTACATGGCAGTGCATTCCTTGTTGGTAAGCCATTGATTTCCCACGCAGTTCAAGAAGTACCGAGGAGAACTGAATCGTCGTAGAACCACTCGTATTCCACATTTACCGCTCTTCTATTTGAACGAGCCTCAAAAGTTGCTTTAAGAACTGATAAACTCTCTGGAGAATCAGGTTAGCTCGGCGGAATTCTGCTTAAAAGGCTGTCACTGATGGCCGCTTGGAGACTACCATAAAAACCACTTTGAACCGAGAGACTCTTCTTCGAGCAGTCGGAGGGAAAAAGCCGAAACTCTAATCCGGGCAGAGACTTGCCAAAGAGCAAAAGCGAAGGCGCTCAGGTCGATGGAAACGCCAAAAGGTGGAGATGAGGGTTTAGATGCTTCCAGAAAGACCAGGTGGATAATTAATTAAACCCATTCGCAAGAGAAACTATGCGGCTGCGGGAGATCCTATTAGCGAGTGAGACGTATGACTACGTATTCTGGGCCTGGATGTCAAAGGAGATGTTCGTGGCGAGAAATGTAGGTAAGAGAATTTGGAGATTGTGTACAGCTTGAAATTATGACTAGTATACGAAAAATTGCAAAACGCGAATTCCTTCTTTTTTTTTAGGGACCGGCTTTCTCTTGTCGCCACAAGTTGCTGTATTTTGAGTACTGGGGATAACTTTATCCTTTGTTCAAGTTTTCTTCATTGTCTATTTGAGCTCTTCCTGGGTTCCAATATCTCCTATTAGGCGAATTCACTTACCGCCGTCAAATTGACCAAATTCGACCGGACCAACGGGTCGTAGAATAGAGTCAGTTTGGATCGCGGTTCGCCGACCAAAAGCTCATCTCTGGCGTCCCACATGTCGTAAAGATATTGCGACCTCTGCTGAACGCGGACGAAGAGCGTCTCCTTTTCAGGCTGCTGCAGGAAGGCTAAACACCTTATCAGTCTCTCTTGCTCATCTGGAACGAAAAATTGCACAGTTTAACCTCCTGAGAAAATGTTATTAAAAAAATAAGCAGAAACAACTAGGCGCATTTTTCTGATCACAGGAAGGAGGTACTTCAAAATTATCGCAAAAAAGGATCAAAACGTGGAGTTACAGTGTGTGACCCAATATACTGAAAATCAACCATCATCTGCTCGCCATGACGAACATATAATTATATTAAGACCACAAAAGTTTAAAAATATTGACTCTTACAGCCTATAAAAATCGAAATATAAAATACTTTGAACCGTTATATCTCGGAGGTACAGTGTGTTATCCAAAATCCAGAAATGGCCCATTTTGCCCAACCCCTGGGGAAACATTCTCTGGAAATTTCATTGAGTTTCGTTCATTTTTCAAGGAGATATATATAGGTATATATATATATATATTGAATATTGATTTCCCCGGCCTATCAAAATCTAAATAGCTAAAAACGGAATACGGAAGTAGTGTGTGTGATCAAAATCATACATAACGAGTTTTGTGTGCGTGGTCTAAGTTTGTCGTAATTGAGGAAAAGAGACCGAAAATGAGAAAAGCGCTCGAATAAAATACGTTGAAATGCGTTTTACGAAGAAGTACTGTGTGTGACCCCAATAATACAAATTAAGCTATATTCAGCTGTCGTATAGATACATTTAAAGCCCCCCAGCGTTCAATTATATTCATTTTTGCAGTCTAAAATAAAAATGTAGTCAATATGCGAATAACAAGGAAGTACTGTATGTGACCCACTTGATAAAAATCAAGCATCATTCAATCGCTTTCCCAGACATTTTATAAGAACTTGAACGTTCAAATACGTTGAGTTTTGCGGCCTGTAAAAATCAAAATACAATATATGCGCTGGCGAAATCGTGAAAAAGCTCATAACGCTTCTTGTCGCGTTGCCATGCGCCATTCCAAATGGCAGTTTATTGAACGTATTCCCCCCATAGGCGGACTTTTTTTTGTTTCAAATGATAACACGCTGAGCATCCCCAACAAAATTATCTCACGTATATCAACGAAACATTTTCCCACTAAATTTCATCCCTTCGCGAATCCCCTCCCTTCGCGAATCCCCTCCCTTCGCGAATCCCCTCCCTTTTCCCCTGCCGTTCGGCGTGACACGATTTACCGAAGGAAAACAAGATTTCTTTTCGGAACGCTTTCCCTTAGGATTTCCCTTGGCGGTTTCCTCTCACGTTTTCACGCACCGTGATTTCCCAAGGGAAAGCACGTGCTTGCGCGCATATGGCAAGCTTTTGTTGTGGTTACATTTAGTTCAGGGAAACATAGATATCTGTCCAATTGCACGCTAAACACTACCAATAAATCAATAGGTAATAATTCTGGGATAAAGGCTATTCATCCACTGCCATAATATTGACTTTCGCCCTTTCCGGCATCGCCCGGGCTTTTTATTTACCCTTTTTTATCAATGGAGAAATCGTACAGCGTATAATATTGTAGTGAGGATGGACTTGTATGAAAATGTTTCATGGAGATGTACAAAATTACGTCGATTTGTTACAAAAAAATATATTGAGTCCCGTTCTAGCGTTCAAACGAATTTTCCAAATTTTCAACAGGAGTCAGAATCCTAATAATATGAATAAAACCGCTCTGCACTGTAACGAATATCTCGTAAAATGAAAAATCGAACGCCGCGGCTCGTAAATTCCCCGCAGTTTACGAGTTTCAAGGTTATCAAGGTTCGCCTCGTGAATCGCTAGTTCTAATCACCGCGACACTGGATTTGCTGGTAAAAAATCCGAGTCTCCCGTATCTTTCGAAAAAGCGATGGAAATGTTTCCTAAGCTCCGTTCCCTCCAAACGAGAAAATAAATACGCCTAGGGAGAAAATAAAGTGGCAAAAAGGGAGAAGGGCCGAGAAAAGAGTCCGACGGTGCGAAAATTCCGAGATGGCAGAAGATGGCATAGATGATTAGAAAACGAGTGATGGAACTTCGAAATTCGATCGTTCGAAAATATCGCGGGATATTCAATAAAGATAAAATTCCTATTAATCGTCCCGTGACTTGGAGTTGAGCAAATGAATCGAAAATTCGAATGGCAATTTTTTTCTTTCTTTCAAGACACGATTGTTTTTTTTTTTTGTTTTTTTGTTTTTTTTTTTAAATTATTATTATTCTTCATTCATTGGCTTCCTTTTTCAATTCGTCGACTGTTGGATATGACAGTTCGATTTCTCTTTAGCTGATTGATCTTAGTACTTCAAAGCTTTCCGATTTCCACGATTCGTCAATTTCTTCAATTCTTCCGTTTGATAGTTTCTTCTGTCCTTCGATTTCTCTCCACTTCATCGGCTCTCTTTCTTATTTGTTCTCTTCAAATCTTCATTTTTTACATAATTAAATTTCTCTTCTCAATAATATAATTCTTTTATGTTTAAGTGAGCTCGCCAATTATTTTTTCTTTTCTTCGATTTCTTTGGTTGCTCGATTTTTGATTTTTCCCATTCTTTACGATTTTCTAGAGTCATAGCTCGTTAATTTCTTCGTTTCTTCAAATGATCGCATCTTTTTCGACCGTTCAATTTCTCTACATAGATTTCTCTAATTAGCTTCGACCTTGAATTTTTAAAATTTTCAAACGATTCGACTTAGACTTTCTTTTTCAATAAATTAGAATTCTTTCGTTTCTTCAATGTTTTATTCTTCATCGATTCACTTCTGGGGCACGTTGATTTTTCATCGATTGTTTTAACTTCCATGTTGACGTAGTAAATGGAACTATTGAGCTCGTTGAATTTGAGAGATGTAAAGATTCAAAGTTTTTCCTGTTTGGATTTTTACAGGCTATAAGAGTCTGTATTTTTCTACGTTTGAGTGCTTGAAATGTCGGTTATGGCAAGCAGAAAACACGAGATTTTTTTTATGTTGGGTCACATACAGTACCTCCACGTTATGAGCACTTTTATCGATTTCACTAGTGCATGTTTTGTATTTTGATTTTTACAGGCCGCAAAACTCGATGTATTTGGACGTCCAAGGTCTTAAAATTTCGGGGTCAGCAATTGAATGATGCCTGATTTTTTTAGTAGAATTCTTACGATTCAATTATTCGATATCTTCTTTCTCCTTCGTACTCGTAGATCTGCTTTCTTATTTTTCTTTCTTATCCTTCACAGTTCATTATCATCATTCGTCTTATTTTTCCTTTCTTTCGGATTCTCATGTTATTTCTCTCTTCTTTCGTGCCCTCTCTCTTTTGTTCTTTTTCATTTGTTTCTTTTTCTTCCTTTCTTATTTTCGAGCTTTCTGTTTTTTGTTCTTTCATCGTTCGTTTCTCTCATTATCTTCCTCAACTTTTATTGATGCTTGCAATAATTCTCCATTAATTTGACGTCTTGACGTTTCATTTCCTAGTTGTTTTTTTTTTTTTTTGTTTTTTTTTTTTTTTTTTAAATACCAAGTAATTTTTGTTTCCTCATTTGGTCGATTCTTCGATTTCCTCAATGCTGTTCTTCAATTCTTCGATTCGAACGAGCTCAGAAGAATGGAAAATGAAGTTGCCTGCGAACTTTCGTCTCTTTATTTGCGAAGGTGGAAAAACCTACTTTGGAACGACGAAAAAACCGGCGTCAACCGACAGATTAATAGGATGAACCTTGGTATAGAGTGCTTTATCTTCAAGGGCGAGCTTAGCTGGAAAAAGAAAAAGACAAATGGCGCCGACAGCGAATTTCAAGCCAATTTATTATTCGGCGGGAAGAAAGTTAGCAGGCCGATGGACTAACAAACTTTCCAAGTAGCGAAGAATGCTTGATAAGTTTCGACGCTCGCTGAGCTCGGGGAAAAGTTGGCGAAACACCTGAAATAACAGAGTTGACGGAATTTCGGTTGTTAAACGAGAGAATACAAGATGGTTTGAAATCGAAACGGTTCAAAAATTTATCCTTATCAAAGGAGAGAGAAGGTTGTTGCTGAATGGGGAATTTCATTATTATTTTCGTTCCTAATGGCCTGAATTCTGCTATTTGGTGTCAGCTGAAGACAGAACGACCAATTTTTCATGAAAATTGTGAGTTTCCGCGGAGAAAATCGCAATTAGAAAAATGAAGTTATTTGGCCTTCAATACCATGTTATTTAATGAAAATTTAACGCTGCATTCAAATCTTGTAACGACAATGCTACGACTAAAGTAGTTTTTTTTTCTACAAACATAAATAGTCCAAAAGACGTGATTTTGAAACAAATTTTTTAGAAATACGGCCTAAAAAGTATCTAAATTTTGTCCAATAAATACCAAATTTGGATCACGTGAACTAGACTCTACTTTGAACAATTTAAGTTTACAAACTATGAAAAAACAGTTTCAGTTTAGACGTTATGAAGTCTCAAACATAGGCCCATTAAAACATCGATTGCTCTCTTGTTATGCCACCTAATCTTGATTTTTTACCATCGTTGGAAAGCTCTTGCTAAGTACTTCCAAGTGCAATAGTGTTCGTATTTTTTTCTCGACGTGGTTGGGAACGGTGCTCGATAAACCTCAAAAAAGTGAAAATCGGCATCACGTTTTTTCGCTTAGTTGTCGTCGCATTTATTGTAGTAGAGGGGTTGTGAGCCCGAATGGGCGAAAGTGCTCGGCCAGCCAATAAAAATCTGGAGAATAAGTCGCCTGGTTTTTCTCCCCCTCACAACCCCTCTACTATCACGTTTTTTGTTACACTTTCTTCTCTACACGCCATATGAGAAAGCCGAACGAAAAATTGAAGCTAGGCCCTTGTAGGCAGATAAATTATGAACAAAATGACACCAGAAACAAAACAATCGAGCAATTATTCTAGAAGTTATAAGCTTGCAAAGTCAAAACTTCCTTTTTTCGCGAAAATCACGTTTTCCGACGTTTCTCCGCGTCTGGGGACGTAACTACTGGATGGACTCAATTGAAAAAATTATAGGACCTACCTGGATCGTAACCCTTTCAAACAAAAAAAAAAGTAACCCGATCGGACGAACAGGAGCAGAACGCCATCGGATAACACATACCGAAAAAAAACCGCAAGTCAACCATAGCAGCAACCTCTTTTTTTGAATTCGGTTAAAATAGGCGTCTTCCCCATTGGAATTTTGTGAAAACCGTGCTCATGAAAGGAGACAGGTGGATAATTTTTTTCGCCAAGTTAAAAATCGGAGGAACTAAACGAATATAGTATTTGGACGACGAGCTTTAGCTGAGTATAATTTTCCATTCAGAACGTACAAGACAGAGAAGCCGCAGTGACCTCTTACGGCTTGAAGGGGTTGCTTGATGGTTTTCTCATTTCTTATTCCTATCTAACTCCGTGACTCGTATTTCTCATCTCCGCCGAACGAATCCATCTTCCAACGCCGCATTTATCTGGCCCGTCTCGTTATTCCACGTTTGTCAAGTGTTTCCATTCGTCCGCTATGAGCGGAATCGCATTTTTGACAGCGAAATTAACGTCAGCCGTTATTGAGCGTTTTTATTGGACGCTGAAAGTCGGATGTGAATAATAAAAAAATTAGTTCCAGACTCGGGATATTTTTTTAACACGTCCAAACTGTGACGAACACTCTCATAAAATTTATGGTAGGTATTTAATACGTAAGTAATCTTATCGAAATCTTTATAATGTATATAGACCACGTGATTAATTATTTAACGTTTTTCGTCCCGAGTCCCGAGTAACAAAAAGTTTCTTTGAATTTCTAGAATTTCTGGAGAAAAATTTTTTTCTCTTGTTTTCTGCGGGTCATAACGGGTTTATTTATGCCATAATTATGCCCTTAACTGCGTGTGAATGACGCTGGTTTCTATCATCGAGATCACACACAGTACTTCCGCTTTATTCGCCTTTCCTGTGATATTTCTTCTTCTATTTCTGCGCTCCTATTTTCAACCGTCACGATTTTTTATTTTCCTCGCATAAAACAACAGAATCGAGAAAAAAATCAGCGCTCCACGCTACCGAGTTGGAATTCTTTATAAGCGGAAAAACGACTGTATCGTCGGAGGAAAACTTTCGAACAACCGCTATTCAGGATATTCCGACTTCCTCCGTTTGTCCTTCGAAGGCCGAGTGTAACGTTTTTTATTGAGAACCGTCCTCGAGAGGTTTTTATATTGATATCTGATATCAGTTCGACCGAACGCGATTCCGCTGTTGGAAACCTCTCCGTTGGCATCTTCTCAAACGTTATATTGACCTAGAGCGTCTGACCTTTCCCAGCGAGACCCCGAGGGTCATCTGGGGCAAAAAGCAGAAAAGCTCGGCTATTTTCCATCTTTTTTCCTCCCCAGTCGATGCGACTCGGCTTGGAATATAAATCGTCCATCTGACTGAACCACCTGACCTGTCCAAATATTCGACGGCCGAGACGAGGCCGGATAATATTCTAATCGCGCATTTCATAAACCTCATCGTACCTATAGTTCGGCTGAATCTTTGCACGAGAAATACGACTGCCGTCGGCTAGAGCCGCGTGTAAGGTTGAATGAAGAATTCTTATTAACTCAGTGAAGGGTGAATGAAGAATTTTTATTAACTCAGTAAAGGTTGAACGAATAATTTCTATCAACACGGTAATGGTTGAATGAAGAATTTTTATTAACTCAGTAAAGGTTGAAAGAAGAATTTTTATTAATTCAGTAAAGGTAGAATGAAGAACTTTTATTAACTTAGAGTAAAGCTAGAAAGAATCATTTCTATTAACTCAGAAAAGGCTGAATGAATAATTTCTATTAGCACAGTAAAGGTTGAATAAAGAATATTTATCAGCTCAGTAATGGTTGAATGAATAATTTCTATTAACTCAGTAAAGGTTGAATAAAGAATATTTATCAACTCAGTAATGGTTGAATGAAGAATTGTTATTAACTCAGTAAAGGTTGCATGAATAATTTCTATCAACACAGTAATGGTTGAATGAATAAGTTCTATTAACTCAGTAAAGCTTGAACGAATAATTTCTATTAGCTCAGTAAAGGTTGATTGAAGAATTTTTATTAACTCAGTAAAGGTTGAATGAAGAATTTTTATTAACTCAGTAAGTAAAGGTTGAATGAAGAATTCTTATTAACTCAGTAAAGATTGAATGAATAATTTCTATTAGCACAGTAAAGGTTGAATTTAGAACTTTTATTAACTTAGAGTAAAGCTAGAAAGAATAATTTCTATTAACTCAGTAATGGTTGAATGAAGAATTTCTATTAACTCAGTAAAGGTTGAATGATGAATATTTTTTATCAACTCAGTAAATGGTTGAATGAAGAATTTGTATTAACTCAGTAAAGGTTGAATGAAGAGTACCTATTTATCCACTCAGTAAAGGTTGAATGGAGAATTTTTATTAACTCAGTAAAGGTTAAATGAAGAAAATTTACAACTCAGTAAAGGAAGAATGAATAATTTCTATTAGCTCAGTAAAGGTTGTATGAAGAATATTTATCAACTTAGTAATGGTTGAATGAAGAATTGTTATTAACACAGTAAAGGTTGAATGAAGAATTTCAATTAACTCAGTAAAGGCTGAATGAAGAATTTCTATTAACTCATTAAAGCGTGAACGAATAATTTCTATTGACACAGTAAAGGTTGAATGAAGAATTTTTATTAACTCAGTGAAGGTTAAAAGAATAATTTCTATCAACTCAGTAAAGGTTGAACGAATAATTTCTATCAACACAGTAATGGTTGAATGAATAAGTTCTATTAACTCAGTAAAGCTTGAACGAATAATTTCTGTTAACACAGTAAAGGTTGAATGAAGAATTTGTATTAACTCAGTAAAGGTTGAATGAAGATTTTTATTAACTCAGTAAAGGTTGAACGAAGAATTTCTATTAACTCAGTAAAGCTTGAATGAATAAATTCTATTAACTCAGTAAAGGTTGAATGAATAATTTCTGTTAACACAGTAAAGGTTGAATGAAGAATATTTATTTATCAACTCAGTAATGGTTGAATGTATAAGTTCTATTAACTCAGTAAAGCTTGAATGAAGAATTTTTATTAACTCAGTAAAGGTTGAATGAAGAAAATTTATCAACTCAGTAAAAGTTGAATGAATAATTTCCATTAAGGAAATATTGGCCCCACTGAATCAGTGCAATGTGCGCTCAAAGCCTAGCGTTTCTATAGAAAATATTCCTCGCCTTGGTGATCGGAATACGATGTACGGAATCTCATCTCGTCAGCGAATGCATTACTCTTACTTTTCGCGAAAAAGAGGATGATTAAGAGCGAGGATCTCCCGCCGAATATACAGCAGGGCCTCCGAAATGAAGATCAGAATCCGAGATTGAGACGAAGCAAAGGGCGAAGTTCTAATTAAGTTTCTCATTTTTCTCGCTTCCCACCCGCTAGCTTCGTTCGTGTTTCGTTAAATTAAACTTCCCAAACAGGAATCTTATTACTGGAAGCGTAAATTATTGAAAAGAAAAAAAACCCTCCAAGATTGAACGGAATTCATCTGAATTTGTAATATCTTCGAAAATTGAACGGCCTCGATCGAAGCGATAAGGAAGAATTTTCCAATTATTTCATTCGAGAGTGTGAGAAATTTTCAAAATAAGCTCAAGAGAAGGACAAAAAATGTGCTCAATTTTTAATTTAAATTTTTTTTTAAATTAAATATAAACTTATTTTTAATTTATTCAATAATTATATTGTACAATACTTTCAATCCATGACCACAGACTGATTTTTTTTTCACTTTTTATTTTACTTTATTTTTTTTTTGCAAGCTAGCATTTTTTATATCATTATTATGTTTAATTCTTTGTTATTTTTTTTTGTTTTAAATTACGATCACCGGCCAGATTTTACGTTAAGTTTGTAAATTATGAGCACCTAAATTGCTCGTACTAAATAAATAAATAACTATTGCAATAATTATTTTTAATAACTATTTTTTCCCTATATCCGTCGTCAGGTGAAATTCAGCCCATATTATTTCCATCGAACGTAAATCGCGTCGTTTTTCCTCCTCCTTTTCCTTCTATTTATTTTGTGGGCAGATCGGTCGGGGAGAAACGGAAAATAGTCAACTTCGTTAAATTGTCACTCAATTGGGCGAGGCTAAAAATCCAAGCCGGACAACAAACTCGGATAGTTCGTCGAAGAAAACTTTCCCCCGGAGCGAAGTTCTCTTTCACAATTGGGAGGAAAAAAACTCTTTATTTTTGCGGGGGGCCCGCAGGTGAAATCTTTCCTCCAGGAGACGCCCGGGAGAAGTTTGAAAAGCGAAAGAACTAATTTCAGTTTATCCTGCGAGGGAATTTCGACGTCGGAAGAAAATTAAGTTCCACATTCAGAGCGGAGACGACTTTATAAACCGTTTGGACTCAAAAAAACCGCAGTAAATTGACTGGACTGATCAAATGTTATCGAATTTTAGTCTTGAAGTATCGTCGAAAATTGGCGATTGAACGTGAACGAAAACTCTAGCTATGAATTCAATTAATCAATTTTTCTTTCTCTCAATCCCAACTGTTCGGCCTAAGGATTAGTCGACTGTATAAAAAATTGAAGTAATTTCAAATTAAACTCTTCTATTGAAACCAAACGAAACGTTCACATTCATCTAAACAATTTTACGATCACCAGAACAATGACAAGACAAAACGTGTTCTCAACAATACAAATATGGCCGCTTGCAGCTGAGTTGTGCTTTTAGTAGTGCACTTTTGAGTCAACATGAAGTTCGAGTGCCGTTCAGTAGGAGCGCCAGAAATTCGGGTTGTGGGAGAAACACCAACTTTCTACGTTGAAAAATCATCTCACCATTTTCCGGCTTATTTTCGATTTCCGAACGTCAAATCGGATTACCGGTTAATCTAAAAAAGACCGAACATCGCAATTTTTCTCTCGTTAAATATTCTTAATCGTTTTTCCTTACCTTTATTCGCCGTCGTATTTCTTTCAGGGACTTTGAGGGATATGTAGAGCGTATCGAACGTCCAATAGCCCATCGTGATTCCGGGGCACGAGATGTTCGCTTTTCTCAACATGTCTTGCGCCAACTGGAAAAAATATAAAAGTATAAAGAAAAAAAAATATTTGGTATTGTGGAAATTGATGATCTAGGGGACAAAAAGCGTTTCCATTTATTGTATTGAAATTTATTCCTTTGCATTCAATTTTTAAGTCTTCACGAGCCGAGCTTCGTTTTCTCGCACATTATGGTCACGCTTTGATCTCTCAATGTTTAAAAATATTGATGGTGGTGCTCTTGTTAATTTTATGTGCCTATTCATTGTTTCTAACATAATCGATGAATTAATCGGTTCATTTTTAATCTTTTTACTGTCCTCAGGACATAGGAAATTTATTCGTCCGTTGGTTGTTATTAGTTCAGTTCAACAACGTTTACAAAGAAAAAAGTAAGACAAACAATATTATCTTTATGAAAGAGGAAACATTTTGAGTAAAGGTGATATTCGTGCGAATTCCTCTGACTGATTTACTTGAATGGTTCGCGTGCCTACTCTTAGAGCGCTCTGCTCACTTGCTGGACAAGTGTAAGTACGTCCGTCTGTTTTTCTGTCTGTGTGTCCATCTGTCCTTCCTCCGTCCGTACGTCTCTATGTTTATGGCCAAAAAGTGACAGTTATCGTCATATCTTCTGTGAAAATCCATCGAATTCTATACAATATTTTTTTCAAAAAATGTTCTCCCGGTGCAGAATAAGACGACGTTATTGAATTTTGGTAACCCCTTTACACAGTACTTCTGGTGACTAAAATATTCTTGCATGTTGTAATTTTCACAAGACATAAAAGTCAGTAATTTCAATTGGTCAAAGTCTTAAATGTTTCTTCATGGCTAGCAGGTGATGTTTGGTTTTTATCTTTACCTCACACATCCCCGAAAAATCCCATAGATATTTCTTCGCTGTAAATTTTCCCTTATTAGAAAAAATCCCCTAGATCGAGGATATCTATAACTCCCATGACAACTATTTATAGTGCTATGTCAGACAATGAACCAGTCGATTTTTAACAAAAAAAAAAAAAAAAAAAAAAAAAAAAAAAAAAAAAAAAAAAAAAAAAAAAAAAAAAAAAAAACTTACGAAAATGTTTCATTTTTCCAAAATTACCTGAAAAAAATTTAAAATAATGACTGTAGTAAAAATAAAATCCCCAAAAAATCCCATAGATATTTCTTCGGAGTGAGTTTTCACTTATTAGAAAAAATCCCCTCTCATTAGAAAAAATCCCCTAGATCTAGGATATATCTATAACTCCCACGACAACTATATAAATAGTCAATATGTTAGACGATGGACCTGTCGATTTCTAACAAACTAAAACTGAAATACCTACGAAAATGTTTCTTTTTCCCAACATTACTTAAAAAAAATGACTGTCTTAAAAATAAAATTCCCCAAAAATACCATAGATAAATGTAAATTTTCCCATATTAGAAAAATCCCCTAGAACTGGGAGAAAATCTTCTGACTTGGCAACACTGGTCTATAAAAGGCACCCTTGATCCGGTCAGCCAACATGCTCTGAAAATTCCTAGGACTACGCCAATACGTCAACGGGAAAAACGGTCGAAAGTTTTTGCAAAGCGAGTTGTGCCTAGATCGCTTCAGAGTTTATCGCTGCTTCTTTTTTTCTCAGCAATTGAAAAAAACAAATGGCGCGGGATTCTGATTTTCGCGCTCCCACGCGCCGATTGTCGTAAAGGGAAACGCGGCGATAAAAAGACGGCAAGGAAAAGACGAGGTATTAAATTGAGTGAGGATTCCACGAGGAAAACCCGGCGCTTGATGGGGCGCGCATTAATTGGCCCTTTTGAATTGTTATTTCCGCGGAGAGCGGTTGATTTACGCGTATACCTTTCCGTTTAATAAATCAGACCTCGCCGCCTGATTTCCTTCACAGTCCGCTGAGCTCGGTGCGATACAGTTTTAATCGTAGGGCTATTTTTCGCTGCGCGATTTTTCACTTTTTTTCGGGTCCCCGAGCAAACGTTTTGCTTACGTATGGAATAAATTTAATGATACGGCGATTACTAGAGTGAATTTGCTCTCGAACAGGGGGATATATCTGAATTGAGCGTTAGGAGGAAGACGACAATTGAGAAGAACTTTGCTTTCTTTTACTTAAGCCCGTATCACACGACAGACACTTCTCCCCAACACCCCCCAAACCGGCACGTCGACATGGACGCGGTTGAGAGAGGGGCGAACGGATCAGCCAATCAGAGTGGCTCGAGTTGTACTCGGCTCTCCCACCAACTGCAACGTACAAAAGATCTCTCGGAGGAATCTTTTTGCTGTGCCGGCGTAACGGGGGGAAGTGTCTGCCGTGTGATACGGCCTTAACGAAGAAGAGTGTTCTTAGTGCACGTGAGGGATTACTATAGAATGATTTTGCTGCAATGATTGATCGGGCTGTATATTCAGTTTTGTTTTATTATTCAATAATAAACTCAAGTCTTTGAGAGGCTTGTGGTGGAGTAGCTGCCACCCACCTTCTTGCGGCATTTGGCTCCAGAGCAGCATGGCTTCTCTCCAGGCGCTCTACAAATCTTCTGACCTTCCAGGAGTTAGTCCTTGGGGCTTTTGAGGGCGGTTGCGAGGTGGATGCCATTTACACTGACTTCTCCAAAGCGTTTGAGAAGCTCCCACATTCTACCATTCTCTGTATTTGGGGTGTTTGGCTCCCTTCTTTCATGGGTTGGCAGCTACCTCTCGGGGCGCACCTCCTCCGTCAGATCCGTGGCGCAGTTTCCGCACCCTTTCCAACTCATGCAGGCGTGCCGCAGGGATTTTCCCAGGTCCCTGCTATCCTGACCTTCTACGGCAGCCTGGTCCAGCCAATACTCGAGTATGCATCTGTGCTCTGGAGCACCTGCTACCTATTTCATGTTTACCAACTCAACCGAGAGCATCGCGCCTTTCTGCAATTCCTGGCCTTCAAGATTGGGATTCCCCGTGATTCCGTCAACTATGAGGCCCTTAGCGCTCGCTTCGTCCTGCCATGCACTGCCCATCGTCGCCTCTCCGCTGACATTGTGTTCCTGCATGGTCTTCTTTCTGGTCGGATTGACTCACCAACTTTGTTGGAGCGGCTGGGCCTGCGCGTCCCTCGTCATGCTTTTCGGCTCCAGGAAGTTTTCTTCTTTCATTTGTGGTTCAAGCGTCCAGGGCATATAATGAATTGGACCCACATATCAAAGAAATTAAAAGTTTGGAGAGTTTCAAAACAAAGATGAAAGATTTTCTTTTGACCAGATATTATGATTTAGGTTAAATTAGAAGTATTGATGTATTTTATTTTGTATGAAGTGATGGAGCATTGCTCGGTGATGGCAGATTTTTTTTTTTAAATTATTTCTTGAAGGACTGACTATTGTGTAGATGCTCAATTTTATTTACTTTCTGTATAGTTGGAAGAGAGAGAAGTAATGCCCTAAACTGTGCAGAATAATAAAAATTCATTCATTCATTCATTCATTCTTCGTCCTTTTCCCCAACAAACTTCCTCTTCCACCGACTTCCCTGCCGTATCCCCCGGACATCGACTTCCATGAAGTTACTCTCCCGCTTGTAAAAGCTCTGCTCCAAACTGTGCCGTTGTTTATTGTTATTGCCTGTTAATTGGGCTCGTCCCGTTCGTGAAATAAATAAATTAATAAACCATTGTAATCGCCCAAAAAGAAAAAAAAATGTTCAAACCCCCTCTCAAAATTGGATGTTTGACGTTTGAAGGCATGGCGAATCCGAATATACAATAGAAAATTCTGTCCGTCCGCCGTCAACACTTCTCAGACAAATTTATAGGAGCAAAATTCTTGAAAGTTTCACCAAAAATCAATCAAACCTAAAAATCTCCAAGTTCAACACAAAAGCTGCGATACTTCAATAAAGCTATCGACTCTGCGATCGTCTCATTCGATTCAAAGTCCAAAAATCTATAGAAATTGATATCAGATACACCTTTTCCGATAAACGTTGGAAAAAACTAATTTTCTCCCCCTGATAACCCCCCAAAAAATACCGTCAAAATTGAGGTAACGATTTGGCTAAAGAATTGAGCCATTGTCAGACCAAGATTGATTTTTGGTGACAATTCCAATAATTTAGCTTTTATAGTTTTGTCAGAAAAGCAAGGCGGACGGGCAGAATTTTTTTATTGGATAATCGATGGATTCTGCATGTTTTGAAACGTAAAACATCAAATTTTAAGGGGGGTGAGAAAATTATTTTTCTTGGGTGATCACAATGGTTTATTATCGAATAATAAACCGAAAATTCTCGTTCCTATTATCGCAATGTGCTCATTATATATATTATGTCACGTTATATTTACGCGCGGATTCCCAATAATCATCCGTAGAATTCAACGCTTTTCCATTTCCAAAAGGACCGATAATTTTCATCGACCGGCGCAGAAAATCGTCCATAGCTCGGCCATCGACCGCGTTGAACGGAGGTAAAAAACGGGTTTCCCCTCGAATTTCTCACCGATTCGTGGCTCGTTCAGGGAAGATATCGCCCGCTTTGCATCTCCACTTAGAGATAAGCAGAAGGTGAAACCGTTTATCGGAACGATCTACTCCGCTTCGATACGAGCAATCGGGACCATTTGGATGCAAACTGACTTCACCGTAATAGAACCGTGTTGCGTTCGGGATTGACCGACCCTTGAACCGAGGACCGCAGGCCTGTTCGAATTATTGTCGGCACAATAGCATTGCGAAGCGTCTTCGAGGTCGGCCAATGGAAATTGGACGGCGAACAATGCAGCGATGTGCAGGTTGTGAATTACGGAGACGTTGCAGCTAAGACAATCGTGCTAAATGCCGATGGGCCATCTTTGAATGATGGTGCTTCGATTATATGCTTGAATTACTTCTACCAAGAGGCAAAAGCGTAATTGTTTGTCAGCAAACTTGAAATTATTATGTACAATTAACTATGGGCGCTACTGGTCTTGATTTATATTCAATTTTATTTTATTATTTATTATTTTTTTTTTTTTTTTGTGCTGATTGATTGTTAAAAAGAACATTTTGTTTCCTGTACACATGAGACGGCGTTGAACTAAACAAGAAAAGCGTCCGCACATGCGTCGTCGTCTCGTCAGTTTTCTTGGCCGATTACATCCTCGTGGCATTCGCTTTTTATCACGTCTCTGGAAGGCCGCCATTTTGTGCATCTATCGTCAGATGCTGGTTTGATGTTGATAACAATTCCTTCCCCTGAAATGTTACTGGAAACATTGTTGGCAACATTTTCTGTAACATTGTTATTTTTTCCGTCAACATTGTTAGTAACATTGTTGGCAACATTGTTGGCAACACTGAGTTTTGTTATCGAGCCATGAGCGATAACAAACCGGCATTTGTGACTAAAATGTGTATAACATTGTTAGAGAACTAGACCCAAATAAAACAGACGGAAGAATTGTTGGCAACAAAAAAGTTGACGACATTGTTGCCAACAATGCTGGTAACAAATTTTCTAGATCATCTCATTTTATTGCAAACATTTTGTTATCAACATATTATGTTGATAACAATTGTTTTGACTAACATTTGGTCTGTAAGCACCTTTAGATCCCCCTCCTAGGTTTTGACTAGTGCTTAGTTACCAAATTTTATTGTATTGTTATGGTTCCTATTAATTTAATGTTCCTACTGTTTTCTAGTCTCTAACATGTTCGACGGTGGTCATACTATATTGACACCATGACTGACTGACTGACTGACTTTTTATTAAACAGATAAAATTAGGACCTAGAGGTCCTCTCTTACATTCCACCTGTAATATTAAATTTTCATAGTCGAGCCGTAGAGTTCATACTTCAAGAACAAAAAAAAAAAAAAAAAAAAAAAAAAAAAAGTATCATGCAATATAAATAATTATGATGATCTCCAAATACATTTCATAAGGAGTAAAAATGATTATATTAGGTTTAAGAATAATGTTGTAGGTTAGTAAAAATCTTTCGAAATGGCCTGTGAGTTCTAACACACTGTTCGTAATTTATAGGCCCTGAGGAAGGAAATAATTATTCCGAAAGCTCGGCGAAGTAAATATCCGGCTTTGGTTTGACCTCTATCAATGACGACAATTTAATGCTGTGGGTTGATCTTCATTTTCAATCGGAGATTCTGGTGTGAAATATTATCATAGCTCGTATTTTTTTCGACCTCATTTCGAAAATTCCTTCGACCCTTTGGAATTCAAGATTACGCAGAATACGAGCGTGACGTTGCGTTGACGAATTATTCAGTTATTTAACGCTAAAAATCGTTCTACTACATCCGTTACCGTTTGGACAAGGCAGTAAAAAACGGCAAGCTCGCTCTTCGGGCAGCGAATGAAATTTGCATGGAGATTGAAGACTCAACCTTTTCACTCCTACTCGACTCGAGGGTATTTGTATAAGCTCGCGTGCGAGAGGAATTCGCGTAATGCTCTTATGTTGAATGTTACTCAGCCTCGACACAGTGGAAATGAGTTATACGGAGGAATTGCATTCGAGAACTACGAGGCGAGACCGAATAATGGCGATATTCACATTTTAATAATAATGACATTATGAAGCCGACTCGGTTTTTCTTTTATCTTTGCACGTTCGTACTTTTTTCCCGAGAATTTTTTACCTGGTGGAAAGTATGGATTTTCTCGGAAATGCGAATTTATTTACGGCAGAAAAATGTATTCGGACGTATCTTTGATCACTATGTGGACTTTTTCCCAATCTCCCTTTCCACACTTGATAAAGTCTATCTTCTTTCGCCTGTCTAAATTGCTCCACTACAGTTGACCGTTTCCCCTAAACGCTATATTTTTTCTTCCTGTTTTTTCATCTATTGTAAATCGGGCTCGTCCCGTATTATGTTTAAATATATAAATACATATAAGAAAAAATAAATAATAAAATAGAAAATTTATAAATATAAAAAATATATAAATATTTAAAAAAAGACATATACCTAATAATCTATAAAATATACCTAATAATCTATAAAATATGTAAATATAAATGTAAAAAAAATGTATATAATAAAATATAAAATATATTATTGCTCCTATTTTGGACATTTCTCAATATAAGAGCTTATTAACCAGTTCGGAGCGTCTATTGTTTCCAACGGCGTAAAATATAGAAATATAGGTCTGTTTTCTCATATGCGGCAGCTTCGCGTGAAAACCCTCGGGATTTCGGGACTGCGGAGGATTAGTGATCGATAAAAGTCATTAGTGCTTTCCCTGCCCCGCAGGTTCCTGTCTCCGCGAAGGCCATCAGAGGAACATGTGGACTGATATCCCATCCCAGGGATTCCGAAGCATGGAATCGGCCGAGTTGTGATAACTCACTGCCGCAACATTCCCCTCCTCGTCGAAAGCTTGGCAACATCGACTTTATTATCTTGCTTATAATGTACGGTCCGCTCGTGCTTTCCATAGCTTCTGAAATATTCCCGTATAATATAGCCCAGTTTTACGAACGATTCGAACGTCGATCAGGAGGAGAGGGAATTTTTGCACATTTACGTGGAGCTTTGAACGGAAACAGAGGTCAGAGATGGTCGTTGGTTTCGTACGTTAACTTTTCTCGTACACCCTTAGTAGCTCGTCGCAGTAGGAAAATACTGTTGGCTAAACGAAAGCTGTGGTCGTTTTAATTATTTTTATTTTGATTGATAACTTTTTCGCCTAACTTTACAGCTGGAGAGAGTGTCTGACGAGCATTCCAACGAGTATAGAACGATTTTTAAAGCTAAAAAAATACCAAATTACAAAAAAAAAACCAATTCTAAAAAACCAAAATGCCAGATTTCTGAAAACCTCAAAAATTCGACGATGAAGCTGCAACAACTTGAGAAACATTATAGCTATCGATGCTACGATGGTGTCATTCGACTCAGCGTCCAAATATCTATAGAAATTGATTCCAAACACACCTTTGACCGAAAAATATTCGAAAATACGAATTTTCTTCCCCTACAAAACTATAATTAATATAATAAATAAAGAAATAAATAAATGAATGAATTAATTAATGCATGAATGAATGAATGAATAAATAAATAAATAATAAAAATATAATTTGGCGGAAAACGTGTTGACGGCGGACGGAAAGAGTTGTTTTAAATTTGATATTCGGATTTTACATGCGTTGAAACTAAAAACATCAAATTTTGAGAGGGGTAGAACATTTTTTTCTTTGGAAATTAGAATGATTTATTATTGAATAATAAACTAAAAAATTCTGTACGTACGCCGTACGCAGTTTATTATAATTGACTACCTAAGTGCGATTACACTGCTATTGCGCTGTATAAATAAAATTAGAGAAATGTTGTCCAAAATTTTTCCGTTTACTCGGTCTAAAATGTAGTGCAATTTTCGTTTTGTTTCCTAAGTAATGAGCTCTAAAATTTCTGTAGTCTAAAATGTTCAACTGCAGACTAGATATTTGTAGTACAAAATGAAATCTAAATTTCTGTGATCAAATTTTTTAACGTTCGAATGTGGGCTGAATATTGTTATGAAAAATAAATTTACTCGTTAAATGTGATATAAATTTATGCTGCCCAGAATGTAGTTTAAACGTCACGTCTAAATATTAATAAATCGTCGTAAATATAATTTTACGTCTAAGTTTTTTGGTCTAAAGCGCAGACAGAATTTTCCCTATTTCAAGTGTGGTCTAAATGTTAGGTTTTAATAGTAGTCTAAATAGTCTGAATTTAGAACTTAATTTTTTTTAGTTTTAAAATTAGTTCAGAATGTTCGTTTTTTTCTAATAGGTTCCCTTAGAACTGATATCCAAAAGCTTTACAGCTTAGTAAATACGAATCATAATAAAATCCTACATGTCGAAAATAGTGAGAACTTGATTTTATGTCTTGAATGAATGCATGAATGAAATATCGTTTATTGTACAACCGCTAGGTATTACAAGGGTTTTTTATACAATTTCGCGGCAGTAATTATTTAATTATTTTAATTATTAATTATTTAAGAATTGGATTTTTCGTCTTATGATATTACTAACGTGTTGTGAATAAGTTTGCGCAATAGATTCATTCTCCCGAAATTCACAAACTCTCGGCTGCCTATAGGAACTCAATATTCTTAAAGCGCTAAAAAAAAACTATGCTATTAGAACGTACTTTTTATATCAGAATAACCAGGAAATACTTTGCGCTGGAAGTGAAAACATACTTCCGAGTACAGTAAACGGTTCTCCGAATTGGCACACTCGGATATTACAGTCATGAGAGCGTACTAAAGGAAATTTCCCGTATCCCTCGCATCTTTTACAGCTCAGTTTATCCGGAAAAGAAGAAAAATCGAGGTTTTTCTTCTTCGAACGTAGTGTTGGATTAGACGAGAAAAATCTTATCGCTTCCAGCGATTTCTTCTATTTTCAAAGAGCTTTCCCATTGTCGGCTTATCGGTCTGCGAGCATAATTTCAACGGAAAGGAACCCGCGTTTATGAGAATTTTCCAAAGCCAATATCCCTTCGGAAAAAGTTTCATTTTTCGAAACTGCTTTGAAAATAAAATGCAGTATAAAGCTTTGCAACTCGCTCAATGATACGATTTGGAAAAACAATACGACCGTTGAATCTAAAAGCGCGAAATATTCGCTGAATAGAGTCTGATTTTGCGAGAGCAATTAATAAAAGCTTTCATGTTCGCCGCGGTTGACTCCGTTTTACACGTAGATCGCATCAAAAGAAGTTAGGTAGCAGACGTTGTATATTTTTCAGCTATGAATACAACTGTTATTCATCCTTTGATTAAAGTCAGTAGTGAAAGCTACTACTGGCCCTTTAATGACATCAACCAATGAAACTGGTAGCAGAGACATCTTCAAAATAGTCCTCTTTGATTATTCCACTTTATATATTTATTTATTTAAATATATTTATTTAGATATATTTTATATTATATATTTTATTCATCGGACAAATTTGCGTGGTTTTGACGTCAAATTCGGATTCCGCGTTACATTTACTTGAAGAATAGCTTTCAAAAACACTTAAAAACAATTTTAAAAACGATTTACAGAAAATAATTTTTGTAGCCCTGTTTTAATTTTTTTCACCAAACTTTGTGCCATGTAAGTGTGTGAGGCGTTCAAGTGAAGACTCTTGAATAATAAAACAATATTGATTCGCATAAATTTTGACCCCGAAAATCACAGTTGAAGTCCAAATTTCGAGCTTTCAAAAACTGATTTTTTTTAGCCATTTGCAGATTTTTCCAAGAATTGAAAAAAATCACAAAAATATTTATCTCGGTAAGATGTAAATCGAAAACACGTTTTTCACCCGAAAGAATAAAAAAAAAAAAAAAAAAAAAAAAAAAAAAAATCACTGGCTTTTTTTAATAGACTCAAAATTAAATTTTCTCAATTTGCATACACTGAACCTGTTTGTTCAAAATTCGCGAACGTGGCGAAAAAAATTCCAAAGTTAAAACTCCAAAAGTATGAAAATCGAAAAAATTCATATAATTATATTGATCGTTAGAATTTGATACTTTTGACTCCGAATTCGAATCCTGCGTCTAACATTCTGTAGGAAATACTAATTAATTAAAATTGAAAAGTACTGTTAAGTATTTGAAACGAATTTTCAAAGTTGAAAAACATAACAATGGTGTAGTACTAAAACTACGAAAAACTGATAGTTGTCGTCAAATTTCCGCCGTTTTGACGTCAAATTCGGATTCAGCGTTGAATTTCCTATAAGAATAACTCTCGAAAACGCTTAAAAACAAAAGTTTAATTTTTCACCCTTTCCGATGCCAGCGGAGCTCGAGATTCCGGTCGGTGAAAATAATTTCTCTGGCGCTGTACAAATTTTTTTCACCAAACTTTTTGCTATGTACGTGTATAAGGCGTTCAAATGAAGACTCCTGCGTAATAAAACAATTGATTCGCATGAATTTTAACCCCGAAAATCACGGTTAAAGTCCAATTTTAGAGCTTTCGAAAACTGATTTTTTTGGACCACTTGCAGATTTTTCCGCGAAATAAAAAAAATCACAAAAATACATCTCGGCAAGATACAACTTTCCTAAAAATTTCAGATTTTTATCTGTGTTGAGAGACGAGTAAAAATTCGTTAAATGGTCGGTTCAGAAAAATCGCAGGGGAACCCCTTGAATTTTTCGCGAAAAATTTTTTTATTTCGATTTTGCTCAAATTCAGCATAATGATAGTTGATGATGTGTATATCAATAATATATGCTGCATTCTTCGTTTCTTTTGCACTAAATTAATGTAAAGAAGGTTTAAAGTTGAAAAATTGGATCTTTTTGTGTACACTCTACTAATTTTGTTGAATACCGAATAAACGGTTGACAAATGGATAGGTACATTACATGGGGAAAATGTGGTCGATTAAATTACTTATTTCTCGTTTATTCAAACATCTAAATTGGCGACTTTTTGTCAAAGTTATCCATTGTGCAAGTTAAAAATCTTGGAAAACTTAAAGTTCGACATGTTATCTCGGCTAAAATTTTGCCCAAGTTGCAAACCCGCAACTTTATGAAACAAATCCATGAGACTCCACCACCTACATACCAAATTATGGTGACTACTAAAAAATTATAAATTACAGCTCTCCATACAGAATAAACAGATATATAGTAGTGAAAACACGCACCGAAATGTAAAGCTCGGCAGGAGGGGCGCAGCCCCTCCAATGGGCTCGCGCCAGGGGCGTGGGAGGCGGAGCCCCCCTCCCCTTCTGACAAGTAGTTGGGCGGCGAAGCCGCCAGGGGCGCTCGGCCGCAAGTCTAAAATAAAACTCACATCACTTGTTTTCTCAAGTTTGCCTTCCGGTGGAAAATATTGCCAGGAATAAAAATGACTATCGAATCTTAGTCAAAGGCCGTTTCTGCGCAATGAGAGGCTTCGAGGATTAAGTTTTCAAGGTGCTTCTATCCCTGATGTTCAACTCCATGGCTGAAGGAGCTTGACGGGCCATTCAACTTGACGCTCCAACCTGCGAAAGTCATTAGAGTTCGTAATTGTTCGCTAGCTACGAATAACAGTGATATCGGAGTAATTCTGGTTAGCCGACCTGCGCACGTGGAAACTCAGCAAAACAAGGTTCCACGAGGAGCCATCGTACAACTGAGCGCATTACCATCAAAATAAGCGGGATACGCTCGAAATCTAGCATCTCGTTCATCAGTCGACAATTTCAAAGCCGAATAAAGTGATTCCCAAGTGTTGACTGCGGCGAGATATCGGAGAACATTAGAGACGCGTGAGGAAACTGATGAATCATTCATGAGCTGTTGGCTCATCGAGCTCACATAAAACACGAGCCAAATCGGCTGCAAAACATGGAACCGAAAATAAGACCATTGGAACGAAAAGCGTCGAACAGCTTCTGCAAGTGGAGCAAAGCGTTTTCAAGCGTTGGAATCGAGTGCGAAGAGTTGATCGCCTTGAAATTCAAACACCGCAAGGGAGACTGCAATTGCGAGAAATCCACGTGAAATTAATTTAACGTAATTCACCAAGGAACTCGGCCGAGGTTCAACTCCGCATACCAAAGACGTCGTACCGCATTTAACAGTATCGCCTGACCGACAGCTCACTCACTGCAGTAAGCAGGTGTCATGTTCTCAAAGGGAATCGCTAAGCTCAAGTACGTTCCGAGACATCTAACGCCGAACCGTCCAAAATCCTCAGATCTCTTGACCCATAGTCTTCCTTAGCACGAGAGCCCACTTCAGGTTTAATTTAATCAAACAAGAACGTGCCAGAAGGACGCTAAATTTGATACTGTCTCTCGTCCATTCTCTTGACTCGGACGCCCGTTGGGATTGCGAAACTGAAATTCATTGGAGAATCTTGGCGTGCAGAATTTTTTGCGGAATTAGGTCACTCTTGTTTGCAGGAGAGAACGTCTGGATTCAACATGTTAGGTATCGACTTTTGCAATTTAAAATTGCAATCTGGGGTGAAAAATTGTTTAAAATCTTTGGCATCGTACTGGAAAAATTATGGACCTTTTTGGATGCGGAGGAAGGGACTGTTGCAGATCGCTGAAGCCTTTCTGACTTTGGGCTAGGTTATCGTCTATTGATGGCAGAATTTCATAAAATTACGAGAGAGGATATTGGATACAAAAATACTCACAAAGCTCGGAGTTAATTGTGGAGCCACCTTAGTAAGTGTCGATCAATAAGAACCAATCAAAACAGGCCAGCATGATGATTACCAGACGCAATAATGTCAGGGGGGATAATCAGGCGACTGGTCCGGATTTTTATAAACTCGTCAAGCACTTTCGCCCGTTTGGGCATCCTCAGGGCGATATAGAACCATTTCGTTCACAGCCCAAATCCATTTCCATTTTGTCGGGGCTGTTGAAACGAAATTGATCTACATCGCTTCGAGGATGCCCGAACAGGCGAAAGTGCTTGGCCAGTCAAATATAAAAATCTGAACAAACCCGCGTCTAGTTTGTCTGCCCCACTAGCCACAACAATAATTATGAGACAAAATATTAGAGAGTTTTCACTTTTACCGGTGTTTTTCCACGGTGGCCGTGGGGAGTTTTGGTTACTTTGTAAAATCATACGTTTTTAATAGGAATCAAAGTTCACGTCCACATGACAGTAACCATTAGATGCGTATGATTTTACAAAGAAACAAATTAATACTCCCCACGGCCACCGTAGAAAAACACTGGTAAAGCAAAAATTCTTTAATAAGCACCACGTTTGCACGACTTCCACCATCGTCCAGGTTACTGGAATTCCAGTGTTGCCTTCAGAAACCAGTGCTGCCAAAATCCAACTATACAAATTTGAATCATCCCTCGAAAATCCCAAGTTATTCATATTCCAGTGTTGCCTTCAGAAACCAGTGCTGCCAAAATCCAGTATTGCCACAATACAAATTTGAATTATCCTTCGAAAATTCTGATTTTCCCTCATGTGCGAAGAATATAAAATCTGCAAACATAGCTAGGTCCATTCTACTTCGTCATCGCGCTCTCCAAGGGTGTAAACGTCCTCAAAACGATCACTATCCTATTACTCGTTGATTACCACGAAATTTCGCTCCACAACTGTAAGCCATTCTGTTTAACTGAAACCCGTTTCGGTTCAGCGGTGTATAATGTGTATAAAACTGCTACAGCTAAGAAACATCTCTCGGAGCTCGGGGGAAATTTATTCGCCGAGCTCGGCGCTTTCGCATGGCCAAGTCGTTTAATTCACTGCCCGCTATTTCTCTTTCGCGGGACGCCGACTTCTATTTCTATTCTCCTGTCCCTCGCGTTCTGCTCCGGCTCTTATTAAATCGTGATTATCCAACCCTCGCGATCTTCTGAATTCCGACCAGGGTTTCTCGCGGATTTACAAAGCCGACAGGATTTTGCGGAGGATAGTATGAAATAGCCCAAGATCAGATTGCACCTGAAAAGGCAAAGAGGTCGAATTAAAAGCGGCCCGCACCGCCGTCGAAATGAGTTTACAAATGAACAAGATGCCAGACGAGCTTCGTTATACCGAGAATGAACTGGTGATGTTCGAGACGCCTTCGCTTCACAATTAATTGAGGCATCATCCGGATTGCGTTGCACGGTGGATTAAAAGTTTGAAAATTTGACCTTAATCTACGAAAAATAAAAAAAAATATATTTAAAAATACCCATCATATATGAAAAAAATTAATAAATTTAAAAATTCAATCCACAAAAAAAATCGCTAAAATTGTTGAAAAGTTAAAATACCATAATATGGTATATATAATATTATCTATTAAAAAATAAAAAATAAAATACACAAATAAATTAATTAAATAAAATTAAAAAATATATTCAAACAAATAGGCAAATTAAAAAATAAAATAAAGATATGGACCAATCTTATTTGACAGGGAATTAATAGTAAAATTTGAAAAACTCAAATCAAACAAAATAATAAAAAATAATTCTAAAAATAAAAAAACTTTTTTTTTAAACTAGGAAAATGAAAAAAAATAATAAATTGATGAAAAAATTCTATTTGGCAAGGGAGCAATTCAGTCGCACATAATTTGAAACAATTTAATACCCTTTCCGAATGGCCGTTTCAACATTTTCCGACAATCTCATCGATACATCGTAATGGAACTACAGTAATTTATTATGGTTACTTCGAAAATATATTCCCGCTGGGCGGAGTTGTCGGACGGTGGAAAAAATATGTCGAACGTTATCCACGAGGGCATCCATCAAAATGTCATACGAGGCGTTCCACTAAGAATCGGTTGAAATAACGTGTTTTCCTCATTTTTTTACTATTCCGCTTTGTTTTTTCGACCTCTAAAAGCCGTTTACGATTTTCCCGTCTATCGTCGGTGAACTAAATTTTTTTTGGAACTAATGAGCAGAAGCACGACTAAAGGTATTCGCCTACGAAAAAGCGTCCATTAAACGTTTTTTCCCTCCTCGAGCGATGGAAAATATCCGAAGGATCAATGGCGCGGAACATTTAGAAACCAATGATTTCGGCGAGTTGGATCTTCCGGCCGGATTTATGCCTTTACGGCCGATTGGCCAGCAATAAGATCGTTAGGCGATCATAATCTATCTTCTATAGTGGGAGTCAGTAGTTTTTGTTCCGTTACATGCTCGAACCAATTGTTAATGCTCTTCAAATAGAAAACCTTCGGATATAACGAATTCGACGAATGACCTATATCAGTCATATAATGGAGAGGATTTTCTTCGAACTGAAATCAATCAAGTAGTACCTATTGATCAAATACATAGGGCAAACACCTGACCGCATTTCCTGGCCACACGTTCTTTCGCACGTTCTTTCCTTTGGACAATCACGGCGCGCGGAAATGTGTGAGGAAACTGGTAAGGGGAAAATGAGGGAAATCGTGGTACAACACTTTTTATATTCATTGTGTAAATTCGTGGAAAACGATGATGATTCGACGATTTCGAATGACGAGGAATGATTCGCCAAGAGATAGAATGTGAAAGGAAAATGAGAGATGATTCGCCAAGAGATAGAATGTGAAAGGAAAATGAGAGATGATTCGCCAAGAAATAGAATGTAAAAGGAAAATGAGAGATGATTCGCCAAGAGATAGAATGTGAAAGGAAAATAAGAGATGATTCGCCAAGAGATAGAATGTGAAAGGAAAATGAGAGATGATTCGCCAAGAGATAGAATGTAAAAGGAAAATGAGAGATGATTCGTCAAGAGATAGAAACTAGACAGTAAACCTACAAATTTATCCAGCCTAGTGCGCATGCGCTAGGACTTGGCCGATTGCTCGTCATTCAAATCCGTTAGCCTCTGGCCAACGCTCCCTAGAACGGTATTTCAGTTTGGCATATTCAAATAGTTGTTGTTGTAAATATTTGATGGAATTGGCACTGTCTCGGAGTCTTGTAACCATAATTATTTCATTGTTTGATATGTGACAGAAAATGATTCCATTTCATGTAGGTAATTAAATAAAGTCACCACACGACGAATTGCTTACAAAGTAGTAGCAGTTTTTCTTTCGGATAACCTCGATTCAGTTAGTTGTCAGTGTAAATGTGGAAAGTAGTGATTGAACTGTCAACCGTTTCATGGGACGTGAAATTGTTCAAGACTAGTTTGTAATCTTGGAGAACACCTTCGTTGATGGATTTCGTCTGAACATCAAGCGATATTGAGTGATTTAAAATAATTTATGATGACAAACCACTGTTGAACCATTAATTTTTCTGATTTTCCTCATCCCACGTTCGTGGCAACACTGTCCTTTAACTCGCAGTGTACTTCTGTCTTCTGTACTATGCTGCAGTGCTACTATGCTGTTCCATGCTATGTTCCTTCCTGCCGGTCTTCTTCTCCCCTCAATCCTATTATATAATAAAAATGCGACAACCTGACAAATAAAACAAAACCAAGGCGAATTTCTGAAGTTTTCGTATTTTTTTTATATATTTTTTTAGACGTCATAAAATATTACCATGTTGAAAAATTGACGCTACAATTGGTTGAAATTGATTCTGGTTTCTATTAACACAAAATTCCCTCTTACATACTCATTGGTTTCCTTTTAAAAAACGTTCAATACTTAGCGTAAGTATTCCTTCGATAAAGGTGGAAACGTATTGTGGTGCGTTCTCCAAAAATAGTATATTTCAAAGTAACAGTCTCTCCAAATTCTTGAGAAATTTTGATATGCATTTATTACTATTAATTTACAATAGAAACTTGAGAGCCGCCGTAAAATTGTTCCGACGTTCAATGGACTCGTCAGCGCCAGGGTATACAGCATATTGATGAATGTAAAAAGCCAGCTTCAACTCAATGTGCCAATGTTATCCTTCCTAAGAAACAAAATGGAAGATAAATGTAAATTTCAAGAGGGTTAAGATAAATTTGAATTTCCTACTCCGCAGGAAAAGTAGTAGTAAGATTATTAGACATATGTATGTATGGTGCAATTTTTTCAATTCCTTAATAATTCGTAATCCACATCATTACCCATGATTGCCTCAAGAGTTTGAAAAGGAGTGCGGATCCGACAGACAGGAGCTACCCTAATGTGGTTTTCAACTTCGGAACGTATTATATTAAATAATATATTCTGAAGTTAGAGCGCGGCTGAGTGGCATAAGGCACCGAAATAATTGCCGAGCTAACATTAAGGGGAGTGTTATTACAATGTCATTACTTACTTTGAAACGTGCTGCATTTTTGTATCTCGGCACTCCTTTATTCTAAAAATGTTATCCTGGGTTCGCGGCTACACCTGCTCAAAAACTGTTACCCTCCCGTCAGTTACATCTAATCACCGAGTAAATAAATCGCTTTAAAATAAACTTAAGTATACGACCCATGAACACTGCAGTTGAGGAATATCGAAAGCGATATTGAGGTTTGTTTACTTCTGTGCCTGGAAAATAGCACAGAAGTAAACGAACGCCTTTATTCCTCTTTCTAGGGAGCGATGGCCGGAGGCTATCGGATTTAATGGACGAGAAATCGGTTAAGTCCTGGCGCATGCGCACTAGGCCGGATAGATTTGTAGGTTTACTGTCTAGTGAGATAGAATGTAAAAGGAAAATGAGAGATGATTCGCCAAGAGATAGAATGTGAAAGGAAAATAAGACATGATTCGGCAAGGGATAGAATGTAAAAGGAAAATAAGAGATGATTCGCCAAGCGATTGAATGTGAAAGGAAAATCAGAGATGATTCGCCAAGGGATAAAATGTGAAGGGTAAACAGAGAGGGTTCGCTAGGGTACGAATTGTGAAGGGAAATAAGAGGTTATTCTCCTATGGATAAAATGTAAAAGGAAAACGGGAGCGGATTCACCGAGTGATAAAACGCAAAGGGAAAACTGGAGGGTACTCCTCAAGGAATAGAATGTGTTATAAAAAAAAGTGTTCATCAAGGGATGAAATGTAGAATTAAAACGGGAGGGTATTCAGTGAATTCCCTCCCGATTTCCTTTCACATTTCATCCCTCGGAAAATAAACTCTTGCTTTCCCTTCACATTCTATCCCTTCGCGAACACTCTCCCGTTTTCCTTTTACATTTCATCCCTTGGTGAATCATCTCTATTTTATTTAACATTATATCCCTCCGCAAATACCCTCCAGTTTTCCCTTTACGTTTCATCGCTCGGTCAATCCCCTCCCCTTTTTTTTCACATTTCCAATTCGTAACCCTCTCTGTTAACCCTTCACAGTTCATACCTTGTCCCTCGGCGAATCATCTCTTATTTTCCTTTCACATTCTATCTCTTGGCGAATCATCTCTTATTTCCCTTTCACATTCTATCTCTTGGCGTATCATCTCTGATTTTCCTTTCACATTCTATCCCTTGGCGAATCCTCTCCGGTTTTCCCTTCACGTTTCATCGCCCAGTGAATCCCTCCATTTTTCCTTTCACTTTTCATCCGTTAGAGATTAACCTCATATTGTCCCTTCACTTTCAACCCATTAAAGAATCCCCTCCGGTTTTCCCATCGCACATCATCCCTTATATAATACCCTCCCAGCGCACCACAATTTTCGAAAAGAAATAATAATATTCACCTCACTTTCCTTCCCTGGTTTTTCTCCTGGCAGCATTGCTAGCGTGTTATTATGTAAAAAATATAAGTGTCCCTTTATGAGGGAAAGTTCACCAAATTTTTCGATATTTCGAGATGATTGAGGGATAATCCAAGAGAGTCATTCAGTGGCAGATTTTTCTTCCCGATATTTGGGAAGTTCCAGAAGGGTTATCTATTTTGTTGTGCTTCCTTTTGCATCTTTTACTTGTGGCTATGTTGAACATTACATTACAGTCCGATAACTGCCCGCATGATACAGCCCTCGTCCTTTCTTCCTGGTGGCCAATAAATCAATTTTCTGCATTTTTCAGGCCTATAAATTAATTTTTATGTTTTTCAAGCCCCACTAAAATCCCTATGAATTCGCTGTTGACGAATCCAATTTCTTATAAATGCGTTCAACTGAAAATCGTTAATACCCTACTCGAAAAAAACCTTTCCCACCTTTATCAACGGGCTTGACGATAGTTGAAAAATTCGCGCTTACCTGTCAAAAGATACAGAGCGAAGAGGAAAAAATATAGACGGCTTTATGAAAAAAAAGAAAATATTTTTTCCTGGAAAGAAAAGAAACAAATAGGGACGAGACTCAAACAGACGTTCAGCGGAAAGATGAATACGTATTTACGTTTAGTTAAACCTTCGCAGGTCGGCCTAGTATTTTCAACGAAGCCTTTAAATATAAAGTAACGTTAGTGTCTCTATGCTCGTCATTCTGCGAGTAAAAGTATCTCCGTTCACTGCGGTCTCTGCATTTTCAGGTTTTATCGTCTCTTCAATTTTTTTCGCCCCTTTGAGGTCGGTAAATTGTTTGTCCGCTCTTCGAAATACGGTCGTCCATTTGTGCGAAACCGTCAAAGGTTTCACAAAATTAAAAAAAATTGACGAAAATCAGAGAACAAGCTGAATATCCGTCTGGAATAAATCGTACGCTAGGAATGATATACCTAGAATTTGGCGATGAAATCAACTCAAGATGGCGACAGAAATTTCAATTTATCACCGGAACGATACGAGTAAACCGATCGAATAAAGCTAAATCATCTTATTTATAATTCATAATTCATAATTTATTATCTCATCCACAATGATGAACTCAATGCACTGATCGCCGCGAAAATTATTTATTAATTAAAATAATTATCATTTTTTATTTATTTGGTTATTATTTATTTTGCGAAATTCCGGGATAAGAATGCTGATAAGCAGTGTTGCCAGGTCTCAAGCGGAGATTTGGGGGAAACCTCGATCAGAAAAAGGGGAAAATTTGAATTTTTTAAACAAAAAAAGGAGAAATACACAGAGCCATTAATATAAAATTATCAATTGGGCAAATGCCGGTTTAGCAATTTCATCTTATTTGAAATGCATGCAAATACTTGCAGATTTGATATAAATTAAGAGAGGGAAGCGCACGGTATAATCAATTATGAAGGAATAAATTGAAATACATAAGGTATAAAAATTTGAGTAAAATCAGAATCACCATAAAACCTGAAAAATTAAATTTCAGCAAGAAAAATTATTCTTGCAGTTTCAATGCCTACATGGTAAATCACGTAGACGCCATCTTTGTATATCTATAGACAAAGCAGGTTACATGTTTGTATGATAACTTTACTATCAAGAGAAACACAGGGAAACACTATAGCACAAATATAAAAAATCATTGCGACGGTGAAGAATTGAGGCCTCGCATCTCCATTTTGCCCACTTTATAGGAGAGCAAAAAAACTGCTTAATAATATTTCTAAATTGCGGGATACAAGGTATCAAAAATTGAAATATGGTGCCGAAATAATTCGAAAATCGACCAAATGAGCGCTAAAATCGGTTAAAACCAAGTAACTTGCCTGATAGAAACCATAATCCCATTTTCGCCACAAATGGAGATACGAGGTTTCAATTCTTCACCGTCGTTGTTCAACTTATCAAGCATGCCAATTATAAAAAAATCGCTGAGTTTCAAAATTTTCATTTTTTCCTTCATTTCACATTAGAAAAAGGAAAAAGAAAGCAAACACTGAAGTGGGGGAGGATTTAGGGAAAAATAGAGTTATTTTGTCTTCGTTTTGAGGGAGTTTTCCCCCAAAAAGGGGATACTTGGTAACACTGCTGAAAAGCGGGACTGCAGAGGGATATTTTGAAGAATTGAGAATCAGTTTCCCGCGGTGAAAGAATTTACAACGTCGAATTTATCTTGGAAATGCCGCTCTCGCCGTTTAGGCGTGAAACTGCAACCTTCTTGATAGCTTAACCGGTTTGTATATGTCAAGAGATCTTGGCCGGGTTAAATGACGAAAACGCGTTGCGAATACGAAATGACGGTCACGTCTGGAGTATCTTGAGGGGCTCGAGGATATTACTCCGTACCTAAGTATCATCCGAGAACAGGGCTATCTGGATTAGTTCGCCAATTGAAACCCTTTCGGCCTGAGAGACTGTTTCACGTACCATTTCTCGCGGATTCGGATTAATTTTGTCTTATTAATTACAACTCGGGTCCGGAGGATTGCATGGTGCAGCGATGGTCGCCTAGTTTTTTTTCGTATTGTTTAATTAATTTCCGCGCCGAATTTTGCTAATTAGTTCCCTCGGATTTATCTCGGGGATTAATCCGGATTGCGGTAATGACCGAATGAGTACTGTACATTAGCGTTATGAAAGCGGACCGTCGAAAATGCAGATCGGGCGAAGGTTAGGGCAGTAAATTAAAACATGAGCGCAATACAAATGGCGAATCGGTGAAAATTGGATATTACCATTTATTTATTTTATTTATTTCGACAATACGAGCTCAACTTACCAAATATACATCTCTG